>JAHXMU010000746.1:425176-435763 GCA_019455685.1 Philornis downsi
GAGCTCAAGGACAACATTCGTGAAGAAATAGCCGCTATTCCGGCCGATGGAAAATGCTGCAAAAAGGGCACAATACGCCATCAACGCCAGAGGCGGCCATTTGAGAGATATCATATTCAAATATTGATGTAAACAAATCTACTTGGAACAAATTAAATGAATAAGATTGCCAACCGCCAAATTTTTATTTTTTTCTTTGATTTTTTTTTACAAAACATGGGTCCGTCGAATATGGGCAACCCTGTACATTTTTGAATATAAACTAGATAATTTGCAATAATTTATAATAATGTAATTAAAATTGTTTAGAAAGTTTCTCCATTTGATGGATATGTTACTAAATTTAAATACGAAAGTATGCCTTATAGTTATCCAGGGTTATCCATTTAATGGTTTAAAAACCGCCGGTCTGACAAGGTTATTTATTTAATGAAAGCTTTACAATTTGGGAATACAGATAGTTTGATAACCATGAGCCATGAGCTGCCAAACACGATCGATTTAGCTTTATTGTATGAGAAGTTTTCAGAAAGTGTGATTTCACGCTTTGGTGACATCAATTGGCCACCAAAATCATGCAATTTAACGACGTTACATGTTTTTTATGGGATTATGTCAAAGATCGTGTTTACGCGGTTAATCTCAAAACGTTGGACCATTAGAAAACCAATATTCGTCAAGTTATCGCCGAGATACCGCATGAAATGTGGAAATGTGGAAAAAATGGTGGAAAATCATTTCAAAAGGATCCACTGCTGCAGTCAATCCAGAGGCGGTCATTTAAACGGCATTGTATTTCGTACATAATGGCAGGGTCCAAGATTTTTAATGAAATGAAGTTTCATCGGAATCACAGCTTTTTGTGAGTTTTATTTAACTTTACTTTTGAAACCGAAAAGCTGATAACCCGGTACTAAAAGCAATGTTAGATTACTATTTTTCCAATTCAAAATTTTGGACTAAATTCAAGAAAAAAAAAAAAAAAATACTTATTTTGAGCAAGAAGATGCTTGGCCCATATGGTGATCAATTTTACACAATTTGAGTTAATTTTGTTCTCAAAATTGATTTAATTTTTTTGATTGCAAATACAAATTGACCAGTTTAACAAAGATAATTTGTCCCTCTATAATTTCAAAGCAAAAAGCTTTGAGAAAGAGATAGTTTTGTTAGCTTTTTTGAGCTTTACTTTAGATTTTTTTATAAGAACCTAGCTGTTGAGATGTGGGTTTGGATTAGCAATTATTTAGTTAGGAGAAAAATATACGGGGGGTTTCAGAGTTTAATTCACAAATTTGTTTTATTTATTTTTCACCTTCAGTTTCGGGTATGTAAGTTTGTACAAATGGTGTCTCTTTCGAGTTGGCAAGTAGTCTATCGCGTGGCTTTAATAGAACTCTCCTCATCGATTTGATCACCTTCTTGAAAGATCTGCGAAGTTCGAAACTGTCTGCTATATCCATTGTCAGCTGTTTAAGAAAAGCTTTGGCATACAGTATAGTCTGCAGCATTAAGTTCATTTATAATTAAAATTATAATAATAGAAGTAAAATTCTTACATAAACACTAGCAAAAGGTGTGGCACTTTTGCAAAAAAGCCAAAGCGTGTTGGGTGAAGATATACGTATGTGCAGTCAGTTCCACCCCTGACTGAATTTTCTGCATTTAATTTTTGAATTACTTTGTATATATTTAAAGGCACTCGAATATGAATATTTTCATGCAGGACTGTAATGTGCACGCTTCAATTTTATTTGTTCTGATTTTTGCCGAGTTTATTAGTAAGCGTTTAATTTATGATACAGGGTGGCGCAATAGAACGTGCATATTTAAAAAATAGATTAAAAAATAAATACAAAAGGTATGGTTAAAATAAACCTAAAGCATTGAAGAGTAATAAATGGAGTTTATTTTTTAAAAGTAACATCATCTAAATGGTGACCCTCTCTACGACGGCACTCCTCTAACCGCAAACGAAAATTTTTGAAAACTTTCTTCAGTAATACTGGTGTAATGGCTGCCATTTCACCACGGATATTCTCCTTAAGCTGAACGATGTTTCTTGAATTATTACTGTAGATTTTGTGCTTGAGGTATCCCCACAAAAAAAAAAAGTCAAGGGGCGTCAAGTCTGGACTACTTGGGGGCCATGAGATATCACCTCTTTTCGAAATCAGTCTGCTTGGGAACATCTGCTTCATCACCGCCATGCAGTCATTTGATGCGTGACAGGTAGCTCCATCTTGTTGGAACCAAGTTCTGGAATTCACTATTCTTGAACTTTCAATTTCTGGAGCCAAAAATCCGTCCAATATCTCAACATAGCGTTCCGTATTAACCGTGACGTTTTGGCCCCGCGCATTTTCGAAGAAAAAAGGACCAATTATTCCTCTGCCAGAGATTGCTGCCCATACTCTCACTTTAGGACTATGCAATTGTTTCTGGTGTTCGATTTTGGGATTTTCACTGTTCCAGTAACGACAATTTTGACGGTTTACGAACCCATTCGTAAGGAAATGAGCCTCGTCAGAGAAAAGGATGTCAAAATTGGAAAATCGATTAAGCATTTCATTAGCAAATGCGAGCCTTGCTATGAAGTCAGACTCTTTCAGTTCTTGTGTTAATTGCAGCTTATATGGATGCAGTTTAAGATCCAATGTTAAAATTCGTTGCAAACTTCGTCGCGATAATTGTAAGACAGACGATCTCTTGCGACATTTATGGATTTCCTCGTACTGACTCCATAACTCTCTCAACATTGTCTTCGGTTCTAGATGTTCTTGGGCGACCATTTGCTTGTGGTTTAAATGTTGAACCGGTCTCTTCAAAACGATTTACCCATATTTTAATTAAATTAGCACTCGGAGCTTCACTAATTCGCCGTAGTCCATATTCAGCACAATATAGTCGCCTTGTAGCAATATATGAACGAGAGTTCTCGTAAAATGCGCGCACGCAAAGTGCGCGACGCTTCCCGTCGAAGTGATTCATAGCGACTAAAACTCCATGATTCCGTCAACCCAACGAAGTAGGCGCCCCCCGCCCGCACCTTTTCTACCCCGCAAAAAATATGGTGCAATATGCACGTTCTATTGCGCCACCCTGTTTATGTATGACATATATACATAAATTAATCGCTGACTATATATATATGCCATTATTTTGTCTTGCAATGCGACCGACCATGGCACGATGATTGGTACAGGCGACTATTGTTCGCATAATCGCCGGTTCAGCCCCGCATACAGTCACTTATCATTATTTCAGCGGTATTCATCTCGATGTGCCTGACGACCTATTTGAGTAACCGAGTAATCGAAAAGTCTGGTGAATGCTACTCCAACTGGAACGTTCGAAATCGTCGTTAAAACTATAGGTGACTTTAAGTGACTCTAAAATATGATAAAAATAGAAGCTCTCCCATATTTCATCCATGGAATCCAATGGAATATGTTTTTGTGAGGAATAACGATAACATATATTAACTGTAACTGGAAACTCAACAAATGTTAGCGAAAACTTCAAAAGTATCCTTCGCATACATGGATGCATTTGAAATCTCTTAACTATATCACTGATGAAGGCATTTCATATATTGATATTACTTGAAACGGAAATGTGTTTAGGTAAGAACTACGGGCAAAAAGAAAAAACGAAATACAAAAATAACGAAATGGAAAATCTCATTAAATAACAAGAAATCCCAAAGCGTTCTTTGCTACGAAATCCTTTAAAACCTTGTTGCAAACCACTTTGTATTTGCTATAATTAAAATTCATATCTGGTCTGCCGCTATAAATTGCTCATAGCCAGAAAACACAACTTGCACAAATGACGTCGGTCGTTAATTTATGAATACAAATTAGCTAAAATCTCATGAATGCATCATCCAGCGCGTTGTCATTGTTTTACAGTTGAAACTGGAAATTTTAATGAGCAAATGCTTGCTTTTCGTTGTGGTTCTTAAAACTCGCTTCCTCCAAAAAAATACAAGATAAAATGAAATAACTACAATTTTTATGATTCGACGACATCCCACCCTCCAAGACTTAGTTTACTTTTGCCAGAGGCCATCACAGCATAACAAAAAGGATTTGCTTTATGTTTATAACTTTTTTTTATTATTAGGTTTTGTGTGTATTAATTAATTTTAATTATTTGCATTGAGATTTCTTTTCAACACTTTATAATGTTTGACCGGAATCTTTTCAAAAACATAGCAACTTGATTGGAAAGATAAAAACTAAATGAAACAACTGGCCCAAAGCAACAAAATCGTGCATAAATAATAAGTCTTCCATCTATGCAGGTGGGCAAAAATCTCTCAACAAAAACAAAAAACCTAATGAAGTTGACCAAATTTCACGTCACATTAAATTAAAATATTAATAGATAATGAATGCATTTGAATTAGAGTTGTGCGAAAACCGGTCAACCGATTTCTTATAAGCGGAAAAACTGGTTAAATTACGAAATATATCGAAGTACAGATAACAAAATAACCATAAAACATTTTAAACATTGTTCCGCAATCTAGAGTTTGGAATTTTTGAAGATTGGAAATTTGAATTTGTAAAATATTGTGTTTAAGCCAAATCGTTCCACTGTGGCCACATCACATGCAGATGTCGCCTACAGTAGTGTGTTGAGTTTTATTCGCAACGAATTGTGCGTAAATGATCGGCTTTTTTTCATATTGATGGCTCATCTACTGTTCTGTTCCTCTTCAACTGCAGATCAATAAAGTTCAGCTTGCTTTACTTAAAGTTTCTGTCTTTTATTTGAATTATACATGGTTAAGCATTCTAGTCATAATTAATATATACGTAAATGGAAGTCAACAGTAAGCATTGAAGAAAAGGATCCGCAACTGTAAATCTGACAGCAATTCCGTACTTGGTTATTTCTTTTGTTCGTTTCATGATTCGAAACTGCTGCCAAATTCCGAGTCCTTATTTGTTGAACCTCTCCTTCCAGCGAGGCCTTTTACCACCCATGAGAAATAACATTTCTAAGCTACAGTCCACACCTTCATCCATACAAGTACAGTTTTGGCAGTTTTGTACATATTGCAAAATTCAGAAAAATAGTGAAACTTCCACTGATTGTTCGGGTTAGTAACGTGCGTTGCAATAGGGAATAGTAGCTATTTTTAAAGAATTGTTATAGGTAAACTCTAATGGTATGATCTATCATGAAAAAGATGTGACGATAAATGTTCTTACATTAACAAACTTAAAATATTGATTTTTTAAATTTTTTTATTTATTTAAAAAATAAAGCACTTCTATTAAGTCTCTTGATGGGTTTTAAAAATAATAGAACTTAAATGGCCTCCGCCTTAGATGATGCATGTGAGAGTAGAATTGCCTCAATTATTGACCGAATACATGGCTTTAAATCATCCAAATTCGTTAGTTTCCTTCCAGAAATTGCATTTCGTTTGCAATTTTCAAACGTGAACAAGTCAGATGCGCTAAGTTCAGAAGAATTTGGGGGCCAACAAAATGTAGAGTTTCTTGAAATCAGCGTATTGAAGAATTTTGCCTATAATTCTGACATGACAGGCCTGGCTATGAGATAAGTTGCATCATTTTGTTGAAATCACACAACAGTATTCGTTTTCGGAGTCTTTTCCAACGTCTTTACATAACATTTTGATGGAAAAATTCCTGAATTCAGTCAAATTCATTGGTTTCGTTTTGCACACCCCTTAAGTGACATAACCCCTTAAAAACAAGTCTGGTGCAGCCACTTCAGATGACCTTAGGAAAGAGCGGAAAATGGAATTCCTAAATATTAATTTGTTTGGGAGCAAACATAACCGATCTGGCTATGTGTGCACTTGTTCCATATTGCTGGAACCAAATGCTGTGGAACGGATACGTCTTCGGCGCAGTTCTGAGGAAAAAAATCCTTCAACATCTTTAAATAACGGTACGCATTGCAAATTGACAGTAGCACGATTCG
Source organism: Philornis downsi (assembly GCA_019455685.1). Taxonomy (NCBI): domain Eukaryota; kingdom Metazoa; phylum Arthropoda; class Insecta; order Diptera; family Muscidae; genus Philornis; species Philornis downsi. Next base: position 431,147 of record JAHXMU010000746.1, read on the forward strand.
TGCGCCTTTCTTTACAATTTAAATTCATTAAATTTAAAATACAATAAAAATTTAAAACTGTGTAAGGTGCCAGCCAACAAAATTCGCTCCTATAGTAATCATCAGAATATTTTAGAACTTATAAATAGGAGATTGCCAATGTTATGTGAAAGTGACGACCCGTTAGTTGACTTAGCGTCAATTGTTTTATTATTTCAAAATGCAGGAGAGGAATCGACATTCAATAAAATACAAAGAATTGACCATAGATTGCAAATAACATCATTATTTTAAGCAAATTAATGATTCTCAAGGAGAAACTGTTGAAAAAATGCCGAAAACGTCGTTCTAATTCAGAAATTGAAAAAAAACTAAAAGCTATAAGTAAAGTTATTAAAATCGCATATAATAATTCCATGAACAATTTTTACAATGATAATCTCAGTGAGATAAAAGATAATCCAAGAAAAGGAAGGACATTCTTGAACCATACTCTGGGCAGAAAGCAAAACAAGTCTAATAATATCAAGGATGTGAATGGAGATGAAATACTTGACGATGGTGAAAATTCTAATGTATTTAACAATTACTTTATCTACTCAGTTAAGGAGCTGAAAATGCAGTCTGAATATATTTCTGCTGGCATGTTCAATTCTTTGAGAACTTTGATTCACCAAAGTAGCAGATTTCATTTCAGATTTACGACAAATAACGAATTAAAGAATTTTATGCGAGTATTAAAATTATCTGCCGGAAAAAGTCCAGGCTATGATAATATTTCTTCTAAAACCGTTTTAGAAACCTTTGATATTATTGCACCACATTTGGCAAAGGTTTTCAAAAATATTATAGTAAGTAGATTATACCCAGACATGCTAAAAATCCCAAAGAAAAACATGCAACAGCAGTAAATTATTAGAGACCAATAGCAATATCACCTGTAATTAACAACATTTTTGAAGGAATAATCCACGATCAATTACTAATGTATGTAGAAAGACATAATTTTTTAAACGATTATCAGCATGATTTTAGAAAGCGCTGTGGCATTGAAGAAGCGGCTATTAATGTAATAAATGCTATATGTAAAGGGTTAGATGATAATTATAAGGGTGTAATTGGAGTGTTTTATGATTTTACGAAAGCGTTTGATCTAATTGATCACAACATTTTGTTGGTAAAATCAAAATTTTGGAATTTCTCCACAAGCCATATATTTTTTAGGCAGCTACCTTCGGAACCAGAATTTGTATGTTTTAAAAGTTCATTACCAGATGTTCAATATGGTGTACCGCAAGGTAGTGTACTTGGAACCTTGTTATTTAAAATATATCTCAATGATATAGGAAACCTTGGATTGACAGGAAAACTCTTTATGCACGCAGATGACTTGTGCCTTATATATACCCTTACCAGTACGAGACAGTTGCTAGACTTTATATTGAACGCGACGTGTCCTTGATATATGAATTTGTTCAAATTAACAAACTGGTCCTAAATGCAACAAAAACAAAGTTGATACGTTTATTGTGATCACAACAATTATTTTACTATATGTATATATATTAATGGTAGCATTATCCAAGAAGTCGATTGTGTCCAGTATTTAAGTATATTTCTGCGAAGTAATCTGTGCTGGGATAGACACATTAAATATTTAAAACAAAAATCAGCTCAAGTAGTGGGTATTTTGCATAAATTCAAAAATAAGTTTAATAGAACAGTGAAACTTTTAATATACCAAACTTTAATTCAAAGTATTTTGAATTATATGGTTGTTTTATATGGGTATAAAAAAAATGCAGAACTGAAATCTTTACAAAGAATTCAAAACAAGGCCTTGAAAGCTGTGGCAAACCTGCCTCTGACATATTCAGCACTTTCGCTATATAAAGGGTGTCCCAACAAGAACGCAAGATTTAAATTTTGAATAAAACACAAATATTTAAAAAAAATCGTGAAACTTTATTATATCGTAAAGTAGGCAAAATGAGGTTATGTATGGAACAACACATCGGGCAGATGGTCGCCGCGGCTTTGCTGGCACACACGCGATCTTTTAATGAAATTTTCAATGACCGTTTTGCATAAATGCTGCGGTATTTCATTCATGCAGCGTCCAACTTTTGCTTGAGTCCCCAAAAGAAAAAAGTCTAATCGTGTTAAATCGTACGATTTAGGCGGCCAATTCTGGTCTCCAAAACGCGAAATAACACGACCGGAAGATGACTGATGCAGCAATTGAATTGTTTCTCTGGCTGTATGACATATGGGCCCGTCTTGTTGAAACCACATGCCCTCCACATTCATTTCTTCAATTCTGGGCACAATAACAATTGACACTCAAACAATGATACTTCTAAATTTAAATCTTGCGTTCTTGTTGGGACACTCGTTAGAAACATATTCCCAAGCATTTTACCTGTGCATGGTATTTATCTAATGAAACTTCTTATGTATGTATTCAAATGCTTACGCAATATAGGACATCATAAAATACATTTTGCTATCAACCAACAAGTGTTCAGTACCAAAAATAGTAGTAACTTGTGGGTAGCAAAGTGTAGACTTGAGAATTGATTATTCGGGTAGGCCTGCGTATAATAATTTACATACCTCAAAATTTAAAAATCGCAAATAATATTTCAACATTCAAAAATTTGTTGACAAAAACATTTACTGCAGAATGTTGAAGAAATTCTTATTTAAACTTTTTGTTTGTATACTAAATTGGAAAAAATTTTAAAAATTTTTCTGTAATATAATTGTAAAAGATATTGAATTTTACTACCTACTTGCCTCTATAATGTCTATTTTGGACGATGGGGCGTAACTTGTTGAAACTTATATTAATATATGTATTATTATTCTCCAGTATTGTACAGTTTAATAATAAAAATTTTTTATTGTTAAAAAAAAGCAAAAAAAAAAAAAAAAATACATTTTCATTTCGTTATACAATAATACAACAAATATGTAAGAAGCTTATGGTGTCTGTTCAGCACAAAGTTGTAGTTTTGTGCTCCGTATCTAAGATCATTTTGATCTATTTCATGGAAGTTATCAAAACCTATTGCATGTGACTTACAAACGCAATAAGCAACTTGGCAATATTTACTATAACTAACCTATGTATGTTCGGCCTATATTGCTTGAAATGTGACAGAGGTTATATGCAATAATTTAAGAAATTTTATCGGCCCTTTTGGAAAATATTTAATTTTAAACTTATAATGCGTTTTTTCCCCAATAGCAGAATTTGGCATACAAATCTAAATGTTATGTGTGCAATGCTATTTGGATCATACAAAAGCATTAATTTTTCATAGTACCAAAATATAAATAACAAATTGGTTTGAATTAATTCACCTTTATGTACAATATGAATGTAGTCAAAAAATATGAACCGGTTTTCCGTAAAGTTTGCCTTTCAACACTCTATTTCAATTGTCCACTTACCGTAATGGATCATTTTCCTATCTTATCTAGGTGGCGAATAAAATATGCAATATGTGCAATCTTCCATAGAAGTAGTTGCCCTCTTTTTTTTATTGTTTGCCACTTTGTGTCAATTTGCGAAATTAACGTTTGATCTGTTATGTTACTCATTTACATGCTTCGGCTTCGTTTTTTTTATCTTTTTCAATCTAAGCGAAAATGCCTTTTGGTCACTTAAACCACCGACCAGCACAAATCGACCAAACAGAAAGCTACAAAATGCATACAACGTTTACAACCTGGTTAACGAGAATATTTAAGCTGTTGTTGCGCTGCTGTAACTAGCCAATGTATCCAATGGCCACCAATTTAACAACAGCGTTATAATTCACCCGTAAGTATTGCTAAATCTAGATAGAAGAAATGTAAGCGGGTTTGAAAATAGGGTAGAGGACGAACTTGTAGTGCCCTTTGATAAAAGATTTAGTCAGCTGCATACAATTTGGGTAACTACCCAGTAAAAAAATTTGAAGTACTCCAAAAAAGAGAACATTTTCATTAGTGACAAGGTAGCAGAATGCAGAATGCTTCCAACAGAAGTGCTTCCAGATTGCTTCCAATAATGTAAGTACTTCAAAATACTAACAATACAATGGCGGTCCCAGAACCAGCCGACACGCTCAAATACAGGGTGGGCCATATGAGTGTTGGCGATTTAATTCTTCAATTTCGCGGTAACGCGCGGCGCGGAGTGGCGGGGGGATATGCTGTTCGCTGCGCCGCTTCCTGGAAATTTAGTCGCCATGGAGCCGTACACGGGAGTGCAGCGTGCATTTTGTGTCCGAGCGTATTACGAAAACAATAAATCAGTGATTACTGCACGACGTTTGTATCGGCATGAACACGGTTTACACGATTTAAGTGAAGTTCCAAGCGCCAATGTGATACGAAAATGGATCAGAACGTTCGAAACAACCAGCTCAACAGTACCAATTACGGTTCGTGGTCGCCCAGTTTCTGCAAGATCAGCCGACATTGTGGAGCGTGTTCGTGTTTCAGTTCAGCGAAATCCGCAACAGTCAACACGTAAGAGAAGTCAGTCTTTGGATGTCAAAAGAACAACTTTACAACGAATTTTGAAACGTGATTTGCATTTGAAGGCTTATAAGATTCAGATAGTCCAAGAATTAAAACCCGATG
>JAHXMU010000746.1:440763-457755 GCA_019455685.1 Philornis downsi
ATAAAGTTTACGAAATTTATAAAATTTACGAAATTTATAAAATTTATGAAATTTATGACATTCGTTTTCAAATCACATTCAAAATTGGTCCGTTGAGGCATACCCAATTCATTAAGCAATTGAATTTAAATGAAATTTATTAAATTTATGGAATTTATAAAGTTTATGAAATTTATGAAATGTGTTTTTAAACCACATTCAAAATTGGTCCGTTGCGGCATGGCCCCATTTAAACAATTGACCACTTCACATTTCTATGTTGCCATTTATGGATTGACAATTTGGCAAACTCTTTGCGCGGACGATGGCGTCATGATATGTGGCAGTTAAAGACGCAATCTTAACTTGTTGATAATGCTAACAAGTTAAATGAAAATCTCTGCAAAATCCCTTTCTATACAACATGAAAATGTACAATACTCCAACTAACCCTTGGTAAGTACTTAGGAAATCATTACATGGCTGTAGCCAGGATTGCATACTTATCGCATGACCTGATGGTTCATGGTGAAACTGTTATTCCACCAGCAATCAAAACTGGCAATTAACTCTGTGTAGTCTCAGTGGCATCCTTATAATAATAGATGTCGTCGTCGTTGTAGTCGCTGTCGTTGCCGCAGTCATCATCGTCCTCATTGCCGCAGTCCTTCCATGGTGTATAAATATGGTGTGGGTGTGTCTGCTGTTAGATGACAGAGGATATTGGATGGGTATTCGTTGAAAACAGTTACCGGATGTTGTGATTGTGGCGTAATAATAATAATAATAATAATGAAGCAATGTCGCCGTTTGGTTAAGTACTTGAGCAATAATTGTGGTGTCATCAAAGGTTATTGTTTAATTGGCTGTATATAGAAATGCTCGTAAATTGTAGTATATTGAACATGTAATAAATATATGTGTAATTATACAACGGCTTTATATATGTATTAAACAAAAGACTTTAAATTTTGTATTGCAGCAAAGACGTAAGTTAAGCTATGAAAAAATGTTCGACTTGATTGATTTGTGTTAAAGGCACGCTAGTGTTTCCTGCGCACATATCTCCTAGTTAATTTTTGAAATGGAACTTTGACAAACTGTGTTATTTGCAATGTTTGATAACAACAGGCCTTATGGATTGAAGGGATTCTGCATGCAAAGATATAGTAAAAAGATACCCATTATTTTTCCACTAAATGGCTTTAGTAGTCTGTATCGCACGTTGTATAAATATTTAGACCATTTTGTGATTGCTTGACTCGATATTGTTAGAGTAAAAAATGAATACTAGCAAAGAGAAAATACGCCATATTTTATAGCTTGTCTTTGATAAAAGCGAATACGCAAGCATGCCGGTTGAAAATGTGTATAATGGTTCCGGTTTTAATGCCGTCATCCGAAATTCCATTTTCGTTGATTTCTTTTCGTTAATTTTCATGTCCGCGCTCTGGAAGCCCATTTGTCGAAAATGTCGACAAAATAATGGAAATTGTCAGGTCAGACCGATACATAAGCACCGTTTTGATTGTTCAGGAGCTAAATGTTGCACAATTAAATGTTTGGAACCACTTCAATAAGACTGGATACAAAAAGAAGCTCAATCTATGGCTACCACAAGAAAAAATTTCATGTACGAAATTGTTATCTGCAATTTGATGCTAACTTGCAACAAAATCAACTCTTTTCTTAAATGAAAAAGCAAGTCACTTACGAAAACGTGAAGAGAAAATGGTCGTGGTCGAATCGGGACGAGCTGATGCAAATGCTGACCAAACCACGGTTGACGGTTTGAATCGTTTTTCTGTGTGTTTTGTGGGATTGGTAGGGAACCATTTAGTATGAGCTGCTCTCCTACGTCGAAACTTTAATTAGACCTATACTGTTAACAATTGCACCGTCTGAAGGATTTAATCGGCCAGAAACGGCCAACTTTGAAGAGGAATTGTATTCCATTAGGGCAACGGCAGGTCACACACATTGATAGCGGTCCGCCAGAGGCTTCGTACCGTCGCTCCTGTCTGTTGGTAATGATTTTGCTACTGAAAAATTCACCTCAAGGAAAGCTTGTAAAAATCACCTGTCCCGGTTTTTTGTGAAATAGAGGCAGAATGGAATTACTTTCAAAATGGCAGCAAGTTATCGAACAGAATAGGGCATATTTGACGTAAATCGGATCATTGTAATTAAGCTTAATAAAACCTTCGACGTCATGAAGTGGATTTATTTTTACTACAAAACAAAAAAATACAAATTCTCTTACATATTATGAATGAGATATGAGAAAGCTTCCCATATTCAGTGAGCTTACACTGAATAGACTCACTTAACGAGATCTATTGTTACATTATTACTGGGCTCATCTGAAATCATGGATCTAACTCCTAAAGAATATTATTAATCTTATATAATATCAATACTAACCAAACTATTCTAACAGCTGTGTGTACTGCACCTATTCTAATTTCCCTCATTGTACATTGTACTAAACTGTATTGTATCTTAACTCCCAGCATCTTAACCCTTGACACATTTACTTCACGATACCAGCCTATGCTAATTACTGTTGTTGTATTGTTCTTGTTCTGTTTGAAACAAGCAAATGGATTACCCCGATTGCCCCTATGTAAATTATTTTTCGAATTTCAAAAGGATTTTTAAGAATTACTCGTATACCCATTATGGAAACTACATCATGAAAAAACTACATCACTTGATGTTAGATCCTGCGCCCAATATCCTCGGGATGCCTTGTTGCTATATGGCAACACCAGGCAGACTAGGGTCACTGGTTCACAAGTACATACGTACACTTATTTTTAGACTTTGATAACATCTCCTAAAGCGCTGGAAAATTTGTTTTTATAGTTGTTTATTTAAAAGACAAAATAAAAAGAGTTTTTAATGCATTTCTATTTAAAAATAATACTCGTATATAAATGAAATAAAAGTAGTGATATTCGTTGCAGATAACTTATTTATGGCTGTACATGGAATGGTTTGAAATACGGCAAACATAATTCAACATCGCATTTTTTCACAAGCTGTTTGTACGATTGACATGTAGTATCAATTTGGAATTATTAGGTGATTGGTATGATCATAGCGGAGACTATTTTGTATCGATTTTTTTACTTGCACTGACGGTTTCTGAAATACTTTTGGCTGGGTTCCGTAGTGTTTACAGTAGTAAATGGTCACTTCTCGCCTAAATTCAACAAGTATTTTATTTTGAAGGGAAGCCAGTTGTTTTGAATACTGGCTTCGATAATACATATACACATGAGAATACAATGCTACCATTTCTTGCCTCGAAACTGAAACATTTTGATCAAATCGATCAACACCGGCCATATATTTATTGTACTCGGTGACAATGCAAGGACGAGAAATAATCACCTTTTTTGCACTTGCTTTGCTGTAGCGCAAAGCTGATGATTTTGGTTCTGATCCAAAACAAGTTGATGCAAGGCAAACCACCAGGTTATCTACCCATTTCGTCAGATGGATGTCAGTCTTTTTTATTTTTAATCTTTCGTAAAAGCCTTCCGGTTTCAGCAATGCATTGAATTGTATTTGTACCATGTGAATTTCCTGTCCTTGTTCGCTGCGGGAATTTTAGGATGATGATGATGATTGATGAGCTTGGCAAAGAATCATCCGCCGTATTTGAAGAATGAGTATGATAATGGAACCCTGTTTCACGAACGTTTTCTGTTGTTTCAATACGTCGACCGTTATCTAAAATTCTTTCGCATTCTGACTTCAGCTGTACTGGAAATACGTTGTCTGGTATACCCTCATCATCATCACCATCATCTTCACCACTTAAATCTCCGTCAATAATGGGTGGCTCAATATAGAGCGCTTGTACATTTGTTGGAACTTCGTTATCATCATCGCCACATAGTTCTTCTAAAAAATCCAACGCATCTTTTAAAGAAAGCAGTCTTCCAAAATAGAAAAAAACCATGCAAGAAATAAATAAGTTCCAATTAACAGCAATTACAGTTAAATATAAGCAACAAATACATAATAATATTTTTTAATGCAACAATAACATTACACCGTAAACCAGTGGCCTTGACACCCTGGCGTTGACATATGAACACACGCACTAACAACAGAAAAAAAAGTGCACAAAAAATAATTTTTCAAATACCACTTTATCATAAAATAATTCTCTTATTTATATACATTCAAAACAACCAAACTTCACTTTTCGATTTTTGCTAAATATTATACGTTTTCGATGCACTTACTTTTGTAAATCGGTTTTATTTTTTAACCAAAAATTGTTACTCACTTTACGACGCACCAATTTCTACAAACAAATACGCATTGTAATCAAAATGATTCTCAAGAGAAGCATAACCGATTTCGAGGACGTCATGAACTTTGCGATAACGGCATTTTATTTGTTTCCGTGCTATGATCGAGTGAACACATGTGTATCAGCGCTGCCATATGGCAACCACTGGGCGATTCGGGTTAAGCTAATCCGTTTATTGCTTCGAATTACATTGATGACGTCAATGGATGCTTGTGTCAATGCTCATGCTGTTGCAGATTTGAAGCTAGCTTTACATATACATATGATGATGAAATTCACTTAAATCAGCAACATTTGTAACTTAGTGAAATTTTGGCAATTTCAAATCAGTTCCTTCTCTTTTGGATCTTTAAGCAGTTAACACAAAAACGTTCTAAGTATTTTTATTAATATTATTGTATTATTGAAATAAAAAGTTCCTGTTCTTATCAATATTATATAGGATGATTTTTTAAGATTTAAATTATTCATGTTGGTAGCACTGGTTGGTAATGGCGTCCAAACGTCATCTGTCAAAGTGGAAAATGTACAGCATACTCTGCCATTTCATAATGAAAAGACTAACAAACAAGCAACCGTCGCAAATCGTTGGAATTTATTATCAAAATTCGTGCTCTGTGACAAATGTGCATCGTTTGATACGGCCATTTTATGGTCGTCATGATCGACCAACTGAATCAACAATTCGTGCTGTTATCTCCAAATTTCGCACCAAATTTACTTTGTTGGACATAAAACTATCGACTAGCATGTGTAGAGTGCATACCGAAGAAAATATAGCAGCCGTAGCGACCAGTGTTAATGACGACCATGAAATGTCAATTTGTCGCCGTTCTCAGCGATTGTCCATGGGCTACTTAAGCAAAAGGAATATTTTTGTCCCAATTGGCTGAGTTGAACTTGGTTGACATGTGGCTTCATCAGGACGGTGCAACATGCCACACTGCTCGTGAAACCATGGATATGTTGAGGGTTGAATTTGTTGAGCAGTTTATCTCTCGATTTGGCCGTGTGAGTTGACCCCCAAAATCTTGAGATTTAACGTCTCTTGATTATTTCTTGTGGGGTTATGTCAAGTCGTTAGTCTATGTAGACAAGCCAAACACTATTGAAGCCTTACAGGATAACATAACACGCGTTATTCGTGGAGCCTTTCGAGTGGACATTTTGAAACGGAGTCGCGCACAACATTTACATGAAATTATCTTTAAAAATTAAATGGTAAATACTAATTTATCGATTTCAATAAAAAATTTTAATATACAATGCAAATTTGAGTGTTTTATTCGATTTTTAAAACAACAACGATTAAAAAATAACCCCATATGAAGTTTTCTTCTTCGGATTTGTTCTATCGGGAAAAATATACCTTATTCATAAAAACCTACAGTTTTAACGACGATTTCGAATGTCGGAGTCTGAGAAGCATTTACTAGAGTTATCAATAATTCGACTACTAGAAGTGTTCGTCAAACATATCGATGTAAACGTCGCTTAAATGATGATAGGTGGCGTCGTTATACGGGATTGAACCTGTGATCATGCGAGCGATAGTCGCGCGCGACGACTTATTTCGTTCAATTCATAGTTCTTTTGGTATTTTTCAATAACAGATTTAGGATGGTTACTTGAATAACTATATGAATTGAGATGGCTTTATCCGGTATCTATCAACTACCAACTTACAGTATTTAAGAAAAGTATTTAAGAAATAATAAAATAAATATTAAAATTGTTGAGAAAATATCCAGAAATGCGATGCATAATGAAGACAAATCGACACATTGATTCATTACCTGACAAGCGAGAGTGCCAGATTTGCTTTAGAATGGAGAAGGATGTGGAATTTCTTGAAATCACAGAGAATTTAAAGAGATTCTCTTGCGACGCAATTCTGGAACAAATTCTGTACGGTACTATGGTAGCAACATTTAATAGCCACCCTGTATTTGACATTAATCTCTGTTTTCACCAAATTTCCTCTGATATGTATTACACACTTCGTTGCTTTGTGGAAATTTGTACTATATGACAAGGACCAAATATATTATTGTTTGCCAAAAAGTTTGGAGATTTTGTAATCTCTAGAAGGAGCTTTAGATGACTACTTTCAGACATTACAATTTCAAGACATTGTGAAGTATTACACTGTAGTAATTCCTATCAGAGTTCTTAATATTGCCTTAAAGGTATCCAAATACAATTGTCGCTTTCAATCCTAATGCCTTATATAGCGGAAACAAATAGTATTAGAAAAACTTTAACTTTGTTTATCTTTAAATGTCTGATCTGACTTTATGTATCAGTTTCGTACGCGTGAGGGAAATCTAGAAATATGGTTTCCTTTCAATATTTTTTTTTTTTTTTGTAAAATAATATTTGCGTTTTCTTCAGCATCACTTTAAAGTGCTGGGAAAATACCTCAGCTGTGTTTCCATCACGTTACTGTCGACAAAATTGCCATTCGTCGTGCCTTTCAAAAGAGAAAAATTGCCATTACTTGTGTACTTGTCTTGAATCTAACTCAATATATAATGCAGCGGAAAATAAAATTGGCATTGCATTATCTATGCAACACGGTGCAAGCAACTTAAACTGTCAACATTTACGTCAGACATATGTTGGGGATTCGCTCACACGTTCATATTTCTTACTGTTCACACTCCTACACTGTTAGCAGTCCCCGACCACAATTGCTTGTAGCCGCCCTTACCAACGATCGATTATATATGAGAGTCTTCTTAAAGCAAAAAAAGGCGCCTTTTTGTAGCATGAATTTTTCTTTTCCTTTCCTTGCATATTCAAAACTTGCAACTAGACATGTTTTGTATATATACGTATACATATGTTATACGGGAGAATATACCAACACAAATGCATCATGCTGCCCTAGACGTGCTCCTCCCTCTATATGCTAAGAAATGCAACTTTATATTGCGACTTTTGCCAAACGTTGATTTCCCTTTAGTGGTAGAGTTCAAAGTTTGTCTTTCCATCTTCGCATGATCTCCTTTTCGTTGCAGCCAGCACTCAGCTCGTATTAACCTTATGACAAATGGGGAAAGTCTGTGTGTACGTAAAGATAGTGTGTTTGTCTATGTCGGGACCGACGACTGTCAAAGAAGTGACGCCTGCTGGTTTGAATCATGACTCCGAAGGGAATTGCATGCAGTATAGATGCCACAGTAACGGTATTTTATTTAAAATCTAAAGATTTTCTTCAATCAATAAAGTGCGTCCTTTTTAAGTTTTGTTCTAAATGATTTTTAATGTAAATCATCTAAAAAATATGCATTTGATTATGTATTATTGTCGTCGGTCAATACAGGATTCATATACACCGTGTAAAATGGAAATGGGAAATGGAAAAACTTTTAAACTTTAACAAATTTATTGGGTAAACTTTTCGAAAATTATACTAAATTCGATCAACTGTCCGCCGTTTATGTAGGTACTACTTATTTGGAAATACATTTTGTTCAAAAAAGTATCAAATGGAGAAAATCAGTGTGTACGTTAAGATAGTACGTTTGTCTGTGTTAGGGCGCGAGCGTCAAAGAAGTGACATCTGCTAGTCTAAATCATAATATGGAAGAGAATTGCATGCACTATAGATGCTACAGCAAAGGTATTTTATTAAAAATCTAAAGATTTTCTTCAATCAATAAAATGTGTCCCTTTTAAGTCTTGTTTTTAAATACTTTTTAAGTGAACCTTGGACTAGCGAAACTTCTGAAATGTAACAGATTTATTAAGAAAACTTTTCGAAAACTATGTTAAATTCGATTTCAGTTACCGCCCAATTAACAAGGAAGCCGTTTATGTGTGTACTACTCATTTGGATATATAGGGTGGCGCATAAGTAACGTTAACATTTCATCTGTGAATACATTTTTTGTTTAAGTCTTTTTTTCGTCTCATTACAGAATTAACTTAGTAATACTTGGGAAATTTATGATGGAAAGTCTCAGCACAAAACAAAGAATCAAAGTTGTTCAATTTTACTTTGAAAGTCAGCATTCGATTATTCAGGCACAAAGATCGCAAATCGAAATTTCTTTCATGTTCGAAATGCTCCTAGCGCTCCAACAATTTACCGATTGGTTCAGCGTTTTGGGCAACAAAAGGTCTTCCGCATGCTGGAACACCTCGTGCAGTTCGAAATGAAGTGACCACTGCTCGAGTGCAAGCAAGTATTGAGGAAAACCCCGAAACTTCCACCAGGCGACGTTCTAAGCAGTTAGAGATGTCTAGGCGGTCTTTGCAAAGAATTTTACAGAATGTTACATCTTTTCCCATATAAGATGCAATTTGTTCGCGAGTTAAAACCAAATGAAGCACAAGAACGCATTCAATATAGTCGCCGTTAACATTACTTATGCGCCAGCCATTATATTTTATCCAAAAAGTAACGGGAATTGACCCGCTCAAAGCGAGTGACAAAATTTTTTTTATCCCTAAATTGGCACAACTATCATTTATACTGATACAGAGTTTGAGCGCTATCAGTCATTTAGCTAGTTTACAGTATTCGATTTTGCCAGTTCATATCCATGAGTTTTGCAATTTTTACAACCGAAATTATCGAACAAGAAATTTGTCTCAAATTTTGTATTGCAAGTAAAATTTCGAATTAGTGAAGCTCCGAGTGCTAATTGCATTAAAATATGGGTAAAGCGTTTTGAAGAGACCGATTCAACATTTAAACCACAAGCAAATGGTCGCCCAAGAACATCTAGGACCGAAGACAATGTTGAGAGAGTTATGGAGTCAGTACGAGGAAATCCACAAATGTCGACTCGCAAGAAATCGACTGTCTTACAATTATCGCGACGAAGTTTGCAACGAATTTTAGCATTGGATCTTAAACTGCATCCATATAAGCTGCAATTAACACAAGAATTGAAAGAATCTGACTTCATAGCAAGGCTCGCATTTGCTAATGAAATGCTTAATCGATTTTCCAATTTTGACAATATCCTTTTCTCTGATGAGGCTCATTTCCTTATGAATGGGTTCGTAAGCCGTCAAAATTGTCGTTACTGGAACAGTGAGAATCCCAAAATCAAACACCAGAAACCATTGCATAGTCCTAAAGTGACAGTATGGGCAGCAATCTCTGGCAGAGGAATAATTAGTCCTTTTTTCTTCGAAAACGCGCGGGGCCAAAACGTCACGGTTAATACGGAACGCTATGTTGAGATGTTGGACGGATTTTTGGCTCCAGAAATTGAAAGTTCAAGAATAGTGAATTCCAGAACTTGGTTCCAACAAGATGGAGCTAACTGTCACACATCAAATGACTCCATGGCGGTGGTGAAGCAGATGTTCCCTGGCAGACTGATTTCGAAAAGAGGTGATATCCCATGGCCCCCACGTAGTCCAGACTTGACGCCTCTTGACTTTGTTTTGTGGGGATATCTCAAACACAAAGTCTACAGTAATAATCCAAGAAACATCGTTTAGCTCAAGGAAAATATCTGGTGAAATGGCAGCCATTACACCAGTATTACTGAAGAAAGTTTTCAATAATTTGCGTTTGTGGTAAGAGGAGGGCCGTCGTAGAGAGGGTCACCATTTAGATGATGTTATTTTAAAAAAATAAACTCCATTTATTACTCTACAATGCCTTAGATTTATTTTAACCATACCTTTTGTATTTATTTTTTAATCTATTTTTTAAATATACACGTTCTATTGTGCCACCCTGTATGAATACTTGGTTCATACTTAACGTCTTACCACTTGATTAGCTTCGAAAGACCTGAATTTCGCGTAAATAGTGCTAAAGATTAACCAGAATGAGTTAATTCCGATCGTACATTTATAAAACGCATTATAATTGGTCCATGTCTTAATGGTTGAACTGAAACTGAAAACAAACCACGTCAAAGTTGGTTACAATTCAATGGAATAGTGAGTATTTTCTTTCATTATCGCGAAGTTGTGCACTCGAAATTCTTGACAGAAGATAAGACGATAAGTATCGAATGTTATCTGAGCGTTATACGCTGTTTAAGGAAACAAATTCGTTGAAAGACAGCAGATTTGTGGAAAGAAAACTCATGGATTTTTCGTTACGATAAAGCAGCTTAACTAAAACCGAAAAAACACGTCAAAATCGATTAAAATTCAATGTAATAGAGAGTATTTTCTTTGAATATCGCGGAATTGTGCACTCGGAATTCTTGACATAAGATAAGACGGTAAGCAACGAATGTTATCTGAGCATTATACGGCGTTTAAGGAAGCGAATCCGTCGAAAGAGATCAGATTTGTAAAAAGAAAACTCATGGGTTTTCTATAACGATAAAATACCATCTCACAACATTATAATAATGAACCAAAACCGAAGAAACCACATCCAAGTCGATTAAAATTCAATGAATAGAGAGTATTTGCTTTGAATATTGCGAGAATATCATTATAAGGAGAATAGATATTACCAATTGTATCAATATATATTATACTCGTATCTCTTTCATTATGTTTCGGTACAGAAATAGAATCAATGTGAGTTTCTGATTCAATTTCAGTTAAAAAATTACTCAGTATATAAAGCGAATTTGTATTTCAAATGCGAATCAGTATAAAACTGATACAAAACTGAACATTGGCGAAGGGTTCTGCTTTTTATATTAAAACATATTTTTGAAATAGATTTGTCTTTTCTTGATTTGGCCTCTTTTCTTTGATAAGTTTCTGTAATACTGTAAAGGTAAGAATATTTTGTTTGTTATTTCGTGAAAATTTAAGCATCATTGCTATAGCACATTCGTGGTAAAGAGATTTCTAGGATAATTTATAGTAAAGTTTTTCAAGGAAATTCTTTTAAAGTATTTTTCTGGAAGGGTTTAATTAGGTTGTATTTTTCAAATAAGTTTATCTGGGCACTTCCACTTCTTTGATAGGTTTCGGTAGTTTTGTGAAGCTGAGAATTTGTTTTTCGCTAAAATCGATGCACTGTTTCTGTAAGATATTTCTTTCGGATATTTCTGATGCTTATGCTTATTTCTAATGTTCGTATATTATTTTATTCGTCTGATGTGGATAATGAATTTACTCTAGCTAGTGGTACCGCTTTACCTTATTGCGCATTTGGTCTGTAAGATCAGTACGGGCTTTAAATTCCTTGGCTGTAGCTCTAGCAGAGTAATATGGGCATCAAACTTTCATAATGCTATCTCTATTCTCTTAAGCTTGGAGATGGAATCATACTTGTCCCCTTTTTTCCCTGTTTTACCCTTAAAAGTGAAAAATTCATTCTTACTGCGTATATCCCAATTTCCGTGATTCTAGTTTTACTCATTTGGCTTGGGAGATGGTAAGTCAGTCAGTAACGCAACAATTTTATATAAACAGATAAATAAAACACACCTACTATAAATGCGTCTGTAATATATGTTGCCTTAGCTAAGGACTTTGTTCTTATAATATATATCATATCGGTTATACAAATATTGTGATTTGTATCGACAAAAAATATTATATTGTTTAGAAATAAAGCATTTCGAAAACACTTAAATATCCGATGCCTTTCGTTTTCAATGAAAATTGAGAAGAAAGTCTTAGAAATTATGGTACCAAAAAAAAAACAACAAAAAAAAAATTGCTAGAATTCCTATATTTCGCATTCAGTAGTCTTCTAAAGTAGCATAGCTTAAGAATTTTCCATTTTACTACTACTGCATCTAAAAAGTAAACATTTTATAAATCGAACGTTTCAATGCTATATTTAGCCGCCTCTTCCGACAAAAAGGCACCACCTCCATATGGTAGAGACAACGGATTGAGCAGTGAAGTGGAGCTGACAAGAACTTAAAAAAAAAATCATCAGATAATAAACGATAGAATAATACAGATTTGCGCACCAATTGTGCTACTATACGAAATTCAAATAACTTTTTTCTAATCAATATATCTCAGTGTGTTAAGCAAGAGGTATACAAAACGAAACCAACGAATTTGATTGAATTAAAGCAGTCAATTAAAATAATAATTGAGGCGATCCCGATTTTAGCCCTTCAGGCCGCATTGAATAATTTTCTGATCAGATGTGGCATATGAATGAACATGGAGGTCATTTACGGCCTATCATTTTAAAAATCATTTAGTTGTATAAAATAAATTTGAATTTCCTACACAATAAAGAAAAAATTATAAATAAATGAAATACATTATAGGAAAAAAAGTTATTAGATTTTCTTATTGTAGTATAATTGGTGCTCTAATCTGTGGTTAATTTTTTTTCTGGATTTTTTATAGCTTGTTTTAGCTTTTCTTCGAAAAAGTTTTTTCTTTGTTTTCATTATCAAGTTCTGGCAATACTGCTTGTAATCGACTAATCGAATGTACGAGGTTTGATCAAAAAATAACCGATATTTTCAAATTTCGTGAGTTAGGTATGTTCGATTTTCGCATTTTTTTGTCTGTTATGTTGGTACACATGTCTGTTATATCGTATGTCGTAACAACGATGAAGCGACCCCAAAAATAGCGCATTAAATCACCCATAAATCAAGGTTATGTTGAAGAGTTTCTTCGATTGGCGTGGTATTGTGCTTTGTGAGTGACTTCCGCCGAGTCGAACTGTCGATGAAGAATATTATTTGAGTGTTATGCGTCATTTGCGTCATTTTAATTTCTACACATTGATAATCGGCCTTTTTCCTCTGCATCTGGCTCTTCGTAAGTTTTTCGCTAAAAAATCAACCAACATATTTTCACAATCATCGCTTTTGCTTGATTTAGCACGGCGCGACTTCTAGGTGTTTTCTAAAGCCAAAAGATACTTAAGAAACTACAGCTTCATTTGATTCAATTTAATTTTTTAGTTTTTCTCACAGCAAACTTTATCACCTTTACCGTTGTAAATCCATAACAACCAACAGGCGAATGTCTTTGTTTCCCCCAATTAACAATTTCTTCATATTGATTAATTTAAGATTCAATAACATTTGTAAACATTTATCTGCGTTGTTATCGTTTATCCTCTGTTATCGCCCCCCAATTGTCCGCTCGCTATGCAACGAATCTACAACAATACGAATCTTTTACTCACTTTTCCAGGAAATCCAAATATGCATAAATCATGTGGAAGTTATTTTTGCTTTTTGCGGCGACAGACACACAGACATTTCACTCTGAGCTCACTCCCTTTTCCCCCCTTTGCCAAGTGAAAATTCAGTACAGCGTATTTGTCGTTTTCGAGTAAATGGAAAACATTGGAAATATGCTAAGAAATCACACAAAGTGGCAAAGAGCACAATGCTCAGGTTGCACTTTACCACACAAGACTCCAGCAACATAATCGTTGGTTGCAGCTCAGTTCCTGCATTGTGAGACATTCATCATGGCAATTGAGGGGTACGAGGATAGGAGGGTGAGATGACAAGAGGCAATAGAATTGCCCTTAAGAGAAAGTAACGTTATCCGTTGAAGGTGTGTGGCAGGATGTCAGTGTTGGCGGTGTCGGTGTCGGTGCCGCAGTCTTTGTAGCATTTGTCATATTCTTTCCCCAGTATTTGGGGTAAATACTTGAGAACATTTTTTTTTGCGTCGCATCGTTGTTCAGTGCGTTTGCTATTTTTGTGATTTGGCGCCAAAGAAAATTGTCGTCTCATTTTCCTTGGGGTTTTTTCTGCTTGCTATGTGGGGGCGGGGGGACTATAGGTAATGTGAAGGTAAATCGTAATGTATACAATTGGTATTCAAACGTAAAATGCTGATTTAATGGTTGAGTGTATTGTTTGTGGTAGTGGTGACGGTGGTAGGGTTTGGGAATTTGGCACGCACAGTGGGTATACAATGGTGAGAAAAAAAAAACTATTTAAAGGGTTTATCTGAGTTAAGTTATTCTTATCTAAGTAAGATTTTTGTGGCAGCTGTAATCGAATGATCTATATTTTGCCTCTCTACGCTATGCAGCTTATCTTTCTAACGTTTCTTGTACAGGGTGGGCCACATAAGACCTACTAATGTTAAGCACAAATAACATTTTTATTTTTTAACATATTTATTTTTCTCTTTTTGTAGGTTATAATTGAATTGTTGGAAATTTATTATGGAACCCTACAGTACAACACAACGCGTTAAAATTATCGAGTTTCTCTATTCTTGTCAACGATCATTTTTTTAACGCAGCGTAAATATCGGCAACATTTTAATTCCAGATCAGCTCCCACAGCCTTCATGATTAGGAGTTTGGTCGGTCGTTTTGAGGAACTGGGTTCAGTGGCCGGCCGTCCTGGACGAGATGCCCATCGAAATATTCGCACTAAAGACAACATGGAAACTGTGCGGCAGAATGTTGCAGATGATTCATCTGTCCCAACTCGCCATCGTTCCAGCCAATTGGACATTTCCAGAACGACATTGCGTAGAATTTTAAAGTTGGATCTTAAGATGTACCCATACAAAATTCAAATTGTGCAAACGCTGCTACCGCAAGACCACCAACAACGACTACAATACGCTATTCGTTTTACATAACTAGCCACACAAATTGATTTTTAAATAATGTTTTGATGTCGGATGAAGCGCATTTCCATTTAAATGGTTATGTCAACAAACAAAACTATAGATTGTGGGGCTCTGAAAATCTAAGGGGCACACAGCAACATCAGTTGCACCCATCTAAAAGTACTTTTTGGTGCGGTGTTATGAGGACTAGAGTTATCGGTCCATATTTCTTCAAAACTGAGGATGAAACGCCGGAATCGATTTCAGAAGCTTCTTACAGAACATTGATTGAAAGATTTTTGCGGCCAATGGCGGAGCAGTATCCTAATTTGTGGTTTCAAAAAGATGGAGCAACTGCGCATACTGCTAGGCAAGCTATGGACCTGCTGCGTGAAATTTTTGGCAAACGTCTGATTTCTAAAAATTCAGATTTCCCTTAGCCATCTCGTTCGCCAGATTTGACTGCGCCCGACTTCTTTTTATGGGGATACTAGCGGTCCCGGCGAACTTCGACTCGCCACAATTTAACGCCTTCAGATAAACTCTCGAGTAATAATAAAACACAGATAGTTCAAATTTCAATGCGATTTATTTGAGTGGAATCGAAATCAGTAGAGAGCGATATGATGAACAATGTTTCTTGATTTGTTTTCCGGCGCAAAAACAAACAACGAAGACGGTTTCCCAACACGCGAACAGGCAACGTACAGCTGACCGTGCGAAAGACAGGGAAATTCGAAATTAATCCCCCAGACTTCCAACGACTGGCCTTGCGATTTATTTATTGTCTTCGTAAAAGCCAATCGAATGGGGAACTGAACCCGCTTAAATTGGAATGGAAGATCAGTTGGAATTCTCGGAATTCGTGGAATAAGGACTTCTTCTTCTTTGAATTTTCCCTCGATAATCGTCGCTTGAATCACATTGTTTATCACTTTCTTGATGGACAACCGCGTACCGTTGCACAATTTCGGATGATTCAGATTCCGCAACATGATTATGATCGATCCTACCTTCAGCTGTAAATTATGCCGCGGTGTTCCTGGCACATCAAGCAAGTTCAAAAATTCCGTCGGATAGTTTGTCGCTTCATCCTCTTCGGTCACGCTGTCAACGGATTTGTACGAATGCAGTTCCCCAGCGATTTGACTTTGAATAATCAAATTCAAGTTATCGACGTCCTTATTCTTCGCTGCTAGTATTGCCCTTTCACTAATCCAATCGAGATTTTTATAATTTTGTGAGGTGGTGATTGTGCAGCGCGAACTTGTGCAATATGGGCACGACTCCATCCATTATGTGCTGCGCGTTCCTCTTACATTTGATTATCACTGACGAAGTCCACGATTTGATCGTCTAATAGGTGGCATTAGTCAAATAACTCTCCCTGAAATGGAATAAAGTCCTTTTTGACTAATCCTATTAAAAAGACAATTTTTAAAAAAAAAACAACTTACGAAATGAATGTATCGCAATAAATGCCCGCAATAACCTCACTTTTTACACGCAAACTTATTTTCTGAAAAAATGATCGAATTGATAAACATTGCACTAAATTTCAATTGATCGTACTGCTCGTACTGTTAATGGATGTGATACGTGATATATGAGTATTCGAATTCAGTATAATAATACGCAAAACTCGAATCAATTGCAGCAAGAATAGCACATTTGTTTAATAGAAAATCACAATGCGAAAAGTGCAGCTGTCAAATTACGCTCAGTTTCAGCATTGAACGCAGCACAGCGCCATCTGTTATTTGTCTCGTTAACTTCTCCACCCAAAATTCACGCAAAACATATTTTATCGCAATAAATTTCGTAATTTTCCGAAATTTTCCGAGCTTCACAACGAATTTTCCACTTTTATATCGCGCAAAATCATCAAATCATGTGATAAAATGCAAAATTTCGTCGAAACAAATTGAAATTTTTTACGCTTTTCCGGAATTTTTCGTGTTTTCCACTAACAGTTTTCTATTTTGCCATTCGAAAAGACATTCCGGAACAATTGCACACAAAATTCCACACAAAAAATCAATTTTCGATTTTTTCAATTTTCCGACTTTTCCGGAGGGTTTTCCCAAAATTTTCTTTCGTAAAAACCTTCTCCAGGCAATTACGAACAATTGAGAAAAAATTTGAGACAAATTGATCCAGGCGTTCTTGAGTTATGCGCTTACCAACACATTTAGCGATTCATTTTTATATTATAGATA
>JAHXMU010000746.1:467755-508658 GCA_019455685.1 Philornis downsi
TCTGTAGGCGGCAGAAGCCATTGTGATCATGAGTTTGTTCGTTGCTGATGAGAGATAGTTTTATTACTGTGTCCCAAAGTTTCTTTACAAGTTTAGGCACTCGAGGTGTTATCAACTTCATGCTGTTGTAGCAACCAAACGGCTAACTGCAGCGAGCTCATTCGTTGACAAGTGTCAGTCTTTTATGTTTTTGCAAGCCTAAAGAAATACGTCCAATTTAACAAAACTTATTTCGGGTTAATGGTTTATGGGAGCTTTCCCTCTTGACTTGGTAGTACTGCGACAAGCAGTAGACTTCTGTGTGAAGAGAAGATGCTCGGTGGCTGGTATACACCTTGGAAAGGATTAGAGGCCATAGAAAATCTAAGTAGAACAAAATGTATGTTAGTTTTAATTGAATGTGTGACAACCAGATGGCAATTCAGATGGGATCAAACACACAAGGATAGAGCCACATACGCTTTTGTGCGGGACGTTTGATTCGTCAGTGGAAATCCTGATTTTGGCTTGAACTTATTTCTGGGTCAATATAAAGACGGAGCATGAGCTAGTTTTTGTTCAAAAGAGGTCTGGCTGAAAATAATTCTTGTGACTGTGGGCATCAAGTAGAAGTTTTTAAGCATATCTTATGTGACCGGCTTCTATATGATGATATTAGAGACTTAGACGCTTTGGGGATTATTAGGGTTGGAGACAGTTGGGAGGTGACAGACATATTGCTTTCAACAAGTAGACTGGTCGAAGCAGGTCACTTTGCAAGTAGATTGTTTGCAAGGCGCAGGAGCAGGAGAAAGCGATAGATATAAAGTCAGACAAATAGTTTTGGTTTTATTGTTGTTAGGGGCTAAGGGCTTTATAGCAGAGCTGCACTACCATATGAGTTGTACTATGTGCAATGTATGTGAATGTGTGTTGATGTCATACGCCCCCTTTTCTGTATGCACTTGCGTAGGTCGAGGGCATGTAGCTGTGACCTGTTGCAGGTTTCCAAGGCTGCATCTCAAAGATTTTCTTAAGTTAAAAATCGACCCAATAACCATTATTTGTAATCCCTGATAGAATGTGGTAAAACGATCGGATAACTATGAATTCGAATAAATGTTAGCACTTATAATTTCAGATTCCATTAAATTCACTAAGATGCACATATACACGTATGGTCAAAATAATAAGCACACCCTATATATTTTTTTAAAGGCTCGTAGATGAAAATTTATTTAAATTAAAAAAAAAACAAATACTAATTTATTTTGTTATAAATGCTAAAACTATAACAAAAAACAAGATTTAGATTCAGTATTTTTTAAAAAGTCAGAAATTAATCAAAAAACATTGGACAAAATATTAAGTACATTTAGTTAAAATGAGCCAAAGAGTAAAAAATAAAGTTTTTCTGCTAAATTGGCTGAGTTTCGTTAAAAGCCGGTGCATCTACCTTTATTTCTATTTTGTTGACTCTTTTTGGCATGCTGGCAATATGCTTCCTGCAGGTGAACAAAATTCCATACCTGATCCTTAATTTTAAGAACCTCCTTTCCAATTCTTTCTTTCAACTCTCCCCAAAGATTTCAAATTGGAATTCAGTCCGAAATTGACTTGGCCAGTCGACAAGGGCAACATTATTATTTTGGAACCAATCCTTTACCAACTTAGAAGTATACTTCAGATCGTTGCGCTGCTGGAATGCCCATCTATAAAGTATACTTTCCACAGCATAGTTCAACATCGTATTTTCCAAGATATCTTTGTAGTGGAATCTTGTCATTGTGCCGGCAATTCGATGTATCGGACCGACACCATACCACGAGAAACAACCCCAGACCATAATATTGCCGTCCCCGTGCTTGATCGTCTTCTTTGTAAAGCGAACATAGAATTCTTTACCCTTAGGGCGTCGAACATTCCGGGGCACGGTCGTTTGCAAATACATTAATTTTTGTTTCATAGCTCCACAAAATGTTTTGCCATTTTTTTTCACCGTCTCCTCCCGACCAATTGGAATGACTTATTGCAAACGCCAATCTTGCCTTTAAATTTTTTTTTGTCTAAGCAAAGGAACTCTTCTGGCTATCCGTTCTGGTAGATGTGCTTCTTGTAGTCAACGGCGAACCGTTCGCGATGAAATTCCATTTCCAATTTCTGCTGAAATCGCACTGGAAGACACAAACGGGTACTTCTTCGCAAGTGTTACAATACGGATATCTGTTGTTTTTGAAGTTTTTTTGGTTCTTCCGAGAGTTTCGACGAGCTTTTTAGGCTTTAATGCATTTTGTACAAAAAATAGCGATTGATTCATAGTTTCTGCTATAGGACGAAGACTTTGGCCACTTTTTCTTAGTCTTGAAACAATTTTTTCTCCCCCGGAGAACAATGACTTTTTCGACCCGTGGCTGATTTTATTTACTATATATTTTGTTATGAATAAAGATAAACAACAATAAAATAACTAGCCTTTCCACAAAGACTACAGCAGACTGCGAAAATATTAAAGAATTTAGCAATCAGGTATGTTTCAAAAAATTAAAGTAAAATACGGTTTGAAAAGTTAACATTTCTTTTTAGATGTTCTGCAAATGAAGTGCTTTGTTGTTTTATTTTCTCATATGAAATGAAGTTCGAAAACAGAAGTTGTAAACGGCTGATATTGACTTGAAAATAAAATTTAGTTATTAAAACTACTATTTGTGATTTTTTGTGCATAAAATTAAAGGATAAATAAATAATGAGGACAAATAAATAAATAAAGTATAAATAAATAATGAATGCGGTGTTAGTATCCACTATATACGAAATCAATGAATACGCAAGAACAAAATTACAAAGGCGGATTTTGCGGGATCACTCAAATCCTCTGGATATGGGCGACACTACATAAGTACACACATGTGTGTACTTAAGTACATTCAATATACTTTTAATAAAAACTATTCGGTTTTTACAAAATTATCGCATCAACAAAGATGCATTTCGTAACATTTGACATTGCATAAAATTGAGGCTGCCCAAGTCATCCATTCCGGCGGAACTACAGCTTGCTGCCACATTAAGATTTTTAGTATAAGGAGGATTTCAACGAAGGGTCGGAAAAGACACTAATGTGGCCTTAGCACGGAGCACCACCTGCAAAATTTTAAATTGAGTGCTTATTGTTCTAGAGAAATATATTTGTCCTAGGTGGGTTAAATTGAAAATGACAGTTGATGAACAAAATTTATTTAAGCGCCACTTCATGCAAAAATTTGGTATTCCCGGTGTAATAGGATGCATTGATGGAACTCACGTGGAAATTACTAAGCCGCAAAAAGATTTCACAATTCTTTCAATTTTACATGGTCCCCTTTTTCCAGGTCTAGATTGTTTTGCATACAACGTAGCATTGTTGCATCTTGCATTGCATTCTTGCATTTTTTCCTTCAAACAAGGAAAGTTTTTATTCAACCAATGGAATCTGACCACTTTTATTTATTATACTTATATGTTTATTTGCAAAAATTTTTGTTTCACAATAAAATTTCAAAATATTTTTAAACCACTTCTTTTTGCCTAAAAGTAATTTCAATGCAATTCACTACGATTTGATGTTCGAAAACAAAACAGAAAAGAAAAGTAAAAAGTAAAATTCAGAACACTCAAGTGTCAATTTGAAGTGATTACAAACTACTTTTACTTCAAAGTAGAATCTGGAATATACCTGAATGTATTTATTATTTTGACCAAGTACTGAAATCATTCCTGAACAAAACTAACTCACAATGAAAACAACGGGGAAGCCTTAGTTTTGTTTTTACTTTTAAACGCATTACCATATTAAAGTTATTCAAATAGAAAGGAATTGCCATGTTTACTTTCCGTTAAAGTAACTAAAATTAAACATAAAGCAAAAATAAGCAGGTGTACTTTTTTTTCGACAATATGCGTATATTAAAAGCTGTCGCATTGCAAATTGCAATATTACAATTTAATGTGCAATTTGCTCCTATGATTTGCATGACCCCTCCGAAAGTGTGCAAAACTTTTACAGTGTCCAGCATCATTTTATGCCTGTCACAATCTAAACGAATGCTCGTATTTTCAATTCGTTTGTTATGCCAAAGAATGGAAGACAAGCCGGTGATTTAACTTATTCCATTGGTTAACTAGGTTGCCTACAGATCTCACCGAGTTTATTTGGCTTAATTTTGCAGATATTTTCTCTGCCGTTAAGCCATTAGCGAAATTAAAATTCAACTAAAGTCTAACTACAAAATATATAACATTAATTGAAAGGAGCCCCGAAGAAACAGGGGCATAAGCAAATAAAACACATTTGCACTCAGACATATGAGTAGCAATTATTTTGGGGTTCTTTTAAAACAAACAAATGTGGGGCTTTTGCTGGTTATTAAGCAGAGTTTTTGTTTCTTTTCGCATATACTATGAGAGATATAGAAATTAAGGTTACTAATAGACATATGTGGAACACATATAGTATGAATTTAGTATCATTTTGGTGAATTTACACTAAAACTAAATAAAATTTATGAAAATGTTAGTTTTAATAAAAACATGTCCAAGTTCATAATAAAGTAAGAATTCAACATATGAAAACGAAATGAGTGATGTGAAATTTGTCCTGTCGTTAGCTAAAGTGTTGAGTGACGTTGCAATAAAAATTTTAAAGACAGCACTTTGATCAGTAACAGTGTGTTTCAACAAAAACCATTCACGTCCACCAGTTTTTAGAATCCAGCGATGAGATCTGAGTATCTGTACTATTATATATTCGTTACCTTGTTCCGTACAGGCATCTAAACTAATGAACTGATTATCATCGTATTCACAATATGGAACCATACACAATATTAGGTCTTGATTGGACAAAGGGGCAAGGCACCGCCCATGCATGTAATAATTTTGAAAGATTACTTTAATTGAATTATTAAAGGTATTCAGAAGAGATTTCATTCGTTTGCTACTGGCAGACAAATAAATATTTTCGAATAAAAAGTGGTCGGCGCCTCATTCCTTTCATGACGATTTTTACCTATCGTCTTAAAAAATTTGACAGTATGTTACCACCAATCTTGACAGCTCCTACCTATTTCGGGGTCTACTCCAAAGACCTAGGGCTAAGTATAGCTAGAAGACAACCTGATCACTGTAGTGTTCATCAGCCCGAAATTTTGACCATTAAGGAAGTGGCAGAATGGCTGAGGTATAACGTCCTCACCACGGTGGATATCAAAATATTCTCTGCAGTTAAGCCGCCATTAAATATTTGGATACTGTCTTCCTGAAATCAACATCAGTCCTGAAATGCCGCAGATCTCTTAACGAGATGGCTCAGCATTTCAACATTCACCTTAAGTGGGTGTCCGGTTACAGGAAAATGCCAGGGGACCGCAGAGCAGGCGAGCTGGCAAGACTTGGGACAACCTTACAGACTCCAGCCGAGTTTAGCCACATGCAAGCTCCTATTGCGAGATAGAACATATTAGCGGCAAATGGTAAGTGGGCGTCTGTCCGAGGCTGTAATCAATCCTACAGATGTGGCCTAGCCTGGATGTGAAGCATTCACACAAATTGCTGTCGCTATCAAGACCCGACGTCTCATTGCTTGTATCCGTCATGACGGGACCCTGTCTGATTGTAAGACATGCAGTGAGACTGAAAGTTGCGACTAGTGACTTCTGCGGGAGCTGTAGGGATGAAGAGGAGGAGGAGTCTATAGAACTTCTTCTCTGCAATTGCCCCGCCCTGGCTTACAAGCGGGGATCAACACTGGGCTCTTATTTCTTTAGGGATCTAGGAGATCAGGACAATATAGATATTGTTCGACTTAGGAGTTTCTTGGGGCACTCAGGATGGTTAAATGGGGGAAACTAGTGACATCCAAATCTCAAGCTTCCGTGGTATCACAATGGACTATGTCTAAGTCCATTGTATAAGTCTAAGTTAGTCTGTCTATTCAGTCTGTCACCACCAATCTTAGAGTCCTCATATGCTGTCTTAGGTTAATATTGGAAAACGGGCACGTTAAACCTCCCAAACCGCACCACTTTACAATTTGAATGGCCGCATCTCAGGGCCGTCCCACAACTAGCATAGATGGTGGCAGTATTTTGAAAAAAAAAAAATTATGAGGGTGAAAAATGGCAGCTTAGGTATAAAACAAATGTTTTAAGTTTCAAGGCACCATGTTGTTTAATATTTCTAATTGAGTCATCAAAAGCAAATGATCTTAGCGAATTTGTAAACTTGGAAAAAATTTAGTACAATTGAATGAAAAATATGAAAACAGGAGAGTATATGTTAAATGAAGTAGTTTGTATGGAAGGTAACGGCAAATTTATCTGGTTATAATTTTACCAAGCATTTGGGGTTCGCTAAATCAGCCAATGATTATAAGGAAAACTGTATTCAACACGATTGTTTCGATATCTAACAAAAGCCATATGTTACTAGCGTATGCAGACAACATTAACATTTGTGGCAGAAAACATTAAGATGTTACTGCAACCTTCTCAAGCATTGGGAAAGAATCAACAAAATTGAGTCTGGTAACAAACGAGAAATTAATTTACTATTTGTTTCAATGAACAAAGAATCTACTCGCTTGGAACTCTGTGCGAATGTTGACAACTATAATTTTGGAGTGGTGAATGAATTCATCTACCTCGGTATCTCCTGCAAATAAATTGAAAGATGTAGGGTGATGCATGGAGAAAGGAGAGCATTGCTTGCTAACAGATGTTATTACGGGCTAAGCAAGCGATTCAATGATAAAGTTCTTTCTCAATAAAATAAATAAATTAGTAAAAAAAAATAACAAAAAAATAAAAAAATTAGGCCGCAGCAGACGCCGGGTTTTTGAGTCTTATTGTATGGCGCAGAATCATGGGATATGACACAAAATACTCTGCAAAATGTATGTGGACCCATTACTGTTAACGGTGGAATCATGTGATATAACACAAGTGAATTGATCAGTGCTGGGAATCTTTGAGGGGAAAGTACTCTGGAAAATATATGAACCCATTATTGTTAACGGAAAATATGTGTGTGTCATGAACAATGATCTGTATACGTTAAACATCGACATCGTCGTGGTTAAGCACATTAATATGCAACGATTTCATTGGCAGCGCCATGTTGTGTGGGTCGTCCCAAATGCAGAGTGAGAACTTACGACAACGACCTCGATGAATGGCGCAGAAGAAGCCTTCGTTGGAAGACTTCTTGGGGAAGAAGCGCAGAAGACCGAAGACCGCTTGAAATTAATTTCAACCTATGACTTGTAATAGATAAGAATTTCTATTCCAGTTGCTACCTAAGTAAGTAAATAAATTGGCCAATTCGTACGGGAGGCATCAGAATAACCGTGGTATTGTAGTCCGTTTTCATTTTCAGAATTAAGTTTGTCAAACGCATGACGAATGACAAAATTTGATTGAATTCAATGCAGCTATTTGAAAGATACAAAGCTAAGAGTACATGAGTTAAATCGGTGATTTGTATAGCAAGTACCAGAAAGGTTGTAGTTACGATTTTTCCTCCTATGAATTACGATTTACAGGGAAAAAATTAAATTTCGGAAAATCGCACAATTCATATGGAAATTACCAGAAGAAACTTGACAATGCAGTCCATTTTCATACTCCGACTATATCAAACTATCATCCTACTTAATCAAATGGCTACTGTGTACCAAATGTGACAGAATTTGGTGTGACTGTGCAGAAGATATTAGACTAAGAATACGAGGGTTAAATTGATCATTTGTATGGTTGGCAACACTACCGATAACGGCCGTGGTGGAATCATGCTGAAGGAAAGAAAAAATCTTCTGATGTGTATTTGATGGGATTGCCAGGGAATCGTCTACAATTATTTGCTTCCACCCCCTCTAATTCGGACCTATACTTTTAACAATTGGAAAGCCTGAAAAAAGCAATCGCCTATAAGCAACCAGGCTGGGCCAATAGAGGAGAATTTGTGTTCCCTCAGTACAACGCCAGGCCACTCGCTTCAATAGTGACTCGCCAAAAGTTTTGGGAACTTGGTTGAGAGGTTCGTTAGCATCTGTCTTATAGCTTAGATGTAACATCACATGGTTACCACCTCTTCCTGTTTATGGCTTGTGAAAATCGACTGTACCAGTTTTTTGTCAACATAGGCGGAGGTTTGTCAAAGAGGGACGTAATGGATATACCTTCAAAATCCGAACAAGTTATCGAGGAAAATTGTGCATATTTGACAAAAATTTAATTACTCCAACTGTATTCAATAAAGTCTTCAATGTCATGAAAAAGCAATGAATTGCATTTTATTGCTTCGTTCATTCGGTTGAAAGTATTAAAATAGTGATATTCAGAAGCAAACAATTTTATGTTTGTATGTATGTGGATCAGCTGTTTAGTTTGCGATCTGTCCAATATAGAGATTACATGAAAGACAATATTCCACATATTAATTTCATGCTTATTTCTACACGTATTAAACAACTTTAAATCCACAATAATTACTAGTTAGACACCTTAAATTCTTATTTGCTTTATTGATACCAATATTCCAAATCAAGATGTGTAATTGGTATTGATTGACTTCTAAACATCTACCAACATCTTGGTCTTATAATTAACTGAAAATTTCTTAATGTTTGCAAGAATTTTGACAAATTATACTAAAAGTAAATATATGCACAAAGCAGACAACGAATTTGAAATGTAAAGGATAAATCACCAAATGCTTTCTTAACATTCATTGGGTATTTAAATTGGCCTTCCAATTGGCCTTCCCAGTTGTCTACATTGACGCATGAGTTACACATAAAAATCATATAATTCAAAAGCATCTATACGTATGATTGATAAAAATGTAGGAAATTATTTTAAGGTATACGTATGATTAATATTAATAAGCTTTTAAAATATTTGCTAATGTAGTGCTGATAATTACTAACAATTCTTTAACCTTAATATCAATTTCAACAACAACTTAAACCATGAAAGTAAATGTACTCGTATGTACAATACGTATACACACAGTTAAGACATTGAAATTCTTTGAGGCATTTCAACAAAATCCCAGTGATTTCCCATTATCACCCAAATAGTTTGGGTTTGTGACTGCATATGCATGTTAAATGTAATTTGTGTACGGTAGTTGCCGTAGATTAGATTCTTAACATGATGCCTTAGATGGCTATGGAATTAAATTAAATTTTGTGGTTCATAAAGCTATAAGAAGCACACTCTCCTGTATACGGTGAAAAGGATATACGTGAAGAAATACCTTTACATATTTGCTCAAACATTATCATCGTCATCATCACAGTCTTCACCCTTATCCTTATGCACATTGTACAAGTTCTGGCACATTATTGTATAACTTTGATTTACTATACATTGAATGATAATCTCATTTTAAAACATTTGACATTTTGACAAATACCATCACCAACAACAACAGCAAAAACAACCACAACAACAACAGAAATGACAACATCAGCTTCAAGAGCATCATCCAGCAGTAACACACAATCCCTGGCAAAGTCCGGACTTATGCCAAGGTGAATTACATTATTAAGAGTTCTCATGCAATACTTTGGGGTACTTTTAGCTTGAGCTTAGTTGATGCCTCTTCTCGTACACGTTCATAATTTAATTTCAGTTGCAATATCGAAATGCTTCTTTGGCTTTCAAAATCACTTTCGAGTAGTGTTGCCAGTGGAAGATTCGTCTCTGCATTTTAGATTATTTGTCTTAGACTTGGCCTCTTTGGAAAGGCAAAAGGAAAACAGAACCAAGTTGTTTGAAATGAAATTGGAAATAAAAGTTTGCCTATCATTGCATTTTGTTTGCTGTCCCTGTTGCCCTCTGTCATTGGAGTCTTGGGGAAATCATGATATTTATGCATAATGTCATGTTGGTGATGTTATTTGTTCACGATTTCGAGAAAAGTTGACGAATAGTTTCTATTCAAACAGCAAATAATGGTGTTGTTGAGATACTTCCGTTTGGTTTGCTTTTTTCTCTTTCTCCTAAATGCGAGTCAAGGATTTATAGGAAGGTCGTCGAAAAAGTTTGTACTTAGATGAAAATTGAATGGAAATGGATTTGATGTTTGAATGGGTTATTCAAATTGCTAAGGCTTTTAGCGAAATTCAATTTCAATTTGTTCAAATGTTTATTTCTGGCCTACAAATTAGTTCCAAATTGAATCGAAGACAATCACATGCTTTGCGTGGACCAACCAATTGTTTGAAAAAAAAAATTATTAACCAAACCAAAGAAAAAAAGGGGAGGCGTAAGGCATTATTCGGTTCATGGCAAAACGTTTTTCATATGAATGCAATCCGTATAGGCATTACGTTGCAAAATATAGAAATGTTGAAACGCAAGATTTATGATCCATTAGTTCACAACTTACTGGAATTTTTTATACTTTCTGCGAAGTAGAAATTATTTCCCAACAGAATAATGCCAACTAATAGAGAATTATACCAAAAATCAATTATGATTACAGTGTTCAATACTGTTTATCGAGTTATCCGAAAAATATTTTTTTTTAAAAAATCTAGTTTTTGTATAACAAAAAACCGGATAAACCGCGTTTTTCGGGTTTCGTCTATGAAGCAAACTTAGAACAAGAACTAAGCACACCTTTCCCTAGCAAAATACATGCCGTAGTGAAAAGAAAAGGCACGAAATTCACATTTATTGAAATAGCTTGCTCTGCAACCCTCGCAGAATACTAAACCTATCCAAACCAGTCTCAGACAAGTAAGCAACAATCTGCCAAAAATTAATTTCTATCAAATGCTTGAAATATTAGCCTATACGTGAAAGAATATAAATATTTATCATTGTGAATGAAACAAAAATGCATCCGCTACAGGATGAATTACCTTAGTTGTTGCCAGAATATTACAAAAAAATTTTCATTATACCATATTATTCATTTAGTGCTTTCAAAACCGCCGGTCTAGCAAAGTTGCCAGCTGTTAAATACCTTCCATCTGCAGTGTTATTTATTTAGTGAAAGGTATGCCATTTACGAATATGGATCGTTTAACAACCAATGAATGCGCAGAAATAGTTAAAATTAACTACAAAGTGGTAACTCAAACGTGGGCTTTCAATCGATCAAGATTTTCTTCAACGATGAAGATCATTTCTCATTCCATGGTTACGTCAACAAGCAAAATTATCGCGCATTGAGTTCTGAGAATCCAGAAACGATTGTGGAAAAGAATTGCATTCGGAAAAAGTGATTGTTTGGTGCGCATGATAGTCTGGATGTGAATGAGAATGAGATTTTGGAGAGATTCTTACATTCCTCCTAAACTTAAACAAATTCCCTTGGACCTCATAAATAAAATTTAGTATAGCTTCTCACATTTAGTGAGCTTACACCATAAAGGAGAATTTACTCTAGAGAAATAAACTCTCTCACCTCAGATACTTCCTGTAGTCTCAAGCAAACTATTAGGTGAGCAACTAAGTTCTCGCCGTTTTTTTTTTTTTATAAAAATGCAATTTTATTATGAAAACAAAGTTACAAACAAGTTTACAAATGATTGATTGAAAGTATTGTTCATTGCTAGCTACTACTTTTTCCCATCTTTCTGGCAAAGCTCGAATTCCATCACGGTAAAACTGTTCATCTTTTGAGGCTATCTACGAATCT
This sequence comes from Philornis downsi, assembly GCA_019455685.1. NCBI lineage: Eukaryota > Metazoa > Arthropoda > Insecta > Diptera > Muscidae > Philornis > Philornis downsi. The sequence goes on from JAHXMU010000746.1 coordinate 479,426, forward strand.
AGTCATTCCTTGATGTCATCATATGAGGAATTGGTAGGAGCTGATCAGCCAGACCGTGTGCCGTCGAACGGAATAAGTGATAATCAGACGACGCAATATCTGGGGAATGTAGCGGATGGAGTAAGACTTCACTATTCAGCGTTTCCAGGTGTCTTTTAATGGGCTTGACCACGTGAGGCAGAGCGTTGTCGCGCTGAAGAATCACTTTTTCGTGCCTCATCGCGTATTTTGGGCGTTTCTTGCACAGAGCTCAGCTCAATCACATTAATTGAAGTCGATAGCAATCCCGAGTGATGGTTTTGCTTGGTTTCAACAACTCGTAATAAATAACACCGACTTGGTTCCACCAAATACAAAGCATAACCTTCGCAGCGTGACTATTGAGCTGAGGCCGCGACGCAGAAGCATGACGGGCATGACGTTCTTTTTTTTGAATTGTTGTAATGAATTCATTTTTCATCATCCGTTGTAATACGATGAAGAAACCCCTTCCTTTTTGGTCGCTGAAGCAGTTGTTCACAGGCGATAAAACGACGCTCTACGCCCCTTGGCTTCAACTCATAAGGAACCCAGGTTCCTTGCTTTTGAGTCATTTCCAACGCATGCAATCGTTTGGAAATGGCTTGGCGGTAACTCCTAATATTGCAGCAAGCTCTATCTGCGTTTGACATTGATCCCCATCAAGCAATGTCGTCAAAACAGTGTCGTCAAAAGATTGTTCGTCCTCCTTCATGCGAACGGTCGTCAACATCAAAATCATAGTCTTTATAGCAACGGAACCAATCTCGGCACATTGCTTCATTTAAAGCAGCATCTTTGCGAAAGTTTTAAAGCTCTCGATAAGCTTCGTTTTCTTCGATTGAAAGAAGAAAAACAATACTTCCTGCATATGACGATTATTTGACACAAAGTCCTACATATTCACACAACCAATATGACGTCAAAAGAAAATCACTATTATGTCCAGGCGGTATATTTATCATATGCCTAAGCTTGTCTTGTGATGTTTTGGTTATGGCAGAATCGACGAGCGCTTACAGTTGACGCCTCCTATTGGCAAACAGCGGGAACTTAATTGCGCACCTAATAAATATCTCCTCGGTTTGAATGGAAGATTTATATTGCGCCTGTTATTATGCATTCCTGTTAAAGAAATCATTGCTATTGATTTCATAGAAGGCAAATAGCATGCACTTGAACCAAAAACTCTGTCAAACTAGAAACTTCTGCTTGAGACTACTAGTTGGTCATTTTGTCTTTTAGAGTCCAGAGAAAGTTGGTTTCTCTAGGTAATTTAATCTCTATGGCTTACACGCATTCTATTTCTATACTCACTCAACGGGATTTACAATTCCGAATGTCACAGTTCTGGAAGCATTTATGAGACTTGTCGGTTTCTCGACTACCCAAAGTGTTCGTCAGGCACGTAGAAGTGGCGCCCGCTCAAATAATGATAAGTGGCTGTATGCGAGATTGAACCCCGGGGATCATGAGGTCGATATTGGCCAGTACTAACCACCATGCCAATGTCAGTCAGGTGACCCTAAATTTGATCGATAGGGATCTCTATATGAGCTTGCATAGTACAAGAGCGTAGGCGTAGGACCTCTTGCAGGAGCATCGCGCTGGCTGTGGTTGAGGAGTCTAGATAGGCATCACTCCCTACCGGGAGCAAGTTCACTTCATACCAGTGACTTCAAAGGCATTTTAGCTGGGAAAGGAAGCAAGCCATGAAAAAATTGTCCAAGGGGATATCTTTCTTATCCAAAAATATGCTTTGACTAATCCTTCCTAGATTAGTTTGAGTTCCCCAAAGAGGCGCTGACTGTCGCGAATGCAAGTAAAAGATAGTATTATCCGTAATAGCACATCGTGAGTAAGGCTTTCATAGCGAGACCCACGTTGAACTACCACGGATTGATCCATGTTTTAATGTTTTCGAACAGAGTGTATAAGACTATGTATAATAAAGGCATCTTTTTATGGTCATATGCATGAGAGAAGGTTGTCGAAATTGGCTCTAACGAAACAATGAAATTAAACCTTCACAATATTCCAAGCCAAATTTTGCGTAACAAACTCAAAATTAAAGGAATAATAATGATTATTGTCAAACTTGCCATCTGGTGCCGAAAGTACAGAAAGATGTGCAGCCATGACGCCAATTCCACAATTCCATGTAATGATTTGAGAAAAATTTGCTCTTGAAAATTTTTCATTGCGATCGGAAAAGATTTGCTAGAATTATCGTTTCGACCGGTTAGTCTTACAGATGGTTATGGCTCAATAGCCTTAGCTTTGAGATTCAAAAAGCCTAACAGGTTTTCTGAAATACATTAGACTTATCCTATACGGTGAGGTCTCACCTAGATAATTTTATTGCATTGATCGACTAGTCTTACAGATGGTTATGGCTTAATCGTCTTTGCTTTGAGATACAAAACGCCTAAAAGGTTTTCTGAAATACGGTAGACTTATTCTCTTATAAGGTGAGGTCTCACCTAAATAATTTTTTTGTATCGATCGGTCAGTCTTACAGATGGTTATGGCTCAATCGTCTTTGCTTTAAGATTCAAAAAGCGTAACAGGTTTTCTGAAATACATTAGACTTCCTCTCTTATAAGATGAGGTCTCACCTAAATAATTTTATTGTATCGATTGGCCAGTCTTACAAATGGTTATGGCTCAATCGCCTTTACTTTATGATTCATAAAACCTACCAGGTTTTCTGAAATATGGTAGACTTTTTCTCTTATAAGGTGTGGTCTCACCTTCATATTTTTATCATATCGATCGGACAGTCTTACAGATGGTTATGATTCAATCGTTTTTGCTTTAAGATTCAAAAAGCATAACAGGTTTTCTGAAATACATTAGACTACTTCTCCTATAAGATGAGGTCCCATCTAAATAATTTTGGGAGTGAAGAGAAGAAATTCCAGTTTTGACCACTATAAATCTTAGAATTTTGAATTTATTAGATGACCATAAACCTATAATATTTGAAGTTAATTATATTTTATAAATGTGTGTCTATAAAGACAGGAGGATTATTTTATTCAACATAAATAGGAAACACCGTAATTATCATTTCTGCACTCAACAACATTTAAAGGTGCATTACCATAACACATCTCATCCAGTACTTTACAACATTTGTATCCTTTTGTATTCTTAATAACATCTGCAACATTGCTGTTAAAGCAAAATCGCTTAACATTAAAAGAGAGCAGAGAAAAAATGTAAACTGTACTAATGTTATTACACCATTTTAAGAGTATATCTAAATCTCTTATGCTTATCTTACAGTAGCAGAAATTATGTTAGCGACGCTGTTATTTACATTGAGTTGTAGCGCATTTAATGGTTTTTTTCATTTCTTTTTAGAAGAAACAAAAAAAATTTGTGTTAATTAAGCTAACACGTATCGTATACATGGCAAGCAAGAAAAAGAAAGTTTAAATTAATTCCAGCGCTTCAGTTCTTGACAAAATAATATAAATAAATCTTAAGTTTCAAAAATTTCAATACATATGGAAACTCAAAAGGAACAACTTCTATTCGACAGTATTCTTTTTTCTGTTTGTAATAGAAGAAATGTATAATCTTTTTTACTACTAACATCAAGCAAATGATTTCAAGTATAATTTCCTTACAAAGATTCCGAATATAAAGAAGCCTCTTATAAAAGGATAACGCCCTCACAAACATCTTGCGTGTGTCTACAGGAGTGCTTTCACTGTGCAACAAGGAGCTACATGATAATGGGCTAAGGAATGACATCACTTTCCTTTCGTTAACATACTTTCTTACATCTGTTTTGTCCTTTTTAATTCTGGATCCTGGCAAGAGTACAGAATTCTTGTTAACATATGTTAAATATAATTATGTGTTTATGATGTGTTAGGAACGGAGACGGGATGGTGCGCGTAACGATGAAAGAAAGAACTAAAGAGATAAACTAAATTCTAACTACGATAGCGCAAATTGTGATCATATTAGCAACGATAGAATGGAAGGACAAACTATGTCATGGAAGAATATAGAACAACGTTTTGGATATTTTATTAATTAACAAAGGAATAGGTGGTATTGAGAATATTTTTGTTGCTTCATATAAACAGTTCTTGTTAGGAAAATTATAGCTTGAGAGCGAGTAAAAGCATCAAAAATTTAGTTTTTCTATTCCGTTAGAAGATTTTAATGGCTATTACGCTGGCAAAAAATATTTGGCAGAACAGGGTGTAGCAAAAAAACAGCCACACAGTTACTCGTTTTGGGAAGACAAGCTTTAAATTTTATAACTTTTGAATTACTCTAAACAGAGTCATGAAATTTAAAAAAAATTATGAGACTTTAAAGAATATGTATTGTCAAAGTGGAATTGTCGAGCCTAATCGAAAAGATGAACCAAATAGCATAATGTAGGCTATCGGCTACTGAGTTTTTTCATATTCCCATCTCGCATCTGATTTTGGAAGTAAGGAACAATCGCCACTGAAATTTGGAGAAAGCAGTTTAGATTTAAATTTAACCATCTTGTACGAAAGCAGTGACAAAACTAGCCGACCTAACAAAAATGACACAAAAAAGTTGGGAAACATTTTCTTTATTTTTCAAAACAATCTCAATTTAGTTCGATACGTTTTTCCAGCGATATTCAACAGCTTCTTCTTTACCATGTTTATACCAACAACAGTCAAACTTCTTAAAATAGCCATCAACCGCGATCACCACCTCTTCATTGTTGGTTATCTTTTAGCTTCGAGCCATTTTTTCAAGTTGGGAAATAGAAACTAGTCCATGGGAGCTAAATCTTTCAAACAAAGTGCGTGATGAAGAAATTCGAACTTTAATTCGTTAATTTTGGCATTAATAAATTTTTGGAGCATTGTCTTGATGAAACAACACTTTCTTTTTGCCAAATGAGGCCTTTTTCCCTTAATTTCATCATTCAAACGCTGCAATAAATTAGCAGCACCTTTGATGGTTTTTTTTCCTTTCTGAATATAATTAATAAATGTAATCCCATTCACATCCTAAAAAACAGATGCCATAACCTTGCTTGCAGATGGAACCATTTTCACCTTCTTTGGACACGATTCTCAGATTCAAGTCCGTTGCTGTGACCGTTCCTTTGTCTCAGGTATGAAGTGGTAGACCCAAGTCTCATTCATGCTTATAAATTGACGGAAAAATTCGGCTTTATTGCGTTGAAATATTGCCAAACTCTACTGAAACATCGTCACATCTTTGCTGTTTTCTCTATATGGAAGGCAAACGCGGCACCCATCTTGCTCGCAGCTTTCTCATCTTCAAATCTCCGGTCAATATGCGATGTATAGCACTTTCCGAAATGTCTATCATTTCATCTAGCTCACGCCCCTTTAGCCGACAATCATCCAATACCATTTTGTAAATTTTCTTAACCATCTTCGTCTTGGCAGCTCGTGTGGCCCTGTTTAAACTCTGCTACCCAATATTTTACAGTCGTAAACCAATAGTAGAACCTACCTTGGCTTTAGTATTGATTGGACTGAGACTTTTCAAATTGAAATATTGAATTAAGTAACGGTTACCAGTTTTTTCCCAATTTTACAAATTCTTTGAGATCGTCTACTTCTGATGGATCAAATAAAAATACTATGGGTGGCGCCTTGAAACGTACGCTTTATAAGGTTGCCACCTTTCACTAAAATACTTTTTTTTTCAAACTATTGGCACCATCTATACGTCCGATCGGCTAGCTGTGGGACCGTCTTTGTATACATTTGCATGTGATCCATTCTTTACGTGCCTCTCCTATGTTTAAGTATAAATTTAAGGGAAGGAAATTGTAAATTCATTAATGCTTCTGGTCTCTTCAAATTTCTTTATAATTATGCCAATTCCTTGCACGGTAGGTCGATTATGACGACCATAATCACCCTGCAATGCACGAAAAGTGCCCACGAGTGAATCACAATTTTTTTTAGTAAGTTTTAACTATTTTTAGGCGTTTTTCGCTTGTTAAACGACCCATATTCGTAAATGGCAAGCCTTTCACTAAATAAATAACACTTCAAATGCAAGGTATTTAACAGCTGACAGCCGTGAAGCGTTTGATCTAGTTGATTATGATATCTTAGTTCAAAAATACAGATTTTATGGTGTGCATAACAAAGAACTTTCCCTCTTAAAGGGGGGATCTAAATGGAAACAAATGTAAATCCTTGTGCAAAATTGTGGCCAAAGTTGTTCTTTGAAAACCAAGCTCCTGAGCACGGCGTCGAATTGAGGGTGATCTATTGTTTTGAACACTTTCTTGAGCAGCAGTAATGTTTTCAGCCGATCTTGCAGTACGTTGTGGTCCATGCTTGGCCCTATCAGCTACAGACCCTCTTTCTTCTAAATCATTTACCACACGATAAATAGTGCGTCTGGTTGGCACGTTGTTTCTCCCAAAAATTTCACGTAACTTTCTCATCGTCACAGTAATCGATGATTGATTCTGAGAAATATTTTTAACGATTAAAATAAGTTGGTTTATCGAATACTTTTCCATAACAAATTTGCCACGTCTCTACTTCACGATTGCCAAATATGAACTGTCAAGACTAATTTGTATCAAAATGACGGCAGAACAGAATAGTATAACTTTCCGACGGGCACCCTGTACTTAACAGTATTTGGGATAAACGAGCAGATAACTAAATTAAACCTGTCATTCCCATAATCATATGTTTTATTCAGTATAATTTAGCAAGCGGCTGTAAATTAACGTTGGCTCAGCCCTGTGAATGCCTGTCATATAAGTAGATTTAGATAAAATCAATTGTTCCTCTATAATTTTTAGGCGGGAAGCTTTAGTATGATATTATTTGATTCTCTTTCGTGTGAGTTCAAAGCTATGTTTTATAAGTATCCATTGATTATCCACACCTTTCTTTTTGCACCAATATCAATGGACATTACGTGAAGGTTTTTGGTAGTCAGTTCATCTGATTGAAATTTCTGTGCCAGTTTTTTATTACTCATTCATTGAATTTATATGTACATTAAAATTACTCTCACGTTTCATGTGCATGATGTAATCTATATATGAACATATGTCTGAAAAATAATTGTCATTTAAATGTTACTAAAATTTATTGTAACTGGAAATGAAATTATTTACAATTATGACAATTTCCTTCAACGATTTACGTAGATGATATACATATATATAAATTTATATAGTATGTATATGTATATTTATAAATTCCTATCAAATTTTTTTTTACAAAGCTCAACAAAATATGCTGCGTTAGTATCGAAAAGTCATGTCCATTCACTATCACATGTACTGAATATTAGTGTGAACATTTGCAGGATATGTTGTTGTAGAGTTGTGTGTTTGTGTGTGTGTGTGTGTGTGTACGTGTGTGAGTTAGCATTATTATTTAAGGATGTGAAGACAAACGACAAAATATTGCAGTTGTCACTGAACATTGAGCAAATGCCAACAGCAGTAGCGGTAGCAAGAACTTTAACAACGTCCAACGGCAATAGCAACAATAAGCTTTAGCTTCGTTAGTGACCAAATATAGCCGAACAGCCAAAGGATGTGACTGGCATATGACTTTATTTTCCCCTTCTGACGAACACATACAAACACGCCGCTAGCTGACTCTTGCTGTCTGACCTCTTGGTGAAAAATTCACTTAAGTTAGTAATGAACAGTTTCAATATTGTTGGGGTTAAGCTACGATTTTTTTTTATGGACCGTAATATGTTGGAAAGCTATGGTTGCTTGGATTCATTCACACCCTCCTCCCGGCGCTACCGCTCTTCCTCTCTCTCTCTGTCTTTCAACCAAAGTGTTTCGTTTACTACGGCAAAATCAAAGATTTGTGGCATTACGCTACGTTATTGCACGCTAATCGTTGTCCTTTCTGGCTATAGGTCAGGCCAGCATTGAAAAAATATGCTCGTACATTTTTGGGGACTTTTGTGGAAAACAAAAATACAGTAGAAAAGAAGAAAACTACAGAAATCTCCCCAAAAAAGAAAATCGTTAAATGTAAAAAGGATAGACAGGAATGTCGTTTTTTTTGCTATGGGTGCTTTAAAAACACGAAATTCCATTCACTTGTCTAACTCACGTTCACATTCGATTGCCTGCGGTTTGACACCGAAAGAAGGAGACAGGCCATGCAGTCAGGATGCCTTCCATACCACACAACGATCATTTAGTGTGTGTTGATAATTTTCATATAAAATTTTTATTGGATTCCTATTTGATTTGACCTGCTATAAAGTGTGTGCGTGTGTGTGTGTGTGTGTGTGTGTGTGTGTGTGTATGTGTGTGTTATAGTGTTGACACATTATGTGTGGACTACCGTGGAACGAAATAGCCAAAGGAATCTCTAACGTCTTGGAGAGACGTTAATATGAACATTTCAAAAGGACATTCATTTATTTGCGAATGCAAAATAAACCTAATGTTTGCTCTGAATTCCTATTATCGACAGCGCGTATGTGTTGGTGTGTTGGTGCATCAGCCATATTGACCCATTTTATGTTTTGTGCTATCCTCGGGAGTATTTGATAAAACGAAAGACATAAGAGTCCTTGCAATGTGAAAAGGCAGGAATATTTACATTACGATTCAAATTTCTATGCGGCCAATATGTCAGTTATGTGTTTGTGGGTGGTTCTCAAAGTTTTGGCTGTACTTATAGGTATATAGCGACGAAATATTCAATATATATTGCAAAATTCGTACAAGTTTCATTGAGCATAAATCTGGTAGTTAATATCTAATATTGAAGACTGGTTTATATACTTTTTTAAAGGTTTCTCTGAACAAACAGCATAGTCATTACGCAAATTAAAGGCATCATTAGGCACATTGTCCTAAACAAGAAGAAATCTCCGATTTACGGTAAAATCTACGAGGACGGTCCCTAAACTGCCGTGTAGATGGTGCCAGTAGTTTAAAAAAACTTATTTTGGTGAAAAGTGGCGACCTTGTAAAATACACGTTTTAAGTTTCAAGGTGCCTCGTTGTTTAGTATTTTTATTCGAAGCATTAAAAGTAAACGATTACAGTGAATTTACAAACATTTAATTCAATATAAGTACAGGGTGAGCCAAATAAGACCTACCAATGTTAACGAATAGCGTATTGTAGTCGTTGTTGGTGGTCTTGCGGAAGCAGTGCTTGCACAATTTAAATTTTGTATGGGTACAACTTAAGATCCAACTTTGAAATTCTACGCAATGTCGTTCTGGAAATGTCCAGTTGGCTGGAACGGTGGCCAGTTGAGACAGATAGATCATCTGCAACACTCTCGTCGTTTACCTATTGGTTTGAGACATTATAAGAGGCTCGACCATTTCTTATTTCGGTCAGCATTTATTTATTTTTTTTTTAATAAAAATTGCTTGAAAACATAACTCACTGACCATAAAAATTATTTTTCTGGAAGTTAAAGTAGGGCAGTTTTTTTCTTGTATATTTCATTACTTTTCAAAAAAAACTTTTTGTCGGCTCGGGAATCACTCGAGGATTTTCCTCACCCAAATGCGACAATTCTGCCTATTGACGAAACCATCAAGATGGAAATGGGCCTCGTCACTGAAGATGATTTTACCGGCAAAATCAGCATTTTCATGTTGTCTCTCCAATACCCAATTAACGAACTCCCTTCGCTGTCCATGGTCAGCTGGCTTCAGTTCCTGAGTCAATTGAACTTTGTATGCATGAAGATGCAAATATTTCGTCAAAATTCGCTGCATAGTGGATTTGAAGACACCAATTTGCTGAGCTCGGTGTCGAATTGAGATGGATGGAGTTTGAGCGACATCATCACGTACAGTTGCGACATTTTCGGTCGATCGACCTGGTCGAAGGCGCGTTGTTGTCTTCACATCACTAACAGACCCAGTTGTGGCAGATTTATCCATTAATCTCTTTACAGTTGACTCTTTTGGAGCATTATTGTGACCACAAATTGATCGCAATTTGCGAACTGTAGCCGCAAAACTTTCCCCATTTTGGTAAAACAATTTCACAATGAGAATGCGTTGTTAATTCGCGTAGCGCTCCATTTTTACTAACCTCGTACTTTCTACTAGCAAACAATAAAAATAGTTCAAATGTCAAACAATGACACTTCGAATGGCGCCAAATTTAAATCTTGAGTTCTTGTTGGGACACCCTTTAGCATCCACATTGCGTGGAGAAACTTGCCCCACTATGCAAATCAATAACCAAACAATAAATCAGCATCTTGTGGTTAAATATCCTGGTATACATCTTGATCGGTGCTTTACATGGAAATACCATATATAGGGTGACGCATAAGCAACATTAAGTTTTGATTAGTGAGTACATTTTTTGTTTAAGTCTTTTTGTTTTCGTCTCTTTACAGAATTAACTAAATAATACTTGGGAAATTCATGATGGAAAGGCTCAGCGCAGGACAAAGAACCAAAGCTGTTCAATTTTACTTTGAAAGTCAGCATTCGATTATTCAGATCATATCAAAATGTTCGAAATGCTTCTAGCGCTCCAACAATTTACCGATTGGTTCAGAGTTTTGGGCAACAAGGGGCTGTCTGTAGGCTTCCGCGTGCTAGAAGACTTCGTGCAGTTCGAAATGAAGTGATCATTGCTAGAATGCAAGTAAGTATTGAACAAAACCCCGAAACTTCCACTAAGCGACGTTCTCAGCAGTTAGAGCTGCCTAGGCGGTCTTTGCAAAGAATTTTACATATGTCACATCTTTTCCCATCTAAGATGCAATTGATTCACGAGTTAAAACCAAATGATGCACAGGAACGCATTCAATATAGTCGCCGTTAACGTTATTTATGCGCCACCCTTTAGATGCAAAATTAACGTAAATAAAATTGAAAGTAACTCAACTAAATTGGCTTATGGGTAGAAGTTCTACTCTTAAGTTAGAATGCAAATTCTTACTATACAACTCGATTTTAAAGCCAATATATGATGCTATGGCGTACAGTTATGGATCACCGTCTCAGCTTCAAATATAGAAAAAATACAAAGGCGCCAAAGTAAAATCTTACGAATGATCACAGCCGTCCCCTGATGTATTAAGAACTCGAACATCCACAAAGATTTAAACGTGCCATTGGTGAAAACTGAGATCACGAGGTATGTGACAGGATATTTTAGGGAGCTGGAATATCATCCAAATCCATTAGTCCGCAACATTTTAAATGATAGAGGATACATGCGATTAAGAAGGAGGGATACGGTTTTTCTCAGCCGAATACTACACCATTTCCAATTGAAATTCGAAGGATTCCAATTGAAGTTTAAAAACTATATTTGAAATGGAAAAGACACCAATTTAAATCAAAATTTCCATTTGAAATTAAAATTCAAATATTTTGTTTGAAATTCGAAAGACATCAATTGAAATTCAAAGGACGTCAATTGAAATTCAAAAGACATCATATGAAATTCGGAACGCATCAATTGAAATTCACATCAATTCAAACTCATAAATTGAAATTCAAAAGACATCAATTGAAATACAAAACACATCAATTGAAATTCAAAACACGTCAATTGAAATTCAAAACACATCATTTGAAATTCGAAAAATAATTGATAGTTTCGACCGCAATACACTCTATTCAATAATGGAAAAAATAATAAAAAAATAAAATAAAAAAATAAAATAATAATCAATAAACAAAAAAATTATAAGACAAAGAGATTTTATTATTAAAAAATTAGGAGTTACAAATGTGTTATAAGAAAAGATTATAATAACATAGTAAATGTTAATATTAAAAATAGAATTTACATATTTTTCAACATTGTTACTATTGATATCAGTTTGACGGAAGTTAATTATGTACCAGCTGGAATGTCTTCCAAAGCCAATGCCATTTGGTGGAACGTACTTGAATGTTGCATAGCTTGGCAACAATCGCCTACGGTGATTGTATTCATCGCTTGGAATAATTTGAGAAAATTACTTCTAACTTTAGAAATACAAAAATATTGACGCGCTTGGATTTGAAAATTATTTTCACAGCTTGAATTAGTGTGGGCTACTTACCGCTGATGGTGTGTATGGGTTAACCATTTTGTTGGTGTGCTTTAAATGACGACTATCCAATTATATTTGTTATTATCACAATTAAATTACCTATCGTACACGTTAAGGTGTATGGGAGTATGCTATGGTCGAATTAAACCTATGTTTTTTTTACATTTCAAATGACGAATTTGGAATATCAATTGATGTGTTTCGAATTTCAATTGATTTGTTTTGAATTTCAGTTGATGTGTTTTAAATTTCAATTGATGTGTTTTGAATTTCAGTTGATGTCTTTTGAATTTCAATTGATGTCTTTTGAATTTCAATTGATGTCTTTCGAATTTCAAATGGAATATTTGAATTTCAGTTGATGTGCTTCGAATTTCAAATGGAAATTTTGATTTCCAATTGATGTCTTTTGAATTTCAAATGAAAATTTCGGTTTTCAATTGTTGTGTTTCGAATTTCAATTGCAATTCTTCGAATTTCAATTGGAAATGGTGTAGAAGGATGAATGCAGGTAACAGCAGTAAAAGTAGAACATAACTTTTGGTCCAGCTATGGTTGAACTTAATTAATTATTAGTTATCAGTTTAAGATACGAAAACTTATTGTTGGTTTAATTAATTTTGTAGATACAATAAATAATCGGAAATAATGAAAATGAAAAAAAGGAAACTACTATCTTTGTGTCACTCAAATTATGATTTGGCCAAATGTATTTAAATCAATAATTATTGAGCATTTTTTGAAGCCGCCAGAATTTTGATTGATCAGTTTTGTCGTGAAACTTCTTAGTCACCAATATGATCAAATTTAAAATATTTGCCTACTTTTTAACTTCTTTAATATATGTTCTTCCCCTAAACTTTTTGCAACAGCCTTCGGTCAAAATCTAAAGAAAAAAAAACCGCTTAGAATAAGTTCGATTTTCCATGTTTGCCCCTAAGGATATAACATTTTGCTTTCTTAGAAAAAAAACCAACAGCTACGAAAACGTAGAGCTCTCTCCCTCTCTCTCTCTCTCTGTTTTTCTGACTGCCAATAAAGGGCATTCCAAATGTTAAAATCTAACCAAGCACATCGTTTGCCACATATTTTCTGTCACATTCACTTTGGAGAGACGTGGTAATACTCTAAAGCAGGTCGCTTCAATATGCATATTTGTCTCTCGCCCTCCATTGGTGTTGTTCCCAGCACCTACAAAAATGCATAAGGATTTCACTAGAAATGTAAATCAGTGATACTTCACTTTTCTTTGCGTTTTTTTTTTGTCGTTGTTGTTGTTCACATAGTTTTCTATTTTATTGAAGTTAACATATTCAAATGTTAGAAAGACATCCTTAAGAAATTGAATTGAAAGTTTTGTTATGCTGATGCCGTTCGTTCCTCTATATTAAAGTATCCCTTGGTTTGACTTGGCATGTCCTGCACAACTACATCGAGGATGTGTGACTTTTGTTGCTTAGTGGCTGAGCGAAAGATAAAGTAAAATATTTAATGGGATTTCTTATTAAATTAAAATTATCTGGTTACTTTAGCACTTAGAATACTACATTTTCCTCTGAACAGAATTTTATGCTTTGCCGTTGATGGTGTCATTTGGAGCCAAGAAACCACCCAATTATTTCTGTGGTTGCAAACACTTGAATTAAATCCTGGTGGCGGAGGAGGAGGTTGGTTGTTGGATGGCTGCTTTGCATTATTTGCAAGTTTTTAAGTTTCCCCTTGGCGTAGGTTAGATTGCAGTGCCGCAATGCCACTTGAGATTTTTCGCTGTCTAATTGTGTCTGCCGTGGAGGAATCAACAATTTCTTGAGTTTATTTGTTGGTAGGGTGGAGTAAAGTGTTTCCATAATATATGAAATGATTAAGAGGAGATATTATTGTGGGGGTTGTTGACAGGAATTGCAAATTTTTTCATATTTCACGATAAAAACATTATTATGCCCTGATTGCAAATAATGTTGAGAGATATTCTTAGGATATTCTAAAGTTTTCGTAATTTTTAATACATAAAAACAGGCTTTTATCAAGAGTTCAACAAAATTTTTATAAATATGCATAATGTTGATTGGAATACCTTGAAATTAGGACAATAGATTGTCCTTTTATTCACATACGCAAAAAAAAACCAAAATATGTACTAAAATTGCTTGAAAATTTGATTACCCATTTTAAAGCAGCGAGTGTTCATTTAATTTATTCAGTTCTTGTATGGGAGCGAAGTAGCGATTTTGTCTGTCTACTTGTAGTCCTATCTGTATTTTACCGTCAGTTATGTGATTGTGTGGGCACCATCTTATCATGCTTTATACGAGGGCGGTCCCACAATAGCCGACCTAATGAAGAAGACACAAAAACGTTGGGAAAGCTGTGTAATGTAAAAATCAAATGTGCAGGTTTTACACGAGTCTCGCTGGGAAAGCCTTACCCATGGTGTGCCATCACACAGATGCTGTTTTCCATCATTTTTTTCTTGGTTATATGTTTTTTTTTTCTTCTAGCGACAACAAGAGTCCCTTTGGGGTACTCAAACTAATCCTAATCCTAATCAGAGATTGGAAGTAGGTCCCTTTGAAAAGCTTCCTCAGGTCCCACTCCCACACTCGGCAAAAGTACCTTTGTAGTCACTTGGTATGAAGTGAGCTACCTCCCGGGTAGGAGTTGAGGTAATCTAGGAAGACTTCGGATAGACATGAACAGTGTTTTCCAAGCTAATGCCTTCCTTCACCAACGCAACCTGAAGCAACGCAAAAGCACCGAAAACACTTGTCCGGGCAACCAAAGCCAGCACGATGCTCCCACAAGGGGTCCAACATCATTGACCAGACAGGAAAAATGTTCCTTGGGCCCTTGGTCACCCGTGCTATCAGAAGAGAAGAACCCTCTGGTCTGGGTTTCGCAGACTAGCTACTCCAGTTTTGCTTTATCATACCTCGCATGGAACTGGTAATCCATAATCTACGGCATAGATTTTCAATGTCCGAGGAGAGAATATCAACACAGCAAAGGACGCCATGCTCCAATCATAGTCCATTAACCAGATCTCTCTGGTCATACAACTATATTAACGGAAAAGATAAATCTTCTGATAATTCTCCCGACGGCTTCTCTATAACCGCACCTGTTGCCAGGCTGTGTCTTGTTAAACTATGACTCTCCCCTCTACATGGTTTTCGAAAAACGAGCTCCAAGGTCAGTTTGATGTCATATTATAGGTGGACACCAAGACATAATCCACCTGTTCCTAGGGCGCCTGGCACAAGACCACACTACTTTGTTTTTGTATGCAAGCATCATACCCTTTGCCTGCTTAATTACAGGATCGGGTAGAGAGGCTTGCGTTTTAGGTGTAAGCGGTACAAAGCATCCTAGGAAACACCCGCCTACCCACAACATCAATTGGACATCAAGATCATACAATTTAACGCCATAAGACCTTCTTTGTGGTGCTGTGTCAAAGATCGTATTTACTCGGATAATCCCTCCCAAACGCTGGAGCATTTGAAAACCAATATTCGGCAAGTTATCGCCGGGCTATCGCCCGAAATATGCGAAAAGTTAGTCTAAAACTACTTTAGAAGGATCCACTGCTACAGCCAATCTAGAGGCAGTCATTTAAATGTCATTGTATTTCGTACATAATGGAAAAGTCCAAGCATTGTAATGCAATAAAAGTCTCATTGAAAACACAGCTTTATTCGTGTTTTATTTATCTTCACTTTTGAAACCGGAGAATGGATAACCCTGTACAATTGGAGCGTACAATCGGCACTCTACCTTTCAGAAGAATTGGGATAAATCTATTAAATTTAGGATAAACTGGTGTATTAACCACATATTTCATTTCGTATCAATACAATTCAGTACATTACTTTATTATATTGTTAAAATATCCGCTTACATAACATTGCGAAATATGCATATTAAACATACATTTTCATGCCATCGTAAAACATAACAATGGCTGGCTATTAAAGCTATTTTCAATATTTCCATAAAATTAGCTTTCCCAGTAACTGGGAAATCGCAAAATCATGTCAGAATCAGTTGCAACATAACATTCATGTTATTGTGTTCACTCAACAGACAAAGGATTTATGCAGTGGAATCAGACGCAGCAGTTGCACAGTTGCACACCGAACGTAAGTGTTGCAGCAACAATATTGCACAAAAAAGAGCAAAGTGCAACAATTAATGTATGACTTCTTCTTTCAGATGAACAAAAACAAAAGCAAAATCTGCAACATTATTTCCACTTAATTTGCTGCACACATACAAATGAAAGAGGCAAGAGTTGTGGCAACTGTGCGTGTGTGCTGTACAACGTCATGTGCAGCACAAACAAAATACAATACGTACGCATCGTAGGTCATAGGAAAACATAACTCCGATAAAATGTGTGAAGGATATGCTATTAAAGTAGGTTTTTGTAGAATATTTGGTATACATTTTGTATATTCGAACAATTTGGATATTTTGGCTATTTTAAATATTCTGAAAGACCAGGTGTGTTCAAAAAATAAGATGCTTTCGCGGGCTACGTACATTCGACTTTCGATTATTATTTTTTTTTTTACATCGGTACACTCGTCTCGAAGATATGTTGACAGTTTTATCCATATAGCATGTTTAGTTTGTTTGTGAGAGGCATAAATAAGATAAGTGTTTTGCGTGTTCGGCAATTCTGCGAGTTTTTATCTCCTCAATCGCCGCAAAAATACCGTCCATTCATGGGTCTCTTCAATCTTGGGAACAGGAAAAAGTCGCAGGGGCCAAATCTAGTGAATACGGTAGCTGAGGCATGATAATGGTGTTGTTTTTGGCCAAATAATGTCTCGTAAGCAAAGATGAGTGAGCAGGTGCATTATCATGATGCAAAAGCCGTAATTTTTTGCCCCACAATTCCAGGCGTTTTTTTCGTATTGCTTCACGCAATCGGCGCATAACTACAAGATAATACTCCTTGTTTACCGTACGACCTTGTGATAAGAACTCCTGATGCACTACGTCATGGTAATCAAAGAAAACCATGAGCAAAATCTTGACATTTCATCGAACTTGGCCTGCTTTTTTTGGCCTCTCCTGGACTCTTTCATTGGGATGATTGGGCTTTGGTTTCAATGTCATAACCATATACTCATGATTCGTCACCAGTTATGACCCTTTTGAGCAAATCTGGATTATCGTTGACGTCATTCAACAATTCCCGAGCGATGCTCATGCGACGTCGTTTTTGGTCAAAATTCAGCAATTTCGGAACGAACTTCGCCGCCACATGCTTCATACCCAAAATTTCCGAAAAGATTGCATGGCATGAGCCAATCGATATACCAACAACCTCAGCAACTTCTCTAATTGTGATTCGACGATTCTCCATAACAATTTTCTTCACTTCCTCAACATTTTCATCGGTTGTTGATGTGCATTCACATCTTCTCGACCTTCTGTGAAAAGCTTGTACCACTTGTAAACATTTTTTAGACTCAGAGTAGCCTCAGCGTATGGCACTGTCAACATTTCAAGTGTTTTTGAGCATTTAATTCAATTTTTTACACAAAATTTGATGCAACTTCTTTGATCCATCCAAGCCCCCGAAATTTGAAAATTCACCTTATTTTTTGAAAACACCTCGTATTACAAAAATATTTTCAATAATTCGAAAATATTAACGACCACGATTATTTTAGATCAGGCGTCGTAACAGTTAAATCAACTTACCACACCACCAACAACAACAACTTATCCCCCTGGCGATGGCAATCAAATTCGCTTTGCACCAAAACATGGGCAGCAACAACAACAATAACGGGTACAACAGCAGCAGCAAAGCAAAGGTTGTAAATACCCCGATGGAAATAATAACACTAGTCCACAAATTTGGAAAAAAATTGACTGCAAAGACGAAGCATGTTTTCTAACGAATCTGGGTGCGCAGAAGTCGAATCTGGGGCTGTCACGTCTTGTTCATTTTTTATCGCAAGCTGGCAATACTGTAAAGCAGTCAATACGGACACTACTTTTTCACAATTATTAATTTGACAGAAGCCCACATTCATTCTAAATCTTCATAATGAAGGGTGGCACATAAGTAACGTTAACGGCGACTATATTGAATACGTTCTTGTACATTATTTGGTTTTAACTCGCGAACGAATTGCATCTTATATGGGAAAGGATGTAACATATGTAAAATTCTTTGCATAGACCGCCTAGACATCTCTAACTGCTGAGAACGTCGCCTGATGGAAGTTTCGGGGGTTTTCTTCAAACTTTCTTGCATTCGAGCAATGGTCACTTCATTTGGAACTGCACGAGGTCTTCCAGCACGCGGAAGATCACAGACAGCCAGCCCCTCATTGCCCAAAACAATTAATCAATCGGTAAATTGTTGGAGCGCTAAAAGCAATTCGAACATGAAGGAAATTTCGATATGATCTGAATAACGAATGCTGACTTTCAAAGTAAAATTGAACAACTTTGGTTCTTTGTTCTGTGCTGAGCCTTTCTATCATAAATTTCTCAAGTATTAAAGAGACGAAAAAAAAAGACAAATAAGAACTGTATTCACTGATCAAATCTTAGCGTTACTTATGCGCCACCCTACAGTAGCGTTTAAGCATGTCAGGGAGATCGTGTGTTACCGATTCAAGCTATTTTTGCTTTGTGTGTGATGAATATTTGGTTGGAAAAAAGAGGGTCTGCAGTATCCGAATCACTACAATATGTATATTTATATTATTTTGGTGTTGCTGTCAGAAACTTGAACAAACCGTGGACAGCGACAATGTTTTGCAATAATTGCAGAACTGTTTTATACAAGTGGTCAAATGCCAAGAAGATTTATTTCGATTTTTCAATTCCAATACTTTGGAGAGAGTGAAGTAACCACCAAACCGATTGTTATTTTTGTTTAACAAAAGTTGCTGGGATCAATATGAAAAATCCAAAAAGTATTACTTACGGGAATGTCTCATCGGTTTCCAGGTCAGTTCAACGTCCACCAAATGATCCAATACCAGTCAATCTTCTCGATGCTACGACCAGTGAGTCCGAAACATCTTTCACCAGCAGTGGTAGTTTGTATCAGGCTGATGATGAACGCCATTTAGTGGCTCAAGCTGAGCTGAATGATATGATCCGGTATTTACATTTAACGAAGCAAGATGCAGAATTAGTAGCTTCACGCATGCAGCAGCGGAAACATCTTGCAGTTGGGACAAAAGTAACATTCTATAGAGATAGAAGCTTGTAATTGGCTGCATATTTTGAAGAGAAACACTCTATTTTATGTTGTACTGATGTTGATGGTTTATTTATCAAAAAATTAACCGGACATATGACAAAACTGACTGGAGATTATTTATTGATGGCTCTCTAAGCACAGTTTAAGGGCTCTTCTTTTGAATAATGGGAATGAGAAACCATCCGTACCAATTACTCATGCCGTTAATACAAAAGAAGATTACGAATCAATGACTGAAATTTTGACATTACTCAAACACAACGATTATAAGTGGAAGATCTGTGATGACCTTAAGGTGTGTGATTTAAATTTATGTATATATAAAGGGTGTCCCAACAAGAACGCAAGTATCGTGAAATGATAACCAGTTTTTTCGTGCTTAGAATTGAAGAAATGAATGTGGAGGGCATGTGGTTTCAACAAGACGGCGCCACATTTCACACAGCCAGAGAAACAAATCAATTGCTGCATCAGTCAATGCCCGGTCGTGTTATTTCGCGTTTTGGCGACCAGAATTGGCCTCCTAGATCGTGCGATTTAACACCATTAGACTTTTTTCTTTGGGGTTTTTTGACCTCGATGGTTTACGCGAATGAGCCGACGACGACTCAAGTCTTAAAAGAGATTGGACGCTGCACTAATGAAATACCGCAGCATTTATGCAAAACGGTCATTGAAAATTTCATTAAAAGATCGCGTGTGTGCCAGCAAAGCCACGGCGGCCATTGGCCCGATGTGTTGTTCCATACATAACCTCATTCTGTCTACTTTACGATATAATAAAGTTTTACGATTTGCTTTTCAATATCTGTGTTTCATTTAAAATTTAAATTTTGCGTTGTTGTTGGGACACCCTTTAGTACGGACTATCGTAAATAACTGCAAATTAATCTGTTTTAGGTCATTGGTTTGTTGGCTGGTATGCAAGGAGGTTCCACAAAATATTGTTGCTTCCTTTGTCTGTGGGATAGTCGCGCTACATGTCATCATTACGTCAGAACAGAGTGGCTAAAAATAACTCAGTATTCACCAGGAAAACAAAACATTTCAAATAAACCATTAATTGATCCAAATGACGTTCTTCTTCAGCCGCTGCACATAAAATTGGGCCTTTTTAAGAACTTTTTCAAGGCTCTGGATAAAAATGGTGCAGCATTTAAATATTTGTTAGCGGTTTTTCCTAAAATTTCATATGTTAAAATAAAAGAGGGCATATTTGTTGGCCCTCAGATCAGGAAGCTATGAAGACAATTTTTCACAATGTTTATTGGAGATAGAATATGCAGCTTGGAAATCTTTCAAGGGCATCGTGAACAGTTTTCTTGGAATCAAAAAGAGTGAAAACTACAGACAAATTGTTGCTGAATTATTGAAAAATTATCACGAATGTCACTCAAAATGCGTTTTCTTCCTTCGCATTTAGAGTTTTATCCACATAACTTAGGTGCGGTAAGCGACAAAGGAGATTTAATGGAAATTGAAAGAAATTGTTAAGAATTTTAGGAAAAAAGCATGCTGGGAGACTATTGCTGGACTCTAATACGTGAAACCGTCGTTTGTTTTAAAAACGACGTTCAAATAACGCCATTCACTTTTAAAAATTCACTGATTTTTAAATAAACTAATGATTTTTTTATATGAAAAACGACTAAAAGTATTTTTGTATCTCCAAAACCTGACGTGATAGAGCAAAATCAATTAGAGATTCGAATTCAGCCTACCGAATTGCTCAGGAAAGATATTTGGGTACTCCAGTCCAAAACCTTGTTGGCTAGTGTAATATATTTTCTGTATTGACGATACCAGGCTCCCAGAAATTTTCGCAGCTACTCAAACATTTTGTTTGTTTTTGTAAGTCGAAAGATTACAAATGAAATACAAATAAAACTGAATCAGAATTGAAATATTTCCTAATTTCATTTGGGATGCAAGAATCAAAATCAAAGTCATTTGTAATTTCATTTTGGGTGTATGAAAAGGAGACAAAATTCAATACTTTTGGTAGTCGGATTCAAAACCAAAATAGTATATATTTTTAATTCTTCTGATTGTTAAATAAACTAATGATTTTTTTATATAAAAAACGACTAAAAAACATTTTGTACCTCGAAAACCTGACGTAATAGAGAAAACCCGATTACAGATTCGAATTCACTCCACCCACTTACTATAGAAAATATATTTTTTGTTGCTCCAGTCCTCCGAGACCTTGTTGGCTGGTGTAATGTATTTTCTGTATTGACGATACCTGGCTCTCAGAAATTTTGGCAACTACTCAAATTTGTGTTTGCTTTTATGAGTCGAAAGATTACAAATGAAATACAAATAAAACTGAATCAGATTTGAAATATTTTCTAATTTCCTTTGGGATGCAAGAATCAAAATCAAAATCATTTGTAATTTCGTTTCGTGTGTGTGAAAAGGAGACAAAATTCAATAATTTTTATAGTCGGAATCAGAACCAAAATAGTGTATATTTTTAATTCTTCTGATTGTTAAATAAACTAATGATTTTTTTATATAAAAAACGACTAAAAACATTTTTTTTGTATCTCAAAAACCTGACGTGATAGAGAAAAACCAATTACAGATTCGAGTTCAATCCAGCCAATTGCCCTGGGAAAGATATTTTGGGTTGCTTCAGTCCAAAACCTTGTTGGCTAGTGTAATTTTTTTTTGCTTTGACGATACCAGGCTCTCAGAAATTTTGGCAGCTACTCAAAAATTTCGTTTGCTTTTATAAATTGAAATATTGCAAATGAAATATAAACAAAGCTTTCAATTAATTGAAGCAGAATCAAAATTATTTATGATTTCATTTGGGATGTAAGAATCAAAATCAAAATTGTTTGTATTTTCGTTTTGGGTGTATGAAAAGGAAACAAAATTCAATATTTAAGGTAGTCGGAATCAGAACCAAAATAGTGTATATTATTAATTCTTCTTCTTCTTAGCTGGCAACTGGAATAGATATACTAATTTATTACACGCCGCCCATAGAAAATAATTCCAAACGCTTCGATCTCCTGCGCTTCTAATCCAATTCGCCACACCAAGTTTCGATAGTACTTGAAACGCCTGGTCCTTCCAACGGAGTTTTGGTGGCCCTTTTCTGTGCCGTCGATTGCGTCGATGCATGCGATTAGGATTTCAACAATCGAAACAAGTGAAAACTATGTTCGAATTTGAGTTCGTTTTGGTGATAGTTCGCTTCGAGTATTTGTGATTCAGCTTCTATATTTTTAAATATTGTGAATGGTACTGTAAGCTTTTCTTAAATTAAGTGATTAAAATTTTAAGAAAAGTTTACAGTAAATTAAGTGATTAAAATGTTAAGAAAAGCTTACAGTCGAAACAAATCAAAACTATTTTCGAATTTGAGTTTGTTTTGGTGATAGTTCGCTTCGAGTATTTGTGAATCAGCTTCTATATTTTTGAATATTGTGAATGGTACTGTAAGCTTTTCTTAAATTAAGTGATTAAAGCTTACAGTACAATTCAAAATATTCAAAAATATAGAAGCTGAATCAAAAATACTCGAAGCGAACTATCACCAAAACAAACCCAAATTCGAAAATAGGTTTGATTTGTTTACATATTTTCAATAATTTAATATTTTATTTTGAAAATAATTTTGTGTTCCTTTAACGTTTTGTTTTAAATATCCCCATATTAAAGCTTTTGTCTTCGTTAAAAAGCTTTATGTTTTCATGACAGAATTTCTCAATTTTCTGTTCTCTCTCTCTCTGTCTCCTGCATTGCTCTTAGTAACCTTAAAAGCTTTGTATTTTTTTCTTTTTCGCTCACTTTTACATACTCAGATCTACTAATACATAAGCAACGAACAAGGACTTTCATTTGCCATTGGCTGTTTAATGTGGACTATAAAATGATGTCATGTGCCAATAGAGTCACAGTTTGTTGAGGACAGCGAAAGTGGAAACAGCGACTGGTAGTGAAGAGTGTATAGAAACGGATGGCTGAGGACTGTTTGGCGAAAATTTGTAGACAGGATGTGAGATAAATTAGTTGATAAGGTTTGTTATATGTGTTAAATAAATTCTTGAAAACTTTGTTATAAAGTGTTTTATTTTGGTTGTTAAACCGACTGCCTAAGTCAACCATACACAAGGATTAAAGTAAGTAATTACTTTATGGATTAAGTTTTGTTATTTTGTTTGAATTTAGATTGTTTATTGTACTGTAAATATAGTAATAATACAACATTTGCCAAAAAAGAATGTTTAAGGATTTAAAAGGGCGATGACAATTAAGCACGTTATTATCAAAATGTTGAAAATTGAAATGGAAATCAACGAATTGTGGCTTGACGTTGGTAGAGACTGTGCTCGAATGTGGAGTTGCATTGCAATCGGGTGCTACAGACCCATAGAGCAGCAGAGGTGGTAAGATAGGCCTCACCTCCACCAATGGGGACTATGTTCCATACTAGCATAATCAATTTGGTATCTTCTGGCTGGAAGAAAATGCTGTTAATTGCGGTAGCATGCTCCCAAAATTGTCAGACCCTATTCCTAAATAGTTCAAGTTTAACTTGTCTAATCCAGGGGGCGTTGGCTATCGCATTGTAATATGCCCAGTGTGTCGCACACTGTGGGTAAGGCCTTCACGACGAGACTCACGTTAAACCCCCGTGGATTCTGTACACTGTGATGTAAAAATGTGATTTTCAAAAGCCTATATTTTACACAATATATTTCTTGACTAACCCTAAGCTTTTCTTAGTGAGGTACGAAAAGTGTAATAGTATTTTATAACTTTTTTACCAGGGCGAAATATTAACATATATTTATGTTAACCAGTCATTTTTTACGCTTCATTTTGTCGATTTCTGTATAAATTTCACTTATGTAAAGGGACAAATTCAACATTTTAGTAAGCTAAGATTAATATTGGTCTGTTATCATTCGATAAGACAACTTGATGAGGTTAAAGATGAAAGTAAATGTAGGATCCAATTTGTAAGTTCATTTCTTTGTATGAAAGCATATATCATTTTCTATATCACAAAGTATAAAGCGGCGTTTGTTTTATCGCTTAATTTCGTTCAATTTTGTATCGTTTAATTGCCCTGAATAATATCAAAAATTATCATACTTTTTTCAATAGCAATCAAATGCCTTCACAATAGCAATTCACAGTTTATATACAACAGTTGACACACATATTTGATTGACTGTTACACGAAGGACTATTTGATTGTGTTAATAACAATACAGTCATAGTATTGTATAATCACTTAATTGTACACACATACACATCACCCACAGACGCACACGCAATAGTCTGTATATATGCACATACTGCATTTGTTCGGGCGTGTCCGTCCTGTCAACTCTTTTGTTTGCATTCGTGAAACTGCAGCGAATTGCCAACATTTTTCATGTAAACATTTCCACATTTTTCTCCCCATTGATTTGTTCATTCGATTTTATTCGTTTTCATGAAAACTATTGTATATTCAGTTAATATTTAATTACATTTGATTGATTTGCGTTGCAATTACAAACAATTTGTGAATTATGCTAATGAAGTTTATACACAACGCTGATGCACATGTAAGCTCCGCAGCCTACGTTCTTACCCTTAAACACACACATACTCTCTCAGGACATCACGTGTCACAGCTAAAAGAGTATTGTACCATATGTGTGTGTGTGCGTGTGTTTATGGGTGTTTCTGTTCATTCAACAACTTTCTCTACGCTTGATTAAATATTCTGAATATAATACAGTATAATGTTTATGATTGATACAAATTTATGTAAATTGAAATCACCCGTGGCGTGGTGAAAAACAGCATGAACATAACTTTGATTCGTTGTGATGAAGAAATTTTGTGTTTCTGTGACAGGGAAAATGAACAATATGGGAGTTCCACCTGTCTTAAGGGATGTTGTGTTTGTTTTACTGAACGCAGCACCACCTGTTGTATCGACTACTTTAAGCAATGATAAGAAAAAAAAGAAACGATTGGTGTACTAATTATGTTTAGTTCAAAAGTGCTTCAAATTAGGATGAAATGATCTCTTTACTAATAACTGTTTGGTTTGAAGGAGGCTCAACATTTTGAGCACATTTTACTTGGAGGGCATAATTATGTGGGTAATTTGACAATGCCATAATTAGAATGATAGAATGAATGATATTTTCGGTAAAATGATATTTCCGAAAATGTAACACTCAGAAGGAAGCCCCTAAAGTGCCGGCTTATCCATTTTTCGGTTTCAAAAGTCAAGCTAAACAAAACACACCTAAAGCTATGATTTCAATGAAACTTTTCTTTCAGTATAATAATTGAAACTTGCCATTATGCACAAAAACAAAGAGTGGCGCATAAGTAACATTAACGGCGACTATATTAAATGCGTTCTTGTGCAGCATTTGGATTTAAATCGTTAACCAATTGCATCTTATATGGGAAAATATGTAAAATTCACACATGTAAAATTCTTTCCAAAGACCGCCTAGACATCTCTAACTGCTGAGAACGTCGCCTGATGGAAGTTTCTGGGTTTTCCTCAATACTTGCTTGCACTCGAGCCATGGTCACTTCATTTCGTACTGCACAAGGCCTTCCAGCACGCGGAAGATCACAAACAGCCCCTTGCTGCCCAAAACAATGAACCAATCGTTGGAGCGCTAGGAGCATTTCGAACATAAAAGAAATTTCGATATGATCTGGTTCCTTGTTCTGTGTTGAGCCTTTCTATCATAAATTTCCTAAGTATTATTTAGTTAATTCTGTAAATAGGCGAAAAAACAGACTTAAACAAAAAATTTATACACTGATCAAATCTTAGCATTACTTATGCGCCACCCTTCGCCATAACATTTAAAGGACTGCCTTTGGATTGGTTGCAGCAGTGCATCCTTTTGGGATAGCTTTCGACTAATTTTCGACATACGAAAATTTCGGGCGATATCTCGGCGATAACTTGACAAATGTTCGTTTTCAAATGCTGTAATGTTTGGGAATTTTCCACGTAAACACTTACAAAAAAAAAGCCTTACAAAAAAAGTCTAACGGTGTCAAATCGCATGATCTTGGTGGCCAATAAACGTCGCCAAAACGTGGAATTACGCTTTCTAGAAAATTCTCATGCAATAATGCCAAAGCCGATCGTGTTGTGTAGCTCATGGCGCAATAATAATCTTCAATTGCAAGCCAAATAAAAGTCGGCTATCATACGGCCATAGCGCTCGATTTATCCGCCAAACTTTCCCTAATGGAAGCGATATTTTCGGCAGTGCCTACAATGCGATGATGCATGATCCTGATCACAACTGTAACGCTTCCAATCTCTTTACATAATCTTCATAATCTGCAAGCCAAAACAAGTCGGTTTTCATGCGGCCTTAGCACTCGATTTATCCACCTAACTTTCACTAACGGAAGCGATATTTTAGGCAGTGCCTACATTGCGATGATGCATAGGCCTAATCACATCTGTAACGCTTCCAATCTCTTCATACTACTGTGGATGCAATCTTAAAAAATATCGCCAAGTACGTAACAAACTGTCAAGTAAATCGCCAAGTGCAATTATAAACTTTTCATCGCCAAACGCGCTTTGAGGTCGCCATGTTTGGCGACATTACCATATCTGACAACACTTGATACAATCATTGGCATTGCTCACTAGAAAGCACGATATCAATGTGCTAAAAGTCGTCAACAAACAACATGGAGTTCAATGAAGCGCCATCAAAATGCATGACCTCTGCATACAGCCTGCCTGGAACCCCAGTGAAAACTTTTATTTTTTGCAAAGAAATTACCATTTACCTGTTAAAAACACCGCAGTCTCCTTCTTCAATCTCACAAAGGTTTTGAATTCTTCCTTTTTCAACCCGTCAAGAAAATTCATTCACGGCAGCAGCAGTGTCGTCTTCACTGCCATCTTCATTCTCGGACGAGTTCGATGATGAAGAGGACATGGCCACTATGGTCTCAATCTCTGCCTGTGCCGAGGGTAACAATCTTGTCGCGATGCAGGGGCTTAGTATCACCTTCCTATTATGGAATGTAATACAACCAAAGGTTACTCACATTTGCTATCTAGTCATAGGGGTAAACCAAATCCAATTCAATTAAATTTATTTTTTTTTTCAAAAAGTATTTATTTATTCATCAATTTCTATTTTATTTCCTTTAAAGTAGTCCCCCTCAGATATAATACACTTCAGCGTTTCTTCTAATCCTCGAAACACTTCTAAAACGCGCTTTTTGCTATCGCCAACAGCTCCAGTTTTGATTTTTCCTCTATCTCCTCAATCGTAGCAAAACGCGTTCCTTTCGGTGTCTTCAGTTTTGGGAGGAGGAAAAAGTCAGCGGGGGCTAAGTCCGGTGAATACGGTGGTTGAGGTATGATTGCGGTTTTGTTTTTGGCCAAAAACTCACGCACAAGAATCAATGTGAGCTGGCACGTTATCATGGTGCAAAATCCATGATTGGTTTTTCCATAATTCTGCGCGTTTCTAACGAATTGCTTCGCGCAAACGGCGCATAACTTCAAGGTAGTATTATTTATTAACGGTACGACCTTGTGGCAAGGATTTACGATGCACTACGCCATTGCAGTCGAAGAAAACAGTGAGCAAAATCTTAACATTTGGCCGAACTTGACGTGCTCGGGCGATCAGGACGAGCATCGTCATTGACATCTTCTCGACCCTCCTTAAACCGGTTATACCACAAATGAACTTGTGTTCTGCCCATAGTAGACTCGTCAAACCCAACAATCAATATTTCAAATGTCCTTGCATATTTAGTTGTATTTTTTACACAAAACTTAATACAGTTTCTTTGATCCATTTTTCGAATAGTAAAAAATCGAAGAACACACCAAAACACGACTAACTTTTTTATCTGTCAAAAGCAAACTGACAGTCCAAAATGGATGATATTGTCAACATATATGTATATAACAGACATGTGTACCAACATAACAAAAAAAAAAATTGCGAAAATCGAACATACGTAACTCACGAAATTTGAAAAAAAAAACGTTTTTTTTTTAACACCTCGTATATAGTTTATCATCATTCACTATAAGGTGGTCTCTCCATTCCTCTGGAACTGCCTCTTATGGATTGATGGGGGTGGTTATATTAAAAACAAATCCTCCTAAGTCTCTGAGTGTTATGCGACCCGTGCTCAAGGCTTTCAGGTTTGCTGCCAGGGGTTACCGATTGTATTAGAACGCGAGCCTTGCTGACACTTGGACGTCTCAGTAAAGTATAAAAGTCCTTATCGCGTTAATGGGGGCTATGAGGTGATGGATCTATTTATCCCTACACTCGTGGGACCTAACATGGAACAAGACAAAAATAACAATAAACACAAAGTCAAAGGCACACAAAAAACTAAACAAATACAAACGACGTCACACATTGCTGGAAACAATACAAGAAACAATACGAAGACGACGATGGACAATAAGGAGACTGGGCCTGTCAACAAGTCCAGTGATCCGACCTCTTCCAAGGCAGAGAATTTGTATGAGACCTCAGTCTCGGGAGGCAAACACACCAGACATTCGAAGAAAAGGCACAACGATCGGCGCCAAGCTCTCAAAATTCTTGAGAGATCTGGCAAGGTCGATCCGAGTACACTGACCGCAAAGCAGAGGCAGTCTCTGAAATGGGCACGAGGCATTTCTGATAAACACGATGCCTCGCCTGCTGTGAAGTTGGCTCTATACGGGTATCCTATATATAGGTAGAATAGCAAAGAACAAAAAAACAAAAAAAAAAAAAAACAAAAAACGCAATCATTGTAAACTTGTGCCTTTTTTATATCTATTTTATGTCACTAATTTGCAAATATATTGCCAAACGTATTATAACCTACAAATTTAAGTATTTGCAATTTCAGTGTTGGATAGCAAAAGAAAACAAAAAAAATAGCCGAT
>JAHXMU010000746.1:509058-589945 GCA_019455685.1 Philornis downsi
TCTATCTTCTATCTTCTATCTTCTATCTTCTATCTTCTTCTTCTATCTATATATATAAAAATAATTATCATTGTGTTAGTAATTGATGTTCTCTGGAATGCGTGAACCGATTTTGTTTCTGCAAAGTGCATATTAAAGCTGAAGTTAATGCCAAGGTTTTTATGTATGAACGCTTTCTGTATTTGTATTGGTTCATGAATTACAGTCATTTTAGTGACTGTATTTAGTCATAAAATTTAGTGATAAAAAAGTTGAATTATTATGCATATCGTCTTATGGTCCGTCAAAATGATACTAACCATATTTTTCATTGTCGTAGACATTTCCATCAATTTGTTGTTGATATGTACGCTAAAATTGAAAGTGAACGACTAAATTTCATACAGTTTAATCAGAAGAAATTACGTTCGGAGGAGTATATTCATTTGCGTGATGCTATAAATAATGACGGTAATGTTAATGATATTGGGAAAATGACCATTTTGCCTTCAACGTACACAGGCAGCCCACGTCATATGCATGAGTAGGCGCAGGATGCAATGACGGTCGACCAGATTTATTTATAACATTTACGTGTAATCCGTAATGGAGTGGCATCAAAGATAATTTATTTGTTGGCCAAATTCCAGTTGACCGCCATGATATCACTGCCCGTGTTTTTAAGCAAAAATTGAAAGCGCTTATGGATTTTATCGTGAAATCTGAAGTGTTTGGTGAAGTCAAGTGCTGGATGTATTCTCTGGAGTGGCAAAAGCGTGGTTTGCCACACGCTCACATATTAATATGGTTACAGAATAAAATCACACCGGATAAAGTTGACAATGTGATATGTGCTGAAATTCCAGATCAAATAAGTGATCCTGAATTATATGGTGTTGTTGTGCAAAATATGATACACGGTCCATGTGGAGCATTCAATATTAATTCACCATGTATGCTTGATGGAAAATGCAGTAAACGTTATCCAAGAGCTTTGGTTTCGGATACATTGTCGAAAGTATTCAAAGCTCATATTAATGTCGAATACTGCAATTCTGTCAAGTCCATTAAATACATTTGCAAGTATGTAAATAAAGGTAGTGATATGGGCGTGTATGGATCAACTGATTCAAATAGAAATGACGAAATACATCTGTATCAAATGGGGCGTTACATTAGCAGTAATAAAGCGATTTGGCGTATTTTTTCATTTCAAATTCACGAGAGATATCCAGCTGTTGTTCATTTAGCTGTTCATCTTGAAAGTGGCTAACGTGTGCATTTCACTACCCAAAATGCTGCACAGAGAGCTCTATCACCATCTCATACAACTCTAACTGCATTTTTTAAATTGTGTAAAGTTGATGCTTTTGCCAGAACATTATTGTACACAGAAGTGCCAACGTATTTTACGTGGAATGTATCAAAAAAGGAGTTCCAACAGCGCAAGAAAGGAAAACGTGTTGATGAACATCATTCAAGTAATGCTTTGGGGCGTATTTATACTGTTCACCCAAATAATGCTGAGTGTTTTTGTTTACGTTTGCTTTTAATAAACGTACGTGGTCCAACATCATTTCGACACTTAAGGACAGTCAATGGAGTTCTGTGTACGACATATCGACAAGCGTGTCAACAGCTCAATTTATTGGAAAACGATATTCATTGGGAACAAACACTTGCAGACGCAGCAGTTGTTGCTCATCCTTATCAAATTCGAGCTTTGTTTGCAATTATTTTGTCTACCTGTTTTCCATCGAATCCATCTGAACTGTGGACAAAATTTCAAGACTGCCTATCGGAAAATATACTGTTTCGAGTGCGTCAAGAAAATCGTAATCCGGGAATGGATTTCACGCCAGAAATTTACAATGAAGCGTTGATTTGCATTGAAGATTTCTGTTTGTCGATTGCTAATAAGCTATTAGCACAATTGTCAATGCCATCACCTAATCGTGCAATGCATGACATTTTTGAGTTAGAACTGCAACGTGAACAACAATACGATCGCAACGCATTAAATGCTATTGTTCACGCAAAACTTTCCACATTGAATGCGAACCAAAAAAAGGCGTACGATACTATTATGCAAGCTGTCAATAGTGAAGCCGGTGGATTTTATTTTCTGGATGCACCAGGAGGCACCGGAAAAACTTATTTAATTTCATTGTTGTTGGCAACGATACGTTCCCAGAATCAAATTGCATTGGTATTGGCGTCTTCTGGCATTGCAGCCACTTTGTTAGATGGTGGCCGGACCGCACATTCTGCTTTAAAATTGCCATTGAATTACCAAGTTAATGAAACACCGACATGCAACGTTTCAAAAACATCTGCAACGGCAAAATTATTGAAAAGTTGCGGTATCATTATTTGGGATGAATGCACTATGGCGAATAAGAAATCTGTCGAAGCTTTGGAAAGAACAATGAAAGATCTCCGAGGTAATTCAGAGTTGTTTGGTGGTGCGTTGATTTTATTGTCAGGTGATTTTAGGCAAACATTACCAGTCATTCCTAGATCAACAGCAGCCGATCAAATTAACGCTTGCTTAAAGTCTTCATATTTATGGAAATTTGTTAAAACATTGAAACTTACTACCAACGTTCGTGTTCGGTTGCAGAATGATCCATCTGCTGAGAAGTTCTCTAACCAGTTGCTGAAAATTGGAAATGGTGCAATTCCTGTTGATGACACTGGATAGATAACATTGCCAAATGATTTTTGCCGTTTCGTACAGTCGAAAGAGGAATTGATTGAAAGCGTTTTCACTAACATTGCACAACAATATACATGCCATGCATGGTTGAGTGACAGAGCAATTTTAGCCGCAAAGAACAAAGATGTTAGTGAATTAAACATGGCTATACAATCAAAGATTCCTGGCGAATTGGTTTCGTACAAGTCTGTCGATACTGTTACCAATGAAGAACATGTTGTGAATTATCCAACAGAATTTTTGAATTCGTTGGGCTTACCAGGATTGCTTCCGCATAATCTTCAATTGAAAGTTGGAGCAACTATTATAATGCTTCGCAATATCAATCAACCCCGTTTGTGTAATGGTACAAGACTTTCTATTAAAAGGTTGATGGCTTATGTAATTGAAGCTACTATTTTAACTGGAAAATTCAACGGCGCAGATGTATTCATTCCACGCATCCCAATGATTCCCTCTGATCTACCATTTGAAATTAAACGACTTCAGTTTCCTGTTCGCCTTGCGTTTGCGGTTACCATTAATAAGGCGCAAGGCCAATCCTTAGGAATTTGTGGAGTGAATTTAGAGTCTCCAGTTTTCTCACATGGACAGTTATATGTAGCCTGTTCGCGCGTTGGCAAACCATCGCTTTTGTATATTTACACCGAAAACGGAAAAACAACAAATGTTGTTTACCACAAAGCATTACAATAAAAATAGTTTATCACTGATTTAAATGAATTCGCATTTATATTTTTATTTTCTTTCTTGAACTACGAATTGTGCCGAAACAACAACTTTGAAGGCAAAACGAAGTTTGCCGGGTCCACTAGTATATATATATATATATATATATATATATATATATAAACAGTAAAGCAGTAAAGAAAAAAAATTGATACAAAAAATTGTTGTGGAATTTTAAGCAAACATGCTTTTTGCTTTTTGCTATCCAACACTGAAATTGCAAATACAATATGTATATATAAATATATATATATATATATATATATATATATACATATGCAATGGAAATTACTTCTCAATTCATTTTCTAAATTAGAAGTTCTTCTACGTTGTGTAACAAATGAGTTTTAAGCAAAGCTTTAAACGAAGAAGTTCTCGTTTCAGCCTTTAAATAAGGAGGTAAATGATTAAATTCTTGGCTTCCTGAAAATTGTATTCGTTGTTTCGAACAAACACCTTTACGTTTAGATTGCTATTATTTCTTGTATTGAAACTGTTTTGATTTCTGGTGAACTTTATAGTATGACTTAAAAACGTATAAAAAAGCTGCATAGATTCCGCATATTGGCAAAATCGTCGCAAAAAACATCTTTATATAAGGAAACTGTCGAAAATGTCATAGAAAGATTTGCCACTATTTTCAATGCCTTTGACTAAACCCTTTGCAAAGATTTTAATTCTTTACTATTCGTATATTCATATACAAAAACCAAGTAATTGAAATTGCTTTGGATCAATGCCTTATACATTAATAATCTAGTATTTCGGTCAAATTTATTCTTGAATTCATATAACAATCCGAGAGCTTGCGCTGACTTCATTTTCAAGTGTTGAATGTGATGATCCCAAGAAAGGTTGCTTTGAAGGTGTAAGCCTAAGCCGATTTCTTTGCCATCGACATGGACAACTAAGTTTCTGCTGTGAACTTTATATGGCTTAAAATGTATATGATTTGTTTTATCAGGGTTTACTAATTATTTATTTGTGCAAATTCTGATATGAGAGAAAAATCACAGTCTACATAAGCTTCAACTACAGTTTCAAAGCGGTAGGGATAAATCTGGCATATATCATCACCACATATGAATAGCTTGCTTGTTAACCCAAGGTTTATTATGTCATTTATAAAAGTTTTAAATAAAAGAGGTCCAAGAGGTCCAATTTTCACCGTTAAAAGCCAGCATAGTACTATCCTTCAGGGAAAAGTATCAACGAGTTTCAAGCTGATAGTTATATTGCTCAATTTTTTTAATAAATACTATATACAAACATCAGACAGTTCAACTGAATTAAACATATCTTCACAAAGTCTCCTTTTGGATTGGTACAAAAATATATAGAGAAAGGTCATGGTGAACCTCAAAGTTTTGCTGTTTTTATCAACAAATGCTGTATAATAACGCACAATAAAATAAACTAATTTATAAACTACAATATCCCCATCTCAGCATGGATTTTGTCCAGGTAGATCTACCACAACAAATTTAACCATTTTCACAGAATATTGAATTTCATCATATGAACTTGGACCTCAAGTTGAAACAGTTTACGCCGATTTCGCCAAAGGATTTGATAAAGAGTCTCATAGTATATTTCGTGCTAAGTTACAATCTATAGGACTTCATTCCTTGATGTTATAGTGGTTAAAATCGTATTTGCCAAATAAAGGGTGTCCCACCAAGAACGCAAGATTAAATGATTGATGCAGCAATTGAATTGTTTCTCTGGCTGTATGACATGTGGCTTCGTCTTGTTGAAACCACATGCCCTCCACATTCATTTCTTTAATTTTAGGCACGAAAAAACTGGTTATCATTTCACGATACCGAACACCATTGACGTTTGCGCTTGACATGCCTCATTTTCATAAAAGGAACGTCCAATGATTCCTCCAGCCTAAAATTCACACCACACAGTGACACGTTGAGGATGCATTTACTTCTCGTGAATCATTCGAGGATTTTCCTCAGCCCAAATGCGACAATTCTGCCTATTGACGAAGCCATCAAGATGGAAATGGGTCTCGTCACTGAAGATGATTTTATTGGCAAAATCAGCATTTTCATGTTGTCTCTCCAATACCCAATTAACGAACTCCCTTCGAACTCAGCCAGCTTCAGTTCCTGAGTCAATTGAATTTTGTATGCATGAGGATGCAAATCTTTCGTCAAAATTCGCTGCATAATGGATTTGGGGACACCAATTTGCTGAGCTCGGTGTCGAATTGAGGTGGATGGAGTTTGAGCGACATCATCACGTACAGCTGCGACATTTTCGGTGGATCGACCTGGTCGAAGGCGCGTTGTTGTCTTTACATCACTAACTGGGTCTGGGTCTGGCAAATTTATCCATTAATCTCTTTACAGTTGACTCTTTGGGAGCATTATTGTGACTCCAAATTGATCGGAATTTGCGAACTGTAGCCGCAAAACTTTCACCATTTTGGTAAAACAATTTCACAATGAGAATGCGTTGTTAATTCGTGTAGCGCTCCATTTTTGCTAACCTCGTACCTTCTGCTAGCAAACAATAACAATTGTTCAAATGTCAAACAATGACACTTCGAATTTAAATCTGGCGTTCTTGTTGGGACATCCTTTACGAAATGCAATGTATTTTAAATGAACGCCTCTAAAATGTTTTCAGCAGTGGATCTTTTTGAGATACTTTTTCACCACTTTTTGGGCATTATCTCGGCGATGACTTGACGAATGTAGCTTTTTCAATACTCCAACGTTTGAGAATTATTCATGTGAACACAGTCTTTGACATTGCCCCACAAAAAACGGCATCAAATCTTGTGAATCTGGTAGCCAAAACGTAAAATTACGCTTTCTGATTAGCTCTCATGCAATAATGCCAAAATCTTTCATGTTATGTTGTTCGTGGCACAGTCTTGTTGAAACCACATATGGTCCAGTTAATAATTTTAATAGCAGGTCAAAAAAAGTCGCTTAACATAAGACCATAGCGCTCTGAATTGAAATTCGGATTATCCGCCACTCTTTCACTAACATACGTGATATTTTCTGTACATTGCGTGCATTACGATGATGCACAGACTTGACAACATCTGTAACGATAGTCTAGTCGCTTCAAATTTCTTTAAAATCTTGTCAATTCCTTGCACAGTAGGTCGATTATGATGACCATAATCACCCCGTAATGTACGAAAAGTGCCCACCTTGGAATCACCACTTTTGTAGTAAGTTTTAACTATCTTTACACGTTCTTCGGTTATTAAACGATCCATATTCGTAGATGGCAAACCTTTCACTAAACAAATGACACTTCTGATGACAGATATTTAACAGCTGATAGCCTTACCAGAGCGGCGGTATTGAAACCATTAAATGAATGCCATGTTTTTTTGTAACGCTGTTCTTTTTCACAATATTGCTTTCTGAACGAAAAATTTTAACTTCTGAGCAAGAAATCCACACTTTATTCTTCATTGCAATTAAACGGAAATGTAGGGCGAGCATCTGTCATATTTCACAATTCATAATTAGCCAAAATAGCTGCAGGATATGCAGTTGATGAAGATGTGCGCAAAGACTCTCTAATAAAAATGATGCAAGCAATGCAACTGTTGCCTAATGGCAGTTAAATACCGAAATAGTTGTTATAAACTTTTCTCAGTGAAACATTAAAACAGCTTAAATATGAAATGGAATGATTGAGTGAGAAGGTGATGAAGAAAACAACCATAGAAAATGCACATAGCCCGGGGATCAAAGCAGTTCAATTCCAGCCATTTATTTGAAAATGTTTTCCGTTTACTAATTAAGATGTGCAGATGCAGCGCACAGAGATTTACACCAGTGTCCTTTGAACAAAACTATACTACATCATTCTCTGCTTAACAATTTGCCAAACTCTCTTTTATTAATATGCTGCATAACGACGATACTTGGCCGGAGGAGACAGCAAGCCATCTGACTCCGTGTGTGTTTGCGTGTATGTGAGAGAGTGTGGTGAAAGTGCATCATAGGTGAGATGACTACAAGTGCTGTGGTCTCGCTACACACACACACACTATTACACATTCGGAAGATGTAGTCTAGTGGCTGGCTGTAATTACAGCCATTGCTTAATTGTAAGTAATTTGGAAAAATTACTCTGAAATGTTATAGTAGTATACAGCAGTAGTATGCTGCGGCAGAGGAGCCAAAGGATAACATCAATTTTCGGCTTGGTAACAAATTAATGCGGATGCTACCAACACTCATCAATAGTTATAAATTTCTCTGCACAAACAGCTTGTTAGCACACTCGTATACATCTTCCATGGACAGGAAGTTCTTTGATAAGAATCCATTAAGGACATTTGCCATCAGATTGCCACAAATTTCCACCAACAGCTAACGTTTGTTTGTCGACACTTGGCATATCCTTTTGCTACTTTGCATCGCATTGCATTGCTATTTGTGGCAATTGTGAGTGTGAAGCTTTGTGCATAAAAATATGTTGAAATAATATTTTTTTTTTTTTTAAATCCTCCACCAAAAATATGGCAAAGTGGAAAAATGTAAAAAATCATTGAGCGCATAAAAAGAATATTTCATGTTTAGGCAACTGGAAAATTATGCTTTCACCATGAAATTTGCTGGGGTGTGAATTCTTCTTTGGTGTGCCACAAACGAACGCTTTGGAAATGGGAAGAAGACAAGACAAGGCAAGGCAAGTGAATGAAATTGCATTTAGTTGGCGGAGAATGGTTATGCAGAGTACCCTACGATCATAGAATTGAAATTAGTAGAAAGCAATGATGAAATGTTGCGCAGTATAGATAGCCTGAAATTGTAGCCTTGCAGGTGACCGGAGGAAGCATAATTTGTAAATGATTATTGAGTAAAATAAACTCGAGAGCTGACAAACCGATTGAGTCACCACTGTTGGCGATATCGAAAAATCGTTAAGAGAATTAATAGCGCTTTTACCTTCAAAATACTGGCATTTTGTTGCTCACCGTCAGTGTATTTTTTATTTCAAATTTCTCATATAAATAACTTTTTTCAACATTTTAGAAGGGAATATACTCTTCCGACCCTATTTGTTTTTGTATGAGAGATGGGCTATCCATTTAGGGGTTCAAACGCGCCGCTCTGGCAAGGCTATCAGCTGTTAAATACTTGTCAGCTGAAGTGTTATTTGTTTAGTGAAGGGTTTGCCATTTACGAATATGCAATGAAGAATTAAGTGTGGATTGGTTGCTCAAAGTTTCGGATTTATCGTTCGGAAAGCAATATTGTAAAAAAAGGAGTTACACAAATACAGGGTTATTCATTTAGCGGTTTCAAAACCACCGGTCTGGCAAGACTATCAGCTGTTTAATAACTGGCATTTAAAGTATTCGCTATTTAATGGGAAGTTTGCCATTTACGAACACGGATCGTTTAACAACCAAAGAACGCGCAATATTAGTTAAAACTTACTGCAAATGTGGAGATTCAAATGGGAGCACTTTTCGTGATCTACGGGGCGAATTTGGTCGTCATAACTTATCTACTGTGCAAGGAATTGGCAAGATTATAAGGACATTTTAAGGGACCGAAAGCATTACAGATGTGATCAGGCCTGTGCACCATCGCAGTGTACACATTGCCGAAAATATCGCTTTTGTTAGTGAATGTGTGGTGAATAATTCGAATTTGTCGATTCCATGGCGTTCTCTCGCAATTGGGCCTATCTTACGACTTATCATGCCGTATTTTTCATTTGGATTTACTCTTACGTTCATATAGAGTCCAACTAACGCAACAATTAAAACCGGCTGACCATTCACAACGCCGTAGATATGCTGATCGAGTGCTACAGCAACAGGCTTTCAATGCTGATTTTTCAAATAAATTTTTCTTCAGCGATGAAGCTCATTTCTCACTCGATGGTTATGTCAACACGGAGAATTGTCACACATGAAGAACCCAGAAGTGATTGTGAAAAAGCCATTGCATACGGAAAAAGTGGCTGTTTGGAGCGCATTGTGGTCTGCAGGTGTCATTGGGCCGTATTTTTTCGAAAATGATGCTGAAGGAACCGTTATCGTCGCTATACGCTATGCTATGATAACCGACTTTTGGCCTGCAATTGCAGACAATGAACTGGACGATATGTGGTTTCAACAAGACTGTGCCACGAGGCATACAACACGACTCATTTTGGCTTCATTGCATGAACAGTTTTCAGAAAACTTTATTTCACGTTTTGGCGATATCAATTGACCACAAAGATAATGTGATTCGACGCCGTTAGACATTTTTTGTGGGGCTATGTCAAGGATCGTGTTTACGGGGCTAATCTCCAAACGTTGCAGAATTTAAAAACCAACATTCGTCAAGTAATTGCAGAGATACCGTCCGAAATGTGTGAAAAGGTGGTCAAGAACTACACCAATAGGATCCACTGCTGCAACCAATCCATAGGCAGTGTCCAAGCATTGTGATGAAATAATACTTTCATCGAAATCATAGCCATTTATGTGATTTATTTAATTTTACTTTGTAACCGTTGTTTTAACAATGACATATTTGGATGATTTTGAATTAACTCATCTTTATTTTCCACAGGATAAGAAATTGATTAATTTCTCCATCTTTTGGGGTTTCTGTGTTTTTGGGAAATTCTAATTCATATATATATATATATCTTACTATTATTCACTTAGGGGTAGTCAGAGGCCTGTGCGGAATTTTATATGCAGTCCATGACTTCCGACTTTCGGGCAAATATTTCCTGGTAATATCGTCGGGCATCCGTTTGGTGCTAGCTAAAGGAAGAAGGTGATTAATTTAGTCGTAACATAAATGGCTTGATGACGCCGATTCATCTTAGGCAAGCAGATATTATCTATTACTGAAGATAAATTTTTGTACTAACCTGGTGGTCGTTATCACGCCGAACTTTAGCATAGAACTGGAGGGCCTGGTGAGCTTAAATTACATTACGAATATTGACGACCCCGGCCAATGCTATAAGGACCATAATTTAAGGATATGTGCCTGGAATGACCACAATTTTTATAAAGAAGCTGCTTATATTTGATTGAATTACATCGATAAATATAAAGCTGGCATCACCATCATCTACTTTTCTCACGACATTATAGTCGTTGGGAAGGATACTGATGCTACAGTAGCAAGAGATGTTTTTAG
This sequence comes from Philornis downsi, assembly GCA_019455685.1. Taxonomy (NCBI): domain Eukaryota; kingdom Metazoa; phylum Arthropoda; class Insecta; order Diptera; family Muscidae; genus Philornis; species Philornis downsi. The sequence goes on from JAHXMU010000746.1 coordinate 519,640, forward strand.
TTCAATAGGTGTATGACGATGTCTATATAACAGCAATGGCTCAAAGAAAGATGGCAGGCAGTTTATGGACTTACCCATTGATGATACGAACCTTAGGGGGGTGGAGTAATAATCGTCACACAATCTGTATCATCTCAAAATATGTAAATTCATTGCCATTATTTTGCACATTTTGTCTAACAGTTTGACGGCCACTTATTTGTTCCGACGAATAATTTGAGTGCGATATGTTGATAGAAACCCAATTATTCTGGAGGGATGTATTTGGCTAAAATTTTAGGCGATTTGGTTCAATTTTAATGAGGCTCATTGCTGATGACAAATAAAGATAAATTCCTTGCATCCCTGAATAGAAAATGGGACAGATTTCACACATTCTAGGAGTTTACTCTTATTTTTAGCATATCATATCACATCGAATTGTCCTCCGCTTAGAGGAAGTTAGGTGGAATTGTATAAGTTTAATCAACGATCCTATGAACGATAGCGGTGTGAACTGATAGACGTGAGGAAGATGGCGGGCAATATGTGAGCTAAATTAACGATCATGCGAACGATAGCAGGGTGAACCAATAGTTGTGACACGATTTGTATTATCTCAAAAAAGTGAATACATTGCCATTATTTCTTAGATTTTGTCTAACAAGTTTGACAGCCACCTATTTGTTCCGACGAATAATTTGAACGCGATATGTCGTTAGAATCAAAATTAGTTTGGAGGGGCTAAAATCATAGGCGATTTAGCTCAATTTCAGTGGGAATTATAGCTGATTACAAATAAAGACAAATTCCTTGAATAGAAAATGGAAAAGCTTTCTCACATTTAGGCAGTTTACTCTTATTTTAAGCATATCATAGCACATCAATCATACGGACCTTATTAGGGTGGACTAATATTTGTGATACTGTCTATATCATCTCAATAATTATAAATTCATTTGCTGTTATTTCGGAGATTTTGTGTAACAGTTTACCGGTCATCTAAAGGGTGATTTTTTAATCGTAGTTTTTTTTATTTAAATCAAATAAAACACTCAAATTTCCATTATATATTAAAATTTTTTATGGGAATCGAGAAATTGGTCTTTGCCATTTAATTTTTAACGATAATTTGACGTAAATGTTGTCCGCGGCTCCGTCTCTAAATGTCCATTCGGAAGGTCCAATTTTCCGTCACTTTTTCGAGCATTTCGGTCTGTATTCCACGAATAACGCGTGCTATGCTATCCTGTAAGTCTTCAATAGCATTCGGCTTGTCCACATAGACTAACGACTTGACATAACTCCGCAAGAAATAATCAAGAGGCGTTAAATCGCAAGATGTTTGGCGGTCAACTCACAGAGCCAAATCGAGAGATAAACTGCTCAACAAATTCATCCCTCAACATATCTATTGTTTCACGAGCAGTGTGGCATGTTGCATCATCCTGATGAAACCACATGCCAACCAGGTTCAACTCAGCCGATTGGGGTAATAAAATATTCCTTGTGGTTGAGTATCAAATGCTCAATCGCTGAGAATGGCTACAAATTGGCATTTCACGATCGTCATTAACACTGGTCGCTACGGCTGCTATATTTTCTTCGGTATGCACTCTACGCATGCGAGTCGATGGTTTCATGTCCAACTGAGTAAATTTGGTGCGAATTTTGAAGATAACAGCACAAATTGTTGATTCAGCAGGTCGATTATGACGACCATAAAACGATGCATATTTGTCATAGATCACGAATTTTGATAACAAATTTCAACGATTTGCAATTGTTACTCGTTTGTTAGTTTTTCCATGATGAAATGGCAGAGTATACTGTACATTTTCCACTTTGACAGATGACGTTTGGACGCCATTACCAACCAGTGCTGCCAACCCGGAAAACTTAAATCTTAAAAAATCACCTTGTATTTGTTCTGATGAACACTTTGAGCTGTTTGGTAATTGATAAGTCTAGTAAAAGCGCCTCAAAACTGATGTTCGGAATGGTGTCTTCACAGTAGGTCTATTTTAGTGGGTCTACAATTAGAAACAACTACTCTAAATGTGAGGAACAGTGACAGTTGCTTGTTATCTGCCTTGCTTGTTATCTGCCTTGCTTGTTATCTTGCCAAGTTCCAATATAATGTTCTGAATATGACCAAACTAATAGCCTTCTTAATAATCTTCTTGTTTAATCGTTTTTTTTATAAATACCGAAATAATTTTCTTATATTAAAACAAATACGAGTAACTCCGCTTCCAGAGAAATGGAATTTCTTCGATGTTATGCGTAGGGTGTAACCTGACTGTTTGCTGCCATTTTCATCATTTACAAATGGAAATTGTGATGAAGTTTTTCATAGTGCGCTGTATAAATCCTCAGTCCAATGACAGAATGACATATGCAAGTTTTTCCAAAGTTATAGGAAAGCAATGAAAATTATTTACAATGCATTCCATTTAACAATTTCTATTAAGATAAAATCAGTTTCTTGCCAATATGCTCACGAACAATTTTGAAGCTTCAACATCTAACAGACATCTGACATTTTGCCTTTCGGTGTTACTCATTAAGGATTAGATTCACCTAAATGTGACAACTGATGCATAAACAAATTGTCACAGATTCTATGTGTAAACTGCTGTCAAATTGATGTTCTACATGCTAAGCTTACAGCTTTCTCCCCACATCCACCACTGTTACCCCCTTGTGATACCAGTGACATTTGTCAATCATTGAGCAGAGAGGATTTTCTGGTAAAAAATCAAGCTTATGTTGGATTAGTTGGGTATTACTGGTGGTTTGACAATTTGTAAGAAGAAAAAAGACATTTTTTTGGATGTTGGTCTCCAACACTGCGGAGGATAAAGGCAGAGAAACAAATTGTTGATGCTGTAAACTTTTGGTTAATAAAAGCTTAAACGTAGCATTTTTTTTATTTTTTGTAAATTGTCTCCGTTAAAAATATGCTATTGATTAGTAGGCCGTGATTTTGTTGAAGTATTTTCCATCACGTCGTTTATTTATAACATTAATTTCTTGCTCTATGATGCTGTTAAGTTTCACATTACTCTTGGGCCTTCTATAGTCCCGGCGTATCGTGTGGTCTTGTAAGCTTGGCACGTGCCTCAACACTTTTTCTTCCGATATTCATATAGGAGAACTGAAGAAGTTTTGGCATTTGTCCTAAGGCCACAATAAATATACGTGTCAATTTATCATGTGTCCTGTTCAATGCCACACGGACGGCAGCATTTAAACTACTCGGTTGTGGTATATGGAGGCGCGCGTGTGTACGTTTATGTGTGGCTATCTATCGTATTTACCTGGGCTGGATAGCAAAACGAGAAGGTGTCCTGAGAAGAGAAATGCCTTTGTGGGGATATGTGTGTGTGAAAACGAGAGAGGAAGGAAGAGAGGGAAAGTAGTACCTCATAAAAGGCAATTGCTTGGGCAGTAAATCAGCTCATTAGGTAAACCGCCCATAGAGACACCGAGGCTAAACTAGTTTGTGCCACATATAATTCTACTGCCATTTGCCATCATGAATCATACACACGTAGCAGAACAATTTCAAATCGTATATGAATAGCTGGGAAAGGTTAATGAATTTTACAACAGGAGTGATGAAAGTTTTAGTTTAAATTCTTTTAAACATATTTGCTTATTGCCAGTGAAAGTCTTTGCTAAAGGACAGATAGTGTACAATTTGATAGAGCTTTCTTGTTTTTTACCTATGTCTGATTGTTAGCAAAGTAGCTGTGATCTACCGGGTTATCCATTTTTCAGGTTTCAAAAGAAAAATTAAAAAAACGCACATAAAGCTAAGATTTTGACTAAATTTTTATTTCATTACTAGCGGACCCGGCGAACTTCGACTCGCCACAATTTAACGCCTTCAATTAAACTCCCGAGTAATAATAAAAAACAGATAGCTCAAATTTCAATGTGATTTATTTGAATGGAATCGAAATCAGTAGAGAGCATTATGATGAACAATATTTTTTGATTTGTTTTGCGGCGCAAAAACAAACAACGAAGATGGTTGTCCCCAACACGCGAACTGGCAACGTAGAGCTGACCGTACGAAAAACAGGGAGATTAATCCCACAGACTTCCAACGATTGGCCTTGCGATTTATTGATTGGGGAACTGAATCCTCTTGAATTGGTATGGAAGATCAGTTGGAGTTATCTAAATTCGTGGGATAAGGATTTCCTCTCCTTTGAATTTGTCCTTGATGATCGTCGCTTGAATCACATTGTTCATCAGTTTCTTGATGGACAATTGCGTACCATTGCACAATTTCGGATGATTCTGATTCCGCAACATGGGTATGATCGATCCTACCTTCAGCTGTAAAGTATGCGGCGGAGTTCCTGGCACATCAAGCGAGTTCAAAAATTCCTTCGGATAGTTTGTCGCTTCATCCTCGTCGGTCACTCTGCCAATAGATTTGTACGAATACAGTTTTCCATCTATTTGACTTTGAATAACTAAATTCAAGCTATCAACGTCCTTACTCTTAACTGCTGTTATTGCCAGTTCACTAATCCAATCGAGATTTTTATAATGCCGGGGAACACTTTGGTCATGAGTTCCTCCTTCGACAATGTGATGTGGTGATTGTGCAACGCGAACTTGTGCAATATGGGCACGTCTCCATTCATTTTGTTCAGCGCGTTCCTCTTGCGTTTAATTATCACAAACATTCTGACTAATTATTGCACGACATGTACGACGTCCAAGGTTTGATCGTCTAATAGGTGGAATTAGTCAAGCAAATAACTCTCCTTGAAATAGAATAAAGTCGTTGTTGACTAATCCTATTAAAAAGAAAATTATTTAAAAAAAAAAAAAAAACTTACGAAATGAATGTATCGCAATAAATGCCTGCAATCCAATAAGATAACCTAACTTTTTATACGCAAACTTATTTTCTGAAAAAATGATCGAATTGATAAATATTGCACTGAATTTCAATTGATCGTACTGTTTGTACCATTTACTGATGTGATACGCGGTATATGAGTATCTGAAATCAGTGTAATAATAGGTAAAACTCGAATCAATTGCAGCAGGAAATATAGCACATTTGTTTAATAGAAAATGACAATGCGAAAAGTGCACCTGTCAAATTGCGCTCAGCCTAAGTTAACGTATAACGCCATCTACAGGGTTGTGGCATTAAACGCAGCGCAGCGCCATCTGTTATTTATCTCATTAACTTCTCCACCCAAAATTCACGCAAAACATATTTTATCACAATAAATTTCATAATTTTCCGAACTTTACAACGAATTTTCCAACTTTACACAGTCCAAAATCAAACAAATTGAAAATTTTCCGGAATTTTCCGAGTTTTCCACTAACAGTTTTCTATTTTGCCATTCGAAAAGCCATTCCGGAACAATTGCACACAAAATTCCATACAAAAAATCCATTTTCGATTATTTCAATTTTCCCACTTTTCCGGAGGGTTTCCCCAAAAATTTTCTTTCGTAAAAACCTTCTCCAGGCAATTACGAACAACTGAGAAAAAATTTGATATTTACCACTTGTATTTTCATATATTGAGGGAGATTATTTCGCTTGTAGGGTTCTTCTCTTTATATTCCGATTTCTCGACACGAAATATTTAGAGGAAGATTTCCCGTCTGTAAGGCTTTTTATTTAGATATTTGCTCCTCACTTCAGCTTGATAGGACCAAATGATGTTGAAACGGATACGTTTTCAGCGCAGTTCTTGGTAAAAAAAACTCCTTCAACATCTTGAAATAACGGTCACCATTGGTCCACGTTTTGTGTTTGTAGCACGGTTCGAGCGCCTCTCTGTAGTGTTCGCTTGTAGACAAAAATATGGTCTGAAGTCAAATTGCAAAAGATATAAATTTTCAAATACGTAGACACAAATTTTCAGAAATATGCTTACTTATTGAACAATTTTACTTGTTTTTGAATACAAGATTTTAAAAAGAAACTCAAATAGATGGTTTTTTTAACCTAAATCAAACAATAATTTTTACAATTTTATTTAGCTATCGATAACTGTAGTGCCCCTTTAGAGACGCTAACGGGGGAGACCTACAAAAAAATGCCGATAATTCGGGAAAGGCCATCAAAAGAACAAGTGAAACACTGAAACAATTAATCCCTAAATTTTGGATGTATAGCATAATAGTAGTATAGTATAGTATGGTATAGTATAGTATAGGGTCATCTATTTTTCGGTTTCAAAAGTAAAGTTATATAAAACACACATAAAGCTTTGATTTCGATGAAACTTTTATTTTATTATAATGCTTGGGCCTTGTAAAAATGTATGAAATACCTATACAATATCATTTAATGACCGCCTCTGGAATGGCTGCAGCAGTGGATCCTTTTGAGGTAGTTTTCGATCACTTTTTCGCACATTACGGGCGGTATCTCGGCAATCGCTTGACCAATGTTGCTTTTCAAATGCTCCAACGTTTGGGAATTATCCGCGCAAACATGGTCAAATGTTTTCAAGGAAATCATTTATACCTTAAAATATGAGCCTTAAACTTTGTACTACATTTGCATCATTTACATTTTACACACCCTTTAGAGATTTCTACCTTGACTTTAACATATTATTATTATTATATTGAATGGGCTGTTTGGGGCGGTATGAGTGGGGATGTTTTCGTTAAGCTTCATTTAATCAAAACAAAAGTGAAATCTATGCTTTAGTCCGCCTGCATTTACTTCAATATGTTAGTCTTTGAAATATTACATGTTTTAGATGTTTGGGCTTTACCAAAAGATGCTGTGAATGCTAATAAATCTCTGCGGGGCATGTTCGGAGTTTACGCATGAACTCTTTTTGGCCAGAACACAAAATGGACAAAGAGGAGAGAAGGCGACAATGAAAAGAAACTAAATCTTCAAACTTTTAGAAGAAAAGTTTGATTAATACAATAAGCATGGAGATCAACAATTGACCAGCAATAAACTTCATTTCGCATAGCCATCATGATTTCGATTTTGATTTGTTGTTCAAAAGGTGTTAGTTTAAGCCATGATTGGAACCATTACAATGGTTGTTCTTATTTAGGTTTAGATTTACGAAAAAAGCTTCAATGGCCACAGTGGAGGGATAAATTTATTGTTAACACTTGTGTGAAACGAAACATTCTGAAACAAGAAAAGCTTGTAATGGCCTCTAACAACCTTTTCGTTCTAACAATCATAATAATAATTTAAATGTGCCCAAAAGTTTTCTTGGAAAAAATAGAAAAAAAGTAAAAATAACATTTGATGCCCTCGAGCGAAACATCTACATCACAAAGGGTTTCGCTAGCTGCATTTCCTCAAAAAAAATGTACTCTAATCTTAATTACTTTTGTTTAATTACTTTAAATTTTACTTCATAAATCGAGGCGAAAACATTAAACTGCTAAAGAACGTAGTGGGACAGCAACACCACCACTTTGTTACTTAAATCCTAAAGTAGAGCGAGCAATAAAACCAAGGTGATTCCGTGTACACTTAACTGCATAGACCCACCCAATAGCTCCAGGGGCTGCTCCTTAAAACTGTTATTTCTTAAAACTTTAAGGAATATTATTAAGGCTTCCGTAATGAAAGAATAACTTGATATTTTTCCTTCCTTTTTGGGAGAGTTTGTAGTTTTTGCCTACAAATTATGTTAATTTCGTTCTAGCGGGGATGTTTGCTGTTATTTTCTTAGTTTAGAACAGATGATTTTTTTTTGAGGAGGAAGCGAAGTGTTTTTGACAACAAAATATCAAGATGAAATGATTACTAAAATAAGTTCTACAAATCAATGTTTTCTAATAATGTTGATTGTTATTCAGTTAATATTTATCCTATTTACATGAAGGCGATCCCAAAGCTAATCGATTTGACGTATAGATGGCGCCAGTAGTTTGAAAAAAAATATTTTGGTGAAGAATGTTTTAAGTTCTAAAGCGTTGTTTAGTATTTTTATACCGATTTTTACCGGTTGTCTTAAAAATTTGATAGTACGTTACTACTAATCATGGAGTCCTCATATGTCATGTTATGTTAATGTTGGAAAAAGGGCATGCCAGCTCTCTCAAAACCTCCACCACTTTACATTTTGAAAGGCCGCATCTCGTGGCGATCACCAAAACTAGTATAGATGGTGCCAGCTGTTTGCAAACATCATATTGGTAAAAAGTGGCAACCTTATAAAACTTATGTTTTAAGTTTCAAGTCGCCACTTTGTTTAGTATTTTTAGTTGAACCATTTAAAATAAACGATCTCAGTGAATTTGTAAATATAATAAAAATTGGTAGCCGTTATGTAATTCAATATTGACATTTGAAAGCTCTCAGTCCAACCAATAATAAAGTCGAGTGAGGTTCTACTTCGGAGAAGTCCGCTTCTTCGTGTACAACTGTAAAATATTAGGTAGCAGAGATTAAATGGGGTCATGCGAGCTGCCAAAACAAACAGTGCATTGGTTGACCAATTGAGGTGTCCACGCCAGATACGGTTAAGAAAATCCACAAAATGGTATTGGATGATCGTTTGAATCGGCTGAAGGTACGTGAGCTATGTAGCTGAAATGATAGGCATTTCAAAAAGTGTTATACGTCGTATATTGACCGAAGATTTGAAGATAAGAAAGCTGTAAGCAAGATGAGTGCCGCGCGTGCATTAAGGAGAGCCAGAACTGTGTCGGCAAAATGTTTCAGTAAAATGTTTGGCAATGTTTCACCGCAATTATAATATTTCTTTAATTTCTATTTTATTCCTCTTCACTTTCTTGAAGCACAATATTGGTTAGGAGAGATCGGCGGGACCAGTTTATAACCGCTAGCCTAGATCGATGGCTAGGTTATTGACCTGCTCTTGTGCCACTCAAAAACATTATACGCAATTATAAGAAACGCTACAACTAATAAAAAAGAATGAATGATATGAATAGTAATAAGTCCCCGTGGTCTTTAGAAAATGAATAAAATGAAAAATGAACTCTATTCGATGTATTTTATGCATGTTTTGTTTTTTTCACAAATGATTGAATAATTAAGCCAATAATTCGAGAACACAAAATAGATTAACTTGCAACTGTTACACATGAAAGGAACAGAAAAAGAACGTATCCGTTTCAACAGCATTTGGTTTCAGCTAGATAGAACAACTGTCCACATAGCCCGACCATAGCCGGTTATGGCGGAGCTCCAACGAAAATGCCCAAACAAATTAATATTCAAAACCTTCGCTTTCCGGTGGCCCCCAATTTCAACTGACCTGTCTGCGCCAGACTTCTTTTATGGGGTTATGTCAAGCAGGAATTGTACAAAACCAAATCAAGGAATTTTACTGAATTGAAGTAGTCAATTAAAATAACAATTTAGGCGATCGCGCCTTTAACCCTTCAGGCCGCAATGAATAATTTTCCGATCAGGTGCCGCATATGCAGGAAAGAAAATTCACGGTCTGTCATCTTCAAAACCAATTGGTTATATAAAATAAAATAGAATTTTCTACATGTAATGACGCTGTTTTTGCTTTATTGAAAGCAAGCGCGGCACCCATATTGCGCTCAGCTTTTTCAACTTCAATGCAATATGTACAGCACTTTTGCCGCATCAAAGCAAATTGCCGCACCCACTCTGATACCTGCCACACAAATTGACAAATATTTCGAATAGAGTACTACCCACTCAAATGACAGATTTAACTCATACATTCTTGGTTTAAAACGGCACACATTGAGCGTCTGTTGAAGTACAGTCTCAGAACTCAGAACGGAGTACATTGCTACACCCATTCTGGTATCTCCCATAAAATTTGACCGAGTATCCAAAATTAAATTTCTCTCTAAAGTTCAAAACTCTGTAATTACTGATAAAGGTCTATGGTAGGCTATACTTTTATCCAATACATTGTTTTACAATTTTCTTCAATATCGGAGAAAAATCGATCAAGTGCTTACGTATCCCTTCTGGTAACTCCTATATGGATTACTGATTTAACCCATATATTTTTACATACATATCTTGCAATCGCTTGTATCAAATTCGACCAAATTTGCCATATGTCACGTCCTTGGTAGCCAAAATTTTGAGAATGAATGAATGAACGACATTGCCATGCCTATTATGATACCTTCCATACAAAATCGACTGATCTATCGTAATTCATAGTGTAATTTTACTTAAATTCCCGTCAATAATATTGAGTAAAATTTGAAAAAATCGAAGGAATGACCACACTTTTTCTGGTAGCGCCCATACAAATTGCCTTTTTTAACTTATTTATGTATATCTAGATTCGTATCATTCATTCAATTACACTGTGTTCAGTATAATTTAAATGGCATCAGCCATCCCGTACTTCGAATGAAAATATGGGGTGGTTTTTTAAGATTTAAGTTTTTCGGGCTGGCAGCACTGGTTGGTAATGGCATATAAACGTCATCTGTCAAAGTGAAAAGTGTACAGAATACTCTGCCAAAAATTAACAAACGAGCAACGATTGAAAATCGTTGAAATTTATTATCAAAATTCGCTCAATGAAAATCCGCTGTTTTATCGAAAAATTGTGTTCAGCGATGAGGCTCATTTTTTGCTGAACGGATACATAAACAAACAAAATTGTCACATCTGGAGTGATGAACAGCCACATGAATTACCGATGCATCCCGAAAAAACGACAGCCTGGTGTGGTTTATGGGCTGGTGGCGTCATCAGTTCATTTTTCTTCAAAGACGACCGTGGAAGAAACGTTACCATCAACGACAAACGAAATCGAGCCATGATACGTGATTTTTTTTTACACTAATTGGCTGAGTTAAACTTGGTTGGCATGTGATTTCATCAAGACGATGCAACATGCCACACTGCTCGTGAAACAATGGATATGTTGAGGGATGAATTTGGTGAGCAGTTTATCTCTCGATTTGGCCCTGTGAGTTGGTCCCCAAGATCTTGCGATTTAACGCCTCTTGATTATTTTTTGTGGGGTTATGTCAAGTCATTAGTCTATGTGGACAAACCGAACACTATTGAAGCCTTACAGGATAACATAACACGCGTTATTCGTGGAATACAGGCCGAAATGCTCGAAAAAGTGACGAAAAATTAGACTTTCCGAATGGACATTTTGAGACGGAGACGCGGACAACATTTACATGAAATTATCTTTTAAAATTATATGGCAAGGACCAATTTATCAATTCCAATAAAAAATTTTAATATATGATGCAAATTTGAGTGTTTTATTCGATTAAAAAAAAACTACGATTAAAAAATCACTCTTTAGTTTCTTGCACTGTCATGATCCTTAAGGTACTACACATATTATACTATTTAGACGATTTGGTAAAATCAGTGGTCCTTACACACTTCCCTAACGGAAGACTATTTCATTTATTGTACTCGAATTCATTTTTTGCAACAATACAATACGCTATGTGACGGTATTAGTAAGTCAGTTCATCTGACTGAAATTTCGGTACCGGTTTTTAATAAAATTATGTAGAACTTTATTGACCGACTGTGTATACGCGACTATTGTTCGCATAATCCCGCATTCAACCCCATATACTGCCACGTATCATTATATAAGAGGCGGTCATCTCGTTGTGTCTGACGAATACTTCGAGCAGTCGAGTAATCGGCAAGGTCTGGCTAATGCTTCCCAAACTGTCGTTATACTGTAAGTTCCGTTGTGGGTAGGCGGGTGTTTCCTAGGATGCTTTGTACCGCTTACCCCTAAAACGCAAGCCTCTCTACCTGATCCTGTAATTAAGCAGGCAAAGGGTATGATGCTTGCGTACAAAAACAAAGTAGTGTAGCCTTGTGTCAGGCGCCCTAGGAAAAGGTGGATTATGTATTGGAATTCACCTATAATATGACATCAAAATGATCTTGCTGATTTTTTCGAAAACCAAGTAAAAGGGAGAGTCATAGTTTAAGAAGACAATTTTACACCCTGGCAACAAGAACGGACATAGAGAAGCCGTCGAGAGATATCGGAAGATTTATCTTTTCCATTTTAATAGTCGTACGACCATGATGTTCTTTCATAGAGGGATATGGTTAATAGACTAGAGGAGCATGCTTTGCTGTGTCGATATTTCTCTTCGGACATTGAAAATCTATGCCGTAGATAATGGATTATCAGTTCCATGCGAGGTATGATAAAACAAAACTGGAGCAGCTTGTCTGCGAAACCCAGACTAGAGGGTTCTTCTCTTCTGGTAGCACGAGTGACCAGGGGCCCAAAGAACATTGTTCTTGCCCAGTCGTGGTGTTGGACCTCTTGTGGGATCATCGTGCTGGTTATGGTTGCTCGAACATGTGTTTTAAGTGTTTTTGCTACAGGTTTTGCGTTGCTGAAGGTAAAGCGGAAACTTGGAAAACACTGTTCATTGTCTGAGGTGTCCTAGGTAACCTCACTCCTAACCGGGATGAAGCTCACTTCATAACAAGTGACTTCAAAGTTACTTTGGTTGAAAGAAGAAGGCTGAGGAAGTTTTTCAAGTGGACCTACTTCTTATCCCAAAGGTACTTCGACTAATCGTTTCGGGATTAGTTTCAGTACCCCAAAGGGGCGCTGGCTGCCGCAATAAGAAAAGAATTATACAAAAGGAAAGAAATATAGAAAACAGTCCCATGTGTGATGGCACACCATGGGTAAGGCCTCATGGCGAGACTGATGTTGAGTTGAGTAAGTCCAAAAATAGAATACGTGTAAGCCCACTGAATGCGAAAAGCTATCCCATATCCCATTGATGCGAATTTACTATGGAATTTGCTTTGGATTTTCGTATAGAACATTGTGGATTATCCAATTTATGGATTTCAAAGCCGCCGATTTGGCAAGGCTGCCAGCTGTTAACTAATTGTCATCTGAAATGTTACTTGTTTAGTGAAAGGTTTTGACATTAGCGAATGTGAATCGTTTAACAACCGAAGCTCACGTAAAAATAGTTAAAACTTTCTACAAAAGTGGTGATTCAAACGTGGGCTTTCAATCGAACAAACTTTTCTTTAGCGATGAAGCTTATTTCTCACTCGGTGCTTACGCCTACCAGCAAAATAGTCACATACAGGTTTCGGAGAACCCAGAAGTGGTTGTGGAAAATCCTTTGCTTGCGGAAGAAGTAACTGTTTGTTGCACATTATGGTCTGGGGGTGTCATTGGTCCGTATTTTTTCGAAAATGTTGCTGGAGAATGCATTACCATCAATTCAGAGCGCTATGGCTATATGATAACCGACTATTTTTGGTCTGCTATTGTAGATTATGAACTGGACGATATGTGCTTTCAACAAGACGATTTTACCAGCTACACGACGCGACCGGTTTTGGCTTTATTGCATGAGAAGAAAGTGTTATTTCACGTGCTAAAAAGTGGTTGAAAATTACCTCAAAAGGGAGCAGTGGCGTAACCAACCCAGAGACAGCCATTTAAGTGTCATTGTATTTTTGTGCATTATGACAAGGTCTAATTATTATAATGAATAAGTAGTCGAAAATCCAGAGGCGATCATTTGAATGTTATTGTATTTTTGTGCATAATGGCAAGGTCCAAGCATAATAATAATGAAATAAATAATAATGAAATAAAAATTTCACCGAAGTCATAGCTTTATGTGTGTTTTATTTCACTTTATTTTCGAAACTGAAAATTGTGTAACCCGATATATAGCTTTTCCCTGTTCCATGGGATGAAACACCTGCAGCTGCTAATTTCACAACCCGTAACAGCCTAACTCGAGTTAGGACACAGTTGAGTTATTAGCACCATCGTATTCAGCGTATCTAAATTTATTTGCTCTAAATTTTTCATGTTTGTATCTCTTCTAGGAAGGCAATTAATCCTAAAAAACCTAATAGCTTAAGTTATTTTTCTAAATGACTGTTTTGGCATAACTGCCTAAGTCAATTTAGGATTACAACAAATATAAAAATTATTTTTTCATCATTGCCTAAATCAACTTAAGTCGTTAATCCAAAAAAAAAAAAAAAAAAAAATAAAGAAACAATTTAATGTTCCTAACTTGAGTTAAGCTCTTATTCCGAATTACAATTTCGTTTTTTGATAAACATAAATTGAGTTAAGGTCTTTCTCCAAACTTAAAGTTTTTTATTTAATCTGTAATAATAGCCTAACTCAACTTGAACTTTTTGACTTTCTTTCGTTCAACAATTCATAAGAACCTAAGTGTCTTTTTCGATAATATCTTTTAACTGTGAGAATAAACAACTATTTTTTGTTAACAACTAAGTAAAGAAATTCGTTTCCTTGGAATCTGTAGCAAAGTTTTCCAAAAAACACCTTCTCCTGATTTTCAGTGAAGATTCAAAACTTTAAAATCCTGTACTGAAAATATTGAAAAAACAGACTTAGGCTGTTATGGGTTGTGACCACAGATTTATTCTCATATTCACATTTATCAATTAGATGGCTTTCCTGCCTTGACGTCATTCATAATATAGTTATTCTTACATTAAAATGTGTTCTAGTTAAATGTTTATTTTCCTTATTTTCATTCTGGATTTGCCACTAAGTACAATCTGTATACTGTGTTGAAAAGATGTAATTTTTATGAAGTACAATATAGTTGTGAACCTCATTCAAAACCCATATTGCCCTGCACTAATACATATAAAATTAAGTGGTCTGTATAAAAATACAACCACATGTAACAGGAAATAGAGTATCATATAACACTTACTTAGGTATTCATAAAACTTCAAAGAACTCTATGTAAGAAATGCCATAAAATCTTCACCATGGACTAGACCAGAGCAACAGCTAAGGATGTCAGATTATCCTTGAACACAAGCAGGCAGCATGTGTGTCCACGTGTTGGTTGGCCTTTTATTACCTATGTAGTGTTTGTTAAAATATTTTATAATAACATAACCGTAACAAATTGTTTTAGAATCTGCAAGGAAAGAAAAAATAAAACGAAAAATTCTACCATTGACCTAAAGTAACTTTGTCTAATAAAATCGTACAAGTTTAATCTAACACCCTTATAGTGTATACTCGTATGTGATTAAACAAAACGCCTTGTTGGATTTCTAGGGGGAAAAAATACCTGTGTTTTCTTTCATTTTCCTTCTCCTGTCTTCGCCTTCTGCCTGCGTTTTGGTTTGATTATCTTAAAATATGTGTGGTGAAGTATATTATGGTGCTGTCATTCAAATGTAATGAAAACAACATTAGCACAAATTTCACACCTTTTCTCAGATCTTTCGCCTTCTGCGTCTCCGATATTATTTTATCTCTAAGATTCCATTGCCTTTTTGTTTCTATCAAAACAAGGACCTGATGGATACTAATATTGCATGGACGGTTTTATTGCGTGTTAGCGTATGCGTTTTAGACCAAACGTCTTTGTCTGCTTTAATACGGGAGACAACCGCATACATTATTTGGCAACAACGTAACTGGCAAGCAGAGAAAAAGAAATACTGAAAGCTTTAGCAAACTACTTTAAACCGCAGCCAGCCTTGCTGTAGCTGCAGCACGTAAAAGTAACAGACAACTTCAACCAATGCAGCAACAACGCCAGCTAGAACTAGCATCAGTAGCAAATTTTTTTCTTTTGTGCTGCTTCGCCCTCACCTCTCGTCTGTCAGACGTGCTGGCTGTCTGAGGGCGTTAAACACCAAGATTTTTTCGTAACGTTTTCAACACATGATAAAGTCAAGACTTATCTGCAGTTTAAGCTTAAATAGAAATAAAAATGCTTTTCCCCCGCCACTGACCTACACATCGAACGCTCGTAAAGAGGTGTAACAGTTTAAGAAGATTACATTTAAATTTTTTTCGCCCAAGCAAAAATAGCTCACATTTTATTGGTAGACCATAAAATGTTATTAGTGTAGCGTATAGGGAATACATAAAGGGCACTAAAGTTGCACTTGAAACAGAATTGAAATTTTAAGTAAATTTAACTAAACGAAACTTTCTTAGAGAGTGAAGGAATTTTATATGTGAAAATTTTCTTAGAGAACAATTTTCTACAAGGAAACCGCATTAGAAAACAATTATCTATGCGAAAATTGTCTTAGGAAACAATTTCTACTTGAAAGCTGCCTTAAAGGATAATATTCTATATAAAAACTACCTTAGGAGGCAATTTCTATGTAAAAACTGTTTTAGGGAAAAAATTCGGTACTAGAATTGTTTTAGAAGATAATTTTCTATAAGAAAACTGTTTTGGAAAACCATTTTCCATAAGAAAACTGTTTTAAGAAATAATTTTCTACACGAAAACTATTTTAGAAGACAATTTTTTATACGAAAACTGTTTTAGAAGACAATTTTCTATACGAAAACTGTTTTAGAATACAATTTTCTGTGCGAAAACTGTTTTAGAACACAAATTTCTACACAAAAAGTGTGTTACAAGAAAATTTTCTGTACGGAAACTTTTTTAGGATACACTTTTCTATACGAAAACTGTTTTAGAAGACAATTTTCTATACGAAAACTGTTTTAGGAGATAATTTTTTACATGAAAACCGTTTTAGAAGACATTTTTCTGTACGAAAACTGTTTTAGAAGAAAATTTTCTATACGAAAACTGTTTTAGGAGATAATTTTTTACATGAAAACCGTTTTAGAAGATATTTTTCTGTACGAAAACTGCTTTAGAAGACTATTTTATATACGAAAAATGTTTTAGAAGACAATTTTCTATGCGAAAACTGCTTTAGAAGACAATTTTCTATATGAAAACTGTTTTAAAAAACAACTTTCTATACAAAGGCTGTTTTAGAAGGAAATTTTCTAAACGTAAACTATTTTAGGAGGTTATTTTCTATAAGAAAATTTACTTAGGAAAAGTTTTCTATAAGAAATATGTCTATACAAGAGCCGCTTTACGATGAAATATCATTCCCATAAACTTTTCCAAGAGGGTGCTCTCTGACATCGGCAACTTCTTGAAAACGGAGTTACAAATTCTTTGAAATTTCTTGTTGTGGGAAATGTTTTTTTTTATGGATATTGCAGATATCTATGCAGTTTTTTAATTTTTAAAGTACGAGGACGGTCCCAAAACTAGCCAACCTAACGTATAGATGACTGCAGTAGTTCGAAAGAACTTTTTTTATCGAAATGTGGCAACCATATAAAATATATGTTTTAAGTTTCAAATCGCCACGTTGTTTGGTATTTTTAGTTGAGCCATCAAAAATAAACGATCTCAGCGAGTTTGTAAACATTGACAAAATTGGTCACCGCTATGTAATTCAATATTTCTATTTCAAAGGTCCCCAGTCCAACCAATATTAAAGCCAAGCCAGATTCCACTCTGTGGGAGTCTGTTCCTTCGTTTGCGACTATAAAATATTGGGTAGCAGACTTTAAACGAGGCCGTACGAGCTGCCAAGATGAATCCCAGAGTGGTCGACCAGCTGAGGTTCATGAAAGATACAGTTAAAAACTCCACAAAATGGTATTGGAAGATGAAGGTGTGTGAGCTAGCTGAAATAATAGGCATTTCAAAAAGTTGTACACATCGTATATTGACCGAAGATTTGAAGATAAGCGCTTGAGTTCAATAGAGCAAAATATAACCGAAGAACGTGTAAAAATAGTTAAAACTTACTACAAAAGTGGTAGTTCAAATGTGGGCTTTCAATCGAACAAAGTTTTCTTCAGCGATGAAGCCATAAACTGAAACTAATCGTAATTATTTTCCATAATAATTGAATGGATGATGCGAAAATCCTCGTTTTGAATGAGTGAAAAATCTATTCGGCTATCAGCATCAGCATCAAAATTGTGTATAGTTTTTATTCGAATGCCAGAAACTGAAACTAAACATAACCATTTTCCATAAAAATCGATGCGTTTTGAATGGGTCAAAAATCTATTTGGCATGGGCCGAGCGTACGATGTGTTTAATGCACAAAGAGCTACAAGCTTGACTCATGAGCGTGTAATGAGCAAGAGAATGCATACTCCGAAATAAACATATCTTTCTTAGTATAAGAAAAATTATGAAAAGGAACTGTTCAAGCTCACAAAAATATGTTTCCTAATATCACGATCATCTGCACGGGAAGCCTTCATTTCCGCACCTTAACATAAAAACTATCACTTACTTTACCTTTCGTGACACTTCCTTGGATATGTCTTAATCACCCTGTAGCTAAATTTAAAAAGCGAAAATGAAGTTCTCTTACGAAAGGTGTTAAGTAGGTGAAAACTACTTACAATAGACAAAGTTTTATAAGGACCGTCTCTTGCCGCTTATCCCTCTTAGAAGTCCTATTCACCTCTTACAAACTACGAACAAACATCTTTTGTTCTTTTTCGGGAAAACTTTGCCATTCATCCTGGCACATGTGAACGCTGTTAATGTGGCAAATGCAGCAGATCCTTACCATCCAGCCATACATCATGTAGCAGCAAAGAGCAAAGCTGCCGCCACCTCTTGTTGCATTACAATACAGCCTACTTCCCTGATGGCTGTGGCAGTCAAGGCGGCTTCTGTGGCAGATTGTGTTATGCCGATGTATGTGTGTAAAATTGTAGGTGTGTGTGTGTATGATAGTGAAACCTTCAGGTGGATTTTCTTATTAAATAAAACTCTTTTAAAACAATGGTAATGCATTATCCATCCCTCGTTCCCAGATGTCGACAAATGTCTGCATACTTTTGGTTTTGTGCGATTGGACTTTTCGTTTAAAGTTTTTCAGTTTTTGTAGTTTTTTTTTTGCTTTTTTTCCATTGAATTTAAAATATAAATTAAAAAATTGTCACTTTTGTCTACTTCGCCAGTTGGCCAACTGGGAATTGAAGCAAGAGTCAGAGCATGGAATTGGCAATAGAATGTAATTTATTCTTAGAGTTTCCGTCAGCTGTTATTGTGTGTTGTCTTTCGGTATTTTGTTTATTTTAATTTCAATCCCATTTCCGTTTCCTTGCTTTTTTGTTTCACCCATTATCAGATGGAGTTTCTATAGCGTAGTGTTATTGATATTTTACGTATAAACAATTTTCAATTTTCTGTTATTGTATGTGTGCGTTTGTTGGTAGAGAAATCCATGTAGTTTATAATATTACTATTAGTTGAAAGTTTGTTTCCTTTGCTATTTTTACTTATTTTTAATTTTTTCTTCAGTTGCTTTCCTGAGAGTGAGTGCAGCGGGAGGATATCATCATCGTCTTATTCTTTTCATATGCTAGAGTTTATTTGACATTAAATATTTCACGGTGCAATCACATATAATTCCTTGGATAATTCCTTTTTCCTTTTGTGCCTGCTTCATATTGGCAATGCTGTCAATGGAATTGGATCCTTTTCTCTTAGTCCTTTTGTTATTATTGGCTTTGTTTTTATTTGATGTATTAGCTTAAGTGATATGAAGAATTTTATAGAATCCATTCTTTATGGATTCAATAGGAGGTACTGAAGACATTATAAGTAGAGTTAGGTTGCTGAATTCAGTAAGATGTGAATCGCATAATTTGATATGACATAGCGATTGGTAAATAAGGAAGAAAACTTTATCAATTTTAAAAAATACCACAAAATTTTGCGCACAATTCAAGTAAGTTAACAACAAGAAATAAAATACAGTTTGCGAAGTAAAACAAATTCCTTTTACATTCCATGAATAGGTTATGGGAGAGCTTCTTACATTCAATGAGATTACACGAACTTTATTTTTAGGCTCACTCAACTCGACCGTAGATACCACAGCAACGACAACTCCAAACGTCACAGTTTGAGAATCATTTACCAGACTTTTAGATTACTCCATATCGAGGTGATCGTCGTTCAAATAATGTTAGGGGACAGCATGCGGGATTGAACTCGCGATCATGCGAATGATAGTTACGTGTACTAATCTTCTCGTCAAAATCGATCACATTGTAAAGTAGTCGCTTTTAATTGCGTAACGAAAGGTTAATTCTAAGACCATAGAGTCAAATTTATCATATGATTGTCGTTCAAATAATGTTAGGGGATAGTATGCGGGATTGAACTCGCGATCATGCGAATGATAGTTACGTGTACTAACCATCGCGTCAAAATCGATCACATTGTAAAGTAGTCGCTTTTAGTTGTGTAACGAAAGGTTAATTCTAAGACCATAGAGCCAAATTTATCATATGATTGTCGTTCAAATAATGTTAGGGAACAGTATGCGGGATTGAAATCGCGATCATGCGAATGATAGTTGCGTGTACTAACCATCGCGTCACAATCGATTACATTGTAAAGTAGTCGCTTTTAATTGTGTAACGAAAGGTTAATTCTAAGACCATAGAGTCAAATTTATCATATGACGCTTGAATTTTAAAAATATCCATTAACTTTCTGACAAAATTTCTACATCTATTCCAATTGCAGTTGAGAACTTTTCATTCGCTATTGAGGTGAGAACAATTGAAAGAAGAAATTTTTAATTATCCAGCAAAAGTAAAAAATGGATGTCATTCGAAGGAACAATATTTTCATAACTTTCACGAATGACATATGAGCATATTTTCCTCGTCTTGGGAAGCTCTTCTTAATTGCACCAAAGGAAGCATGAAATGAAGGCGTTATAACCGACGATCGCTGTAAGAATATTAAACATTTTTAGTATGTTTTGTGTCTCTGATGCAAAAACTTAAAGTTTTTAACATGTATTTAAAATTGTTGTTCACTAACACCTTAAATTAATTAGTTATGGAAATTTAGATTACAAAAAAAAAAAAAAAAAAAATCCTGGAAAGTTATTTAAACGGATTTTTATTGCTTTAGAGGATCTGATGAAAAAGCATTAAAAAAGTGTCGAAAACAAAAGCATCCAACTCTATAACAAGCCATTGTTAAATTAATCGATGATCAACCATTTTTCACCACTATTACACCACGAACAGTAGATGTGTTTAACTTTTCTGAATGTTCGTTTTAACAGGGTAGTATTAATAAAACAATAACTAAAATTAAGAATTTTCATGTACAACCTGTTTTAACAAAAATTAATTCTTCAATTCGTTCTCCAAACAAACGTTCAGTTATTTGTATCAGTCTTTGTTATCCCAGCCAAAAATGTGGAAGCCATTCCAAGGAATAGTATTTGCATAGCTTCCCCAAATGCTATATGAGAAATTTTTCTTCTTCTTATGAAGCACTTTTTAATTACGCCAAAGAGAAATTAGGGCGTTGTAACAGACAGTCGTTGCAAGAATATTAAACTTTTTTTCTTGTTTTCGACGCAAAAACTTTTAATTTTTTAATATTTGTTTCAAATTTTTGTCCATTAATAACTGGAATTAATCAGTTATATGAATTCCGATTAAAAGAAGAAAATTGTCATAAAAATGATCTAAAGAGTTTTCCTTGCTATGGAGGATCTGATGAAAAGGCAGTGAAAAGATGCCAAAAACGGTAGCATCCCCCTATGACAAGGGGGACGATCATCCATTTTTTTCACCACCTCTGGACCATGGGCGGCGGATGTTTTAAACATCCCAGAATGTTCTTCTTAACTGGGTAGTATTGAGAAAAGAATATTTAACATTGAAAACTTTTATTTACAGTTTGCTTTAGCAAAAACGAATCTCTCAACTCGTTTGTCAAACAAACTTCCAGTTATTTACGTTAGCCTTATTTGTATTATCCCAGCAAAAAAAGTGGAAGCCAGTTTTGATTCTGATTAATAGGTTATGTTTTAAATCGACGAAAAGTTTCACTTCGAATAAAATTTTGTCACTGAAGTGAGTGAATAGCAATTGCCAAAGTTGTTTTTGATTGCATTTGATAAAATTTCATCTCGCCATTTGAAATAGGAAAATGATAAAATTTCACTTCATTACACAAAATTTTATTCCCCCATTTTTATCATTGAATAAAATATTTGATTGAAAACATTACCATACACCCGAAACATAATCAGAAACAATTTTTATGAAAAGTTTTGTTTCCATCATGTTTGAAATTTTTAAATTCAAAAAAAGACACAATTTTTAAGTAACTGTGAAAACTTCTGAGAGCCTGGTATTGTAAATTTAGAAATTAAATTTGTTGGTCTCTTTTTTACCCCTTTCGCAGTTTAGTGACAAGTAATGAACTTACTAGGACAGTCCAAAAACTAGCTGACTTGACACGTAGATGGTGCCAGTAGTTTGAACAAAATTATTTTTATGAAATGTGGCAACCTTGTAAATCATATATTTCAAGCTTCAAGACGCGTTTGATGGCTCAAATAAAAATACTAAACAACATATTTGTTACCGACAATTACACATACCAAAATTATCGATTGATCATTTGGTATCAATCATTGCACATCTCTCATATAAGTATTTCACCCTCATATTATAAAGGAACAAAAGCTCTGTGTCACGTAATATTGTAAAACTAAGGTATTTTATTTAACATTGTATTTGTGAATTATTTTAATAAAATATTGTTTGCATTAGAATTTTAAAGCAGCATCATCGATAATAAGTCGATCAAGAATCTCTTAAAACTTGGTTTTCAAATTTTGCAACAGTATCAAATAATGATCTGGACGCTTCTGCTTCTGCTTTGATAGGTTTCGGTAATTTTGTGAAACTGAGATTGTTTTTTTTTTGTTCTTTCGCTAAGATTGTGATACTGTTTCTACAACCAATTTCTTTCTGATGTTTCTGATATTTAGGATAATTTCTAGAGTGCTATATGGCAAAGCCCTTCTAGGAAATTTTGTTGAAACTTGTTTTATAAGGGTTTAATTAGGTTGTATTTTTGAAATAAGTTTGAATAGGCATTTCCACTTCTTAGATAGGTTTCGGTAATTTTGTGAGGCTGTGAACAATATTTCTGTACAACATTTTTGATACTTAAGAACCTATCTAGAATATGTTACAGTAAACTTCTTCTAGTAAGTCTTGTTGAAATATTCCTCTGGAAGGGTTTAATTATAATAGGTTGTATATTTCAAGAAAGTTTGTCTGGGCGGCTTTGTTTCCTTGATAGGTTTCGGTAATTTTGTGAAGCTGAAAACGTTTTTCTTTTTTTGTTTGTTCTTCCCTTGAACTTGAAGCATCATTTCTATAACACATTTCTGACACTTAAAAAGATTTCTAGGACACTTTAGAGCAAAGCACTTCTAGGAAGTTTTGTTAAAATATTCTTCTGACAGAGTTTAATTGGATTGTGTTTTTGAAAGAAATTTGGCTGGGCGCTTTCGCTTCTTTCATAGGTTTTGACAACTTTTTTTTTTGTGAAGCTGAGAACGTTTTTTTAGTCTTTCGTTAAAATTGAAACATTATTTCTATAACATATTACTTTCTGATACTTTTGATACTTGAGAAAATTTTTAGAATTCCAACTTTTAGGAAGTTTTGTTAGCATAAGTAACGCTTTTGTGGCGCATAAGTAACGCTAAGATTTGATTAGTGAATACATTTTTTGTTTAAGTCTTTTTGTTTTTATCTCTCTACAGAATTAACTAAATAATACTTGGAAAATTTATGATGGAAAGGCTCAGCACAGAATAAAGAACCAAAGCTGTTCAATTTTACCTTGAAAGTAAGCATTCGATTATTCAGATCATATCGAAATTTCTTTCATGTTCGAAATGCTCCTGGCGCTCCAACAATTTACCGATAGGTTCAGCGTTTTAGGCAGCAAGGGGCTGTCTGTGATCTTCCGCGTGCTGTAAGACCTCGTGCAATTCGAAATGAAGTGACCATTGCTCGAGTGCAAGCAATTATTGAGAAAAACCCCGAAACTTTCACCTGGCGATGTTCTAAGCAGTTAGAGATATCTAGACAGTTTTTTCAAAGAATTTTACATATGTTATACCTTTTCCCACATAAGATGCAATTGGCTCATGAGTTAAAATCAAACGATGTATAAGAACGCATTCAGTATAGTCATCGTTAATGTTACTTATGTGCCACCCTTTATATCACATTACTTTCGGATATTTCTGATACTTGACAAAATTTCAAGACTTCTAAAGCTCTTCTAGGAAGTTTTGTTAAAACATTCTTTTATAAGGATTTAAATTCTGACAGAAACAAATAAGAAGACCTTCCTATCTGATCTCACTATGAAATAATTTGAATTTTATATGGGAAAAGGCAAACTTGCTCCTGAAAGAAATGTTCGGGCATTAGTGCCAAATGCCTAATTGTATCTTTAGTAATTAACCATGAACTATTTTCAGTGTAAATGATCATTGTAAAACACTGAAATCATAAACTACAGCATGATGTCATTGTTCAGGTTTTATGATATCATAATCTTTAGAAAAGAACATAAATAGCATATACATTTATATTATTTACCTTGACCCTGATGAAAATACAATTCAAATTCATAACAGATATCGATATTTTGCACATCTGCTAGGAATTTGAAATGTCGTCCCATAAACTTCTGAAAAAGAAACGTGTCGCGCATATCTCTACCAGTGTTTCCTGTGACATATCATCATTTTACCTGTACATAGACTACAATGATGAAGTGCAAATGTAATAATCTGATTGACAGTTATTTGAATCATATTAATGTCAATCATATTTCATCACTTTTCAGTCAAGCTGAAATTCAAACAACCAACCTATCCTTCAACGGAATCGCACAGTTAACGTACTCGCTCACAGTAATAAAACACCTCCCTTTATATTACATGAAGAACTCAGGAATATGTCTACTGTACTATAACAGCATTGGCATAACAATACCCTAAGGACTAGAACAGCATTCTTACCGTATATGCGGCGAATATGATTTTTATTCATTCAAGTCTCTTTGTATTTAGTTAAAATCATGCCAACATACTCGTACATATGTCAGTTGTCTGTTGGTGTCGTAAAAAAAATTATGATTGTGTTTGACTTTTCTCATGCGATGTTTGTAGATATACAATCGATAGAATTGGTTAGTAGCTGGCATCTCAGGATAATTTAAACATATTCACACTCCACAGACACGCACAAAGTTCACAAGTATTCATAGCTGCTGGTGTTGATTCAATACATCGGTCTCAAATGTATGGATGAAAAGCGTGAATGAGATTACAGTACAGGTGTTTCTCATATCTACACGTGTATACGTATACTCGTACATAAATAAGTAAGTATGTCACAAGGAATTCAGGATGACATCTCTGAGGGGAAATGTCTGATATATAAACACAAGGACATAGATAAATATAGATTATATTACATCTATATTTTCCCTTATGTCGTTGCTCTGTTGGAAATATTTTATTGGCCAAAATTTGGATTTATATTAGATTATATTCAATTTTGTATGTTCCATTGGAAAAAAGACACCTAAGGCAAGAAAATGGCAATACTCATACACGTATTGTGAACTTTTCAAATGTTGCATAAACATCTTGATGCAAACCTACTCAACTAAAGGATAACATTATACAGGGTGGGCCATAAGGGTGTTGGCGGTTTAAATATTCAATTAAGAAAAAACTACGAAACATAAAAAAATATATTTGTATTTTTAAAAAGTAGAAGCATGGGAATTTTTAAGACTTAAAAATAATGTTGTCCAAATGGCTTCCCTCGGCTGCTTGACACTCTTGGAACCGAAGTCGCAAATTTTGCAAAACTCGTTGAAAAGTTGTTCTCCGTATTTTGTTACTTTCCTGAATAATGTTCCTCTTCAACTGCTCTAAATTGGTCGGATTATTCTCGTAGACTACCGATTTGAGGTTGCGCCATAGAAAATAATCGCATGGAGAGAGATCGGGGCTACATGGGGGCCATTCATTATCCCCCCTTTTCGAAATGAGTTTTCCAGGAAAAACATTTTTCAGCAGCTCTATGGATACCCTAGCCGTATGACATGTGGCCCCATCCTGTTGAAACCACATCCTTGAGGTATTGCCTTGAAGTTCTTGCAAAGCTGGCACCAAAATGTCTGCTAGCATGTTGCAATAATTGTTCGCTCTAACCGTCATCGCATGCCCTCTTTCGTCCTCAAAAAAGTATGGTCCAATAATACCGGTTGACGTTATCCCAGCCCGCACGACAAGCTTAGGGCTGTGAAGTGGACGTTCATGCAAGCGTCGGGGATTAGTCTCGGACCAGAACCGACAATTTTGCTTGTTCACATGGCCATTAAGGTGAAAATTGGCCTCATCACTAAAAATCACGTTGTTGAAATTGTTGAACCGCTCTAGCATCAAATTGACAAAGTTAAGTCGGTTATTGGCATCATCGGGTTTTAATTCTTGGACTACCTGAATCTTATAAGCCTTCAAATGCAAATCACGTTTCAAAATTCGTCGTAAAGTTGTTCTTTTGACATCCAAAGACTGACTTCTTTTACGTGTTGATTGTTGCGGATTTCGCTGAACTGAAACACGAACACGCTCCACAATGTCGGCTGATCTTGCAGAAACTGGGCGACCACGAACCGTAATTGGTACTGTTGAGCCGGTTGTTTCGAACAGTCTGATCCATTGATATGCATTTTTTGGTATGTCCTTAAGCTCTCCCAACGATTCGATTTTTATATCCTCAATCGTCGCAAAACGCCATCCTTTCATGGTGTCTTCATTCATGGGAGCGGGAAAAAGTCGCTAGGAGCCAAGTCTGGTGAATACGGTGGCTGAGGTATGATAACGGTGTTGTTTTTGGCCAAATAATCTCTCTCTCTCTCTCTCTCTTGGGAAAATTTTCAACATAATGTCATTTTAGTATCGAGCAGTGATATTCAGTAGCTTCTATAACCTGTTTATAGGAAGAACTGTCAAAGTACCCACGTTTAAATCATCACTCTTGTAGTGTTGGGTGCTAACTATTTTTACGCGTTATTTGGTTGTTTGCTATTCATATTCGTAAACGGCAAACCCTTCACTAAATAAATAACACTTCAGATGATAGGTATTTAACAGCTGACAGCCTTGCCAGACCGGCAGTTTTGAAATCACTACATGGATAAAGCAATACAGTGAGTTAAATATCAAACTCAACTAATGACAGTAGATTAATTTTCAGCACTAAATTTTTGTTTTGTTTTTTTTTTTTTTTTTTATTTTGGAAGTCTTTAAACGATTTTGGTTAGATACGAATCCCGAAGCTATCTATAAGGCTCTCTCAATCTTATAGCAAATTACGAAGAATTGCAGATTTTCCTTCCGCAATCCAATTGAGTTACAATTAGATGTTACAATTATATGGACAACAAATAAATAGAAAAAATAAATTCTCTTTGAAACCATGAAAGGAATGTGGGAGAGCTCTGCACATTCAGGGAGTATACAATAATTATATTTTTAAACCCTATAAAAAAATCCGAATGTGTGTTAGAGAACCTTTTTCTAGATTTGTTGAATACTAAACGAAGATTCCGAATGTAAGATAGAGAACTTTTTTCGTAGACTTATCAAATACTCAACTACTTGAACTTATTGTTAGACGCAACAAGATGATAACCATTGTTGGATGGAAGATACTATGGTTATATCCGAACCTGAACTCTATACTAAACCAAACGTGCCAAGGTTGGTCACCTCTTAGAACGTGGATGTTCTGTAAAAGTAACGCCGAACTAATATATGTCTACCTATCAAATATTGCTGTGCAAAAATATTATGACATTTTGTCAATTTAATCTGTCATAAAGTCGTTCTAAATGAATTACCCATTACTATTGTAAACCATATCATAATGCACCTTATGTTGATGCCGTTTCTATCCCTATCTTAATTTGGTTTATTGAGGTTTCATAGACTACAAATTTGGTAAAAGCTACAATATTTTCCACATCTTAAGTTACATTTAATCCAGCAAACATTCTCGACATGCCACATGAACAATACTTTCTCAATATACCTATAGAAGGAGTTTGGGATATGGATTCCCTGTAGCGGCAATCAATTTAATGATGTGTACGTGTTCGCCCTTGTCCAAAAATGTTCTCCCCCTCCTGCCCAAAACTAAAGTTTAAACAGGAAAATCATCAACTCCTAACGGAAATGTGTCACTGTAAAATTTCCGTATATACATTTAACAATGCAAACAGGAATCTCGGTTATGACAAATTTGAAAGAGTCTAAATTACGGTTACAATATAAACATTCTTATATTATAGTAATATCTTAGTTAAATTCGTTCATAAACTAATAGTTCAACGCTTTAGCTGAAGAGGAATTTTCAATATTGTCATTGGAGGTCATTGGAATACGAGTATATTTTATAGAAATCGGAAAAGGTTTGAAAATTAGCCTTTAATAGAAGTTTAATATTCGTAAGGGTGTTAAGATATCTATAACATCAGATGTTTTTACCTTCCTCCTAAGGAATGAAGACATATACATAAGTATTAGTTGATATGAATAAATAGGTAACACACAAAAGGAAGCGTATAAAGTACCAAGGATCTTTTCAGCATAATTTGTTTCATGGCTTTCTGAGTTGATTGAACAAAGACCGTCTGGCTGGCTGACTGTTAGCCACGATAAATGTTGTAAACCTTAACGAAACTTCTTAAAACTTATTATAGCATAACATTTTTCTAGATCGAAGTCGGAGAATGTAACGGCCCAATCCTTCTAGTGTCATCCAAACAAATCGATCAATTTCCCGAAATTAAATTTATGTCCTCTAATTCCTAAACCTTTAATATCAATAAAACGAATATTCGCCCATCACGTTTAATCGTGATCCTTCTGATAGCTCCGACATAAATTAACTAAATTTCCACAATTCAATTATTTCAGCTAACTTCTAAATCGTTAACAGGAAAAAGTTGATTTTTTGGTATTCCACGATTTGTAATGCTTGTTGAAATCTAAAATTATTAATCGTTTAACAATAACCTTTATGATACCTCCTGTACGAATGACTGATCCAATTTGTATTTATTTAGCTTCATAACTTTTAAACAGTTGTTTAGAATTCAGTCCATTGACACACCCCTTCCTTTACGGCTCACACAAATGACCCACCTAACTTACCTCTTCTTTGGTCAATATCTCTTATTTTATTCATCTAAACTGGTTGAACAGTAGTTATCTTCTAGTATCCCCCGTAATAAATTGTAATTCTGTAAATTCTAATTACGAGAGCGGTTGCAAATCTAGCCGACCTAACAAAGAAAACATAACCATCCCCCGCAGATTCCATCTCTTCATTGTTGGCAAGTCTTTTACTACCAACCCATTTTTTCAAGCTAGAAATCGAAAATAGTCCGAGGAGGCTAAATTTGGCGAATAACGTGCGTGATGAAGCAATTCGAACTTTAATTTATTAATTTTGGCAATCGCAATAGTTGATGTGTTAACGGGAGCATTGCCTTTATGAAACAACCTTTTCTTTTTTGACAAATGCGCCCTTTTGCCCGTAATTTCACCACCAAAACAATATAATAAATTAGCATAATATTCGTCGTTCATGGTTTTTTCTTACTGAAGATAATCAACAAAAATAATCCCCTGCACATCTCAAAAACAAGATGCCATGATCTTGCCTGCAGATGGAACCATCTTCACCCACTACTTTGGCTGTTCCTTTGTCTCATGTGTGGAGTGGTGGACACATGTCCCATCCATGATTACAAATCGATGCAAAAATTCGCGTTAATTGCGGTGAAACATCGTCAAACACTCTACTGGAACGTCTTCACAACGCTGTTTTGTGCTCTATTGAAAGCAAGCGCGGCATCCAAATTGCGCGCAGCTTTCTCATTTTCAAATTTTCGATCAATAAGTGATGTACAGAACTTTTTGAAATGCTTATCATTTCAACCAGATCACGCACCTTCAGCCGACAATCATCCAATACCATTTTGCTAATTTTCTTCATCATGTCTGGCGTGGACACCTCAATTGGTCAACCTCTGCGGTATTCGTCTTGGCAACTCGTATGTCCTCGTTTAATCTCTGCTAAATTTTACAGTCGTAAAAGAAGGGGCAGACTCCCTTAGAGTAGAATCTAGCTCGGATTTCATATTGGTTGAACTGAGACCTTTTAAATGGTCTTGAAATACATAACGGTGGCCAAATTTTTTGCAAATTCACTGAGATCGTTTTAATGAAAAGAAGAAAGGTTAATAAAGGTTTTTGTTCGCAATTTCACCACCTAAACGCTGCAATAAATTAACATAATATTCACCGTTGGATAATCAATCGCTGAGGATAATCAATAAAAATAATCCCCTGCACATCTCAAAAAAAAAAAAAAACAGACGCTATGACTTTGCCTGCAGGTGGAACCGCCTTCGCCTTCTTTTGATACGACTTTCCCATTCCAGTCCACTACTTTGACTATTCCTTTGTCTCAGGTATGAAGTAGTGGACCATCCATGTCTAATCCATGATTATAAATCGACGCAAAAATTCGGCTTTATTGCGTAGAAACATCATACAACTCTCTACTGAAACATCTTCACATCTTCGCTGTTTTTGCTCTATTGAAAGCAAACGCGGCACCCATCTTACGCACAGCTTTCCTATCTCCAATTCATCGGCTCAAATAGTTGCCGAACTCAGTTTAATGATCTGGAAGGTTTTGGTGTGTACAAAATCGTTCTATTTCTGATGCGTATGTTGACTGGTGACGAAAAGTGGATCACTTACAAATATCGAATGTCGGTGAGCCGGTCTAAATAGTGACCGAACCAGAATTGATGATCTAGAAGGTTTTGATGTGTATTTTGGGGGGCAACAAAGCAGATGATTCCTTATGTGCTGATCCTCTATCAACCACCAAACTCTTAGTTCGGAACTGTACTGAAGCTATCAGTTTAGTCACCAGGAATGAATCATGAATCAGGAATGATCATTCAGGAGGGGAATTGTGTTCCATCAAGACAAAATAAGCTTGGTTGCGAGGTTCTTATGCTTCCACATTATAGTACCGATCAGGCATTAAATGATTACCATCTGTTCCTGTTAATGGCAAATGATTTTGCTGGTGAAAAATTGGCGTCAAAAAAGCTTGTGAGAATCTACTGTGGCAACTTTTAGCCAATACGGATGGAGAATTCTATGAGAGAGGTTTAATGAAATCACCTTTAAAATGCCTACAAAATGTTATCGAAGACAACGTAGCATATTTGATACAAATGGGGTCGTTGTAACTATGTTAAAGGAAGGTTTCAATGCCATGCAAAAATTATGTTTTTTTTTTGTTTTGCTACTAGCGGTGTCCCAAAACTAGCTGACATGATGTATAGATGGCGGCAATGGTTTGAACAAAATTGTTTTGTTAAAAAATGACAACCTTATAAAACATACGAGTATGCTTTAAGTTTCAAGGCACCACGTTGTTTAGTATTTTTATTTAAGCCATCAAAAGTATACGATCTCAGTGAATTTGTAATCTTGGAAAAAATTGGTCACCGTTATGTAATTCAATATTTCCATTTGAAAGGTCTCAATTCAACCAATATTAGAGCTAGATTATATTCTAGGGAGTCTGTTCCTTATTTACAACTGTAAAATATTGGGTGGCAGAGTTTAAACAAGGCCGTACGAGCCGCCAAAATGACCACCATGGAGGTCGACTAATTAAGGTGTTCACGCCGGACACGGTTAAGAAAATTCAAAAAATTGTATTGAATGATCGTCGGCTAAAGGTGCATGATGCGTGAGCTAGCTGATATAATTGGCATTTCAGAAAGCGCTATACATCGTATATTGACCAAGGATTTGAATATAAAAAACCTACACGCGAGATGGGTGCCGCGCTTGCTTTCAATAGAACAAAAACAGCCTGGTGAAGATGTTTCAGTGGAGTGTTTGGCGATGTTTCACCGCAATCAGGACGAATTTTTACGCCAATTTATAATCATGGATGAGACGTGGGTCCATCACTTTACACCTGAGGCAAATGAACAGACAAAGCAGTGGACTGGAATGGGAGAATCGTGTCGAAAGAAGGCGAACATGGTTCCATAGGCAAGGCAAGGTTATGGCGTCTGTTTTTTGGGAAGCGCATGGGATTATTTCTATTGATTATCTTCAGAAAGAAAAAAACCCAACAACGGCGAATGTTATGCTAATTTAGTGCAGCATTTAGGTAATGACATTACGAAAAAAGGCTGTACATGGCGAAGTAGAAATTTCATACATCTGGTATTGGGAGAACCAAAATTAATGAATTACAGTTCGAATTACTTCAGCTCTCAGCTTATTTGCCAGATTTAGCTTCTTCGGACTATTTTCTAACCGCAAACTTGAAAAAATGTTTATTTTAAAGACTTGAATAGTTCATATTATAAACAGAACATAGAAGCTTTAAAAACATTTCGCTGGAAAAAGTGGGTGTATGGAGCTAAATTATGTTGAAAAATAGAAAACATTTTTCCCAATTTTTTTGTGTCTTCTTCATTAGATCGGATAGTTTTGGGAACACCCTGGTATACCTCATATTTTATAAAAATTAAAAAGGTCTTAAAATTAGCCTTTAATGATAGTTTAATATTCTAAAGCTTATTGAGTTGTGGCTGGCATTAACTTATTCTTAGCTATCATTGAACACAATCAAATGACTTTCATGCGTAAACTTACAAAATTATGTTGATTATAAAACACAAAAGTAAATGTTTAAATTTTTTTCAAAATTTCAATAGTACAGAAACTTTATATTTGAAAGCTACACAAGAAAACATATTTTTATTATTGAATTTAACACTTTCTCTGACAAATTGAAGAGCATTGACCACTTAAGAACTCCGTCTCAACTTTTTTTTCCCACGGAGCTTTAAAATATGTTTCCTTGTTTTTTTTGCCTCCATCCAACTTTCTGGACCTGCGAACAGTAGTTGTTATTGTTGCTTGCGTAGCTAAACAAGTAAACTTTTTGACGCATTTCACGTGCAACTTGAGACAGAGAAACACTTTTAACGTGCCGTACTTAATGCACCTCGCCAAAAAGTTCTTTTGCTTTCCACTCCCTGCCTGTCTTATGACTTTCCACCAGCGATTCTATTGAATTTGCTGAAGTTTTTAACTATTTCTTGATAATATTGTTGTCTGAAAATTATATGGCGCTCAAAATTATATCGGTTTTTTTGCCGTTTCTGTTGTTGCCGTTGTTCACTAGCAAAGAAGGAAAGACGGACACATTAGAACACGTAACAAAACAAGTGCAACAATTCGGGCAATGTTTCATCTGTGTCGTCTGTGCCGTAAGGAGGAGAAGAGGGCAGGACAAAACGGTGGCGGCAGCTACAACTTCGAAAAGTTTCCCTGTGAAGCAAAGTCTGAATTTTAAGTGAAATTTTTCTATTGCAAGCCCCAGAATACAGTGTTGTTGCTGTTGTTTTACCGTTTTGTTATTTGCCACGTTCAATTTATTTGGTTGCACCAAAAACGGGTTATTTTTAAATTTAAAAATCTTAAAATTGTAGTATATTTTACATAAAATTTTTTCAATATTTAGCAATGACCTTTGAGTGTATTTTTTTTTTTTTTTTCTTTTATAATACTCTCAAATATTTTAGTAGTTGATTACAAAGATTACAAGCTGAATAATAATAATAATAATGCTATTCATCCGATTTACAAGCCAAATATATTCAAAGGATATTTATGCTCCATTTAATCAGATGATTTGCTGCTCAACGCAGCTCAAGGGAATCCTTTAATATGTGGTTTATGGAGGGTGAGTAATCAAATGTGAACACACTTTTGGGTCAAGATTCTGTTTGTGTCTCAACGATGTTTGATGGAATTTAAACGTAAGCACACACACACACACACACACACACATGCACTCATTCACAAACATCGACTTTCAAGATATTCATTTAAAATTTAATTCTTTCAGATCATATGAAATCTTTGATGCGATTACATTAAATTAAAAGTCAATGTGATTACAATTTAAATTCATTATTGAGCTGCATAATAATGCAATGAGTATTCTCTAGATATTTGAATGTGTTGTTTTATAGGTTTGCATGAAATGAAGGATTTAATTTAACCCTTGCATATTTAGATTGCCTTCAGCTTGATGCAATTATGCCAATTAATTGATTCATACTGAAACTTAACATGAACTTTGCAACCTGTTTCGAAGAAGAACAGAGCAAAGGACGAATTAAGTCACATACGTTGAAAACAGCTTTGTTAGGCAAACAATAACATTAAAAAAGGTAATCAATCCATTGCGGAAATGTACATGAGTCTCGCTGTGAAGGCCTTATTCATGGTGTGTCATCACACATGGGACTGCTTTTTTTTCTATCTTCTCTTTTTTAATTAAATTTGCGACAGCCAGCGCCCCTTTGGGGTACTCAAATTAATCCGGAAATGATTAGTCGATCCACCTTTGAGATAAGAAGCAAATCCCCTTGCAAAATTTCCTTAAGGCTTGCTTCCTCTCTCAGCCAAATTACCTTTGAAGTCACTGGCATGAAGTGAGCTTCATCGCGTTTAGGAGTGAGGCCTATCTCGGCACCTCAAATAGACGAAGAATAGTGTTTTCCAAGTGCCCGCATTATTTTCAGGAGACCCTGAAGCAATGTAAGATCACTGAAAACACATGTTCGGGCAACCACAGCCAGCACGATGCTACCACAAGGGGTCCTACGCCGCAATCAGGCAAGAACAACAGTTCTTGGGGCCCTTGATCTCCCGTTCTACCAGAAAATAGAAACCCTCTGGTCAGAGTTTCGCAGACAAAAAATGCTTCAGTTTCGCTATATCATACCCCGCATGGAACTGGTTGTCCATTGTATACGTTTGCACACGCAGCACAGACGTGTACCTGCAACAGGTCGCGGCTACACGCCCTTGTACTATGCAAGCGCATACAAAAATTAAAAAAAGGTAAGCACTTTACACAGCGCGACACATATTTCGAGGACGAATTGTAACTTCGCCAACTAATTGACACATTGCTGCAAATGACGGCTATAGCCGTCCGATTTTTGATGATATGTAGGCAAAAGACGTCTATAGCCGTCGTGTACATTCTAATCCATGAAAAAAGAACAGCACTAGTACGAGGTGTACGGACGCCTACAATTGTTAATTACACTAGCCAACAAGGATTTGGACTGAAGCAAACAAATATTTTTCGTATGGTAATATGGTGGGCTAAATTCGAATTCGTAAAGATTTCGACATAAAAAAATATTTTTATTCGTTTTTTACATAAAAAAATCATTTAAAAATCAATGAATTTTCAAAAGTGAATGGTATTATTTGTATTTTATTGGTTCCGTTTCACGTATTAGAGTCCAGCAATAGTCTCCCAGCTTGCTTTTGTTCCAAAATTCTTGATAATTTCTTTCAATTTTCATTAAATCTTAGTGAGCTGGCTCCCCTTGTTCGTTGCTGCCGAACGTAGATTTTGTGGAAAAAAATCTAAATGCAAATGAAGAAAATGCATTTAGAGTGACATTCGTGTACTTAATTCGTGACAATTTTTCAATAATTCAGCAACAATTTGTCCGTAATTTTCACTCTTATTGTTTCCAAGAACATTGTTCACGCTACTCCTGAAAGATTTCCAATAAACATTGTGAAAAATTGTCATCATTCAATAGCTTCCTGATCTGAGAGCCAAAAAAATATGCCTCCTTTGATTTAGCACTTGAAATTTTAGGAAAGACCCTTAACAAATATTTAAACACTGGATCATCTTTGTTCAGAGCCCCGACAAAGTTCTTAAAAATGAACAATTTTATGTGTAGCGAGGGAAAAAGAACTTCGTTTGGATCAATTAATTGTTCATTTGAAACGTTTTGTTTTCCTGGTGAATACTTGGCTCATTTTGGCCACTCTGTTCTAACGTTATGACGGCATGTAGCGCGACTATCCCATACACAAAAGAAATAACAATGTTTTGTGAAACCTCCTTGCATACCAGCCAACAAACCAATGACCTGAAAGGACTTCATTTACAGTAATTTACGATAATCTGTACTATAGACACAAAGAAATTTAAATCACACACTTTAAGATCATCACAGATCTTCCATTTAATGTCAAAATTACAGTCATCAATCCGTAATTTTCCTTTGTATTAACGGCATGAGCAAGTAGTATGGATGGTTTCTCATTCCCATTATTCAAAAGAAGAGCCCTTAAACTGTACTTAGAGAGCCATCAATAAATAATCTCCATTCAGTTTTGTCGTATGGATGGTTCATTTTTTGATAAATAAACCATCAACATCAGTACAGTATAGAATATAGTGTTTCTTTTCAAAATATGCAGCCAATTACAAGCTTCTATCTCTATAGATTATTACTTTTGTCCAACTGCAGGATGGTTCCACTGCTGCATGCGTGAAGCTAGTAATTCTGCTTCTTGCTTCGTTAAATGTAAATCTCGAATTAGATCATTCAGGTCAGCTTGAGTTACTAAGTCGCGTTCATCATCAGCCTGATACAAACTACCAGTGCTGGTGAAAAACGTTTCGGGCTCACTGCTTACTGCTCGTAGCACTGGGAATGACTGGTAATAGATCATTTGGTAGACGTTGAACTAGTTTGGAAACCGATGGGACATTTGCGTAAGTTATATTTTTTCGATTTTTCATATTGAATCGAGCAAACAGAAATAATAATCGGTTTAGTGGTTACTTACCAAAGTAGTGGAATTGAATAATCGAAATAGATCTTCTTGCCATTTGACCAGTTGTATGAAACAGTTCTGCAAATATTGCAAAACAATGTCAGTATCCACGGTTTCTTCAAATTTCTGACAGCAAAACCAACATAATATAAATATACATATTTTAATAATTCTGATATTGGATATCCTTTTTCCCCAACCAAATATTAACCAACACACAAAGCAAAAATAGCTTGAATCAGTAACACATCAGCAACTCCCTGACATGCTTAAACGCTACCATTATGAAAATTTAGAATCAATGTGGGCTTCTGTCAAATTAATAATTGTGAAATTGTAATGTCAATATAGACTGTTTTACAGTATTGCCAGCATGCCATAAAAATGAATAAAAATAAAAATGAATAAGACGTGATAGCCCAATTTTTATGCCAGATTTGAATACAGTGCAACCAGACTAGTTAAAAAACATGCTTCGTTTCAGCAGTCAATTTTTCTCTCTCCAAATTTGTACACCAGTGTTATTGAATAATACATCGAAAAAAGTTGTTGCCGTTATTTATGCCATTAGTTTTTGCCGTTTTATGCGTTTTCTCATGCTTTATTGCTTCGAAACATTTGGGCATTTAGAGACAAATGACGGCTATAACAGTCGTTCACGACGGTGATAACGTTCGGTAGTCATACCAAATGTTTACCATATTTTAGTTCATGCAATTGAAAAGTGTGTTTTTGTGACGACGAATCCTTTATTCTCTAAGTATTTTTAACTAACTCTATATTTAACTAGATAATTAATACGACGGTCATAGCCGTCATTTGCTTCAGGAAGAGAAAAAATGATATGATGATCAAATGTGGGTTAAGCAGTCGACAGTTTTTTTTTTTTTTTTTTTGGAAAAACTGTGGTTAAATGTAATAATTTGCACTTATAAACATACAACTTACCCTCGATTTCGACGGGCAGTCATAACCAATTGAAAGCAAAATGTGTTTCTGAGCACGATCGTGAAAAAAATGTGCGGCAGCGTGTTAACCCAAGGGGGTAGGGATAGCAAACTGAAGTGAAGCTATACTTTTATTTGTGGAGAGGAGTGGCAAAGGGTAAATTATTCTATTCCATATTGTTTGTATAGGGTAGCGCATAAGCAACGTTAACTGCGACTATATTGAATGCATTCTTGTGCATTATTTGGTTTGAACTCGTGAACCAATTGCATCTTATGTGGGAAAAGATGTAACATATGTAAAATTTTTTGCAAAAACCGTCGAAAGAACGTCGTCTGGGGGAAGTTAAGGGGTTTTCCTCAAACTTGCTTACACTCGAGCAATGATCACTTCATTTCGAACTGCACAAGGTATTCCAGCACGCGGAAGATCACAGCCAGCCCCTCATTGCCCAAAACGCTGAACCAATCGGTAGATTGTTGGAGCGCTAGGAGCATTTCGAACATGAAAGTAATTTCGATATGATCTGAATAATCGAATGCTGACTATCAAAGTAAAATTGGACAACTTTGGTTCATTGTTCTGGGCTGAGCTTTTCCATCATATATTTTGCAAGTATTATTTAGTTAATTCTGTAAAGAGACGAAAAAAAAGACTTGAACAAAAAATGTTTTCACTGATCAAATCTTAGCGTTACTTATGCGCCATTCTATAAAATAAACAAATGGACAGGTACAAAGTTGGACAGCCTTTAGAGGTTAGACTAAGCTATATGGCTATCAATTTGGATTGAGGATGAAATAATGACTTACCGCTAGATAAGTCCATGTGTCGAAAACAGTGTTTTTTCTTATATGTTGAACTGTAACAACAGTTAAACCTGTTTCAATTTCGAAAATGAAATATTTATGGATCCAGAAGAAATATGCTTCGCATATTTATGAATTCTCGGTCGGATGCGAACTTTTATCTGACTTCACAAAGAGTTTCCAACCTTCCAATAATTGTTATGCTGAATAACAACACCGATATTTAATTTATATTACTTGTTGCAACGCTTTTTTGTTAAACAACCTTTGAATTAGTAAGAAGTCTCGAGGTGAAATAGAAATGAATTACAACTATTAATGTTATAATATTAGCAGTTTATTTTTAGTTCAAGAGCGTTGCGTTACAATTCCGCAAAAGCTTACAGTTAATACAGTTCAGTGTATGAATCGAATCAGATGAATTATATGAATCAGAATTATACACCATATACGCGTATAATATAAGCTATATTAAAAGGAAATCCATTATTTTTGTTTGAATTTAAACGCTTTATTTAATACGATTAGAACAATCCAATTTAGACCGAATATGCATCGTTTTGTTCGATAACTTGTCATTTCGAGAGCCATTGCATCATAGAAACGCTCGTCGATATTAGGGGAAAATCTAGGCACTCGATTTTCAACAGCTTCTCATGGGGTAAATTTTTCAACAGCCAATAATTCTACATAGAGAGGAACACAACCATTTGTTCCTCCCCAACCAGAAACTCTTAAGACTGGAAGGGAGTGGAAAACTGTAGATGATTTTCGCAGTAAGTACGGCACGTTAAAAATGTTTCTCAGTCCCAAGTTGTACGTGAAATGTGTCAAAAAGTTCACTTATTTAGCTAAGCCAGCGATAACAACAACTACTACTGTTTATTTATTTTATTTCCTTTCGCAATCCAAAGCCGCATACATCCAAATTGATTACGCAGACCAACATTTTGCGACACGCTTGAAATTTTACGATTCAGTTCCTAAACAGCTTTTAATAATAATTATTGTAATAATAGTAATGACAGTATTAATAACGAATTCAGAGAGAGATAGGATATAAAATGTTTGGCATCGCACACAACTTATGGTGAATTATAATAATTCTACAAGCAAGACATTAAGAACTTCTTAAATCTAAAGCATAATAGTGAGAAACTTCTGTATTCACATGGAATTATTGAATTCAATAATCGTATAGTACGAAATCGAAAAGACCACTGCTGTATTAGCGTTTGTGCCTGCGGAAGTTATAAAATAGTGGTTCTTAAAGATCTTCCAAATACAAATTTGGAAACTGTGTATTTTGGGAGTGCCAAATTTTATAGTTGTGTATAAAAACAAAATAGTTCTAAGGTCGATAAGGTTTTCAAATGTATATCCCAAAAACTCAATGGTATATGGTGTAACATGATCATAATGTTTAAATTTATACACAAAATGAAGCATATTTTTAATCGTCCTAGTCTACCTCTACTTGTTCCACGACAAATTTCTAGCCCATAAATAACGTGTGACATCAACATTGCCTTTGCGATCCAGAAATTTGGGTGGAGGCAAAATAAAGCAACATAAAAGGTTCCGTGGGGGAAAAAAAGTTGAGACGGAGTTCTATAGTGGCCCATGTTCTTTAAATTGGCAGAGAAAATGTTAATTTCAGCCAGAAATATGCTTTATTGCTTTACCTTCAGATACCATAAATGTTCTAAAGGGTGTCTCAATCAGAACGCTAGATTTAAATGGCTGATGCAGCAATTAAATTGTTTCTCTGGCTGTATGACATGTGGCGCCGTCTTGTTGAAACCACATGCACTCCACAATCATTTATTCAATTGTAGGCACGAAAAACCCGGTCATCACTTCATGATACCGAACACCATTGACTGTTTGCGCTTGACATGCCTCATTTTCATAAAAAAAGGTCCAATGATTCCTCCAGCCCAAAATCCACACCACACGTTGAGGATGCATTTGATTCTCGTGAATCAATCGAGGATGTTCCTCACCACAAATGCGACAATTCTGCCTATTGACGAAGCCATCAAGATGGAAATGGGCCTCGTCACTGAAGAGGCCAGCAAAATGGATAAATTTGCCAGTTTTGGCAAATTTTTCCATTAATCTCTTTACAGTTGACTCTTTTGGAGAATTATTGTGACCCCAAATTGATCGTAATTTGCGAACTATAGCCGCAAAACTTTCACCATTTTGGTAAAACAATTTCACAATGAGAATGCGTTGTTCATTCGTGCAACGCTCCATTTTTATTAACCTCGTACCTTCTACTAGCAAACAAATAACAATTGTTCAAATGTCAAACAATGACACTTCGAATGGCGACAAATTTAAATCTTGCGTTCTTGTTGGGACACCCTTTAGGAAGCAAATAGACCCGTACAAGTCGTTACAAAGACAATGGCAATAGAATAACCAGCATTGCCCGAAATTGGAATTATTAATAACTCAACCGGATGTGAGATAAAAAATAGCACCTCTCTTATTAAAGCGTTGAAATCAAGATCGATGAAATTGGCAGAGAGACTTTGCGATTAGTATTAAATAAATTGCAGAGTAATTCAACGTCTGATTTAATTAAAATGTGTATTAACGCTTAATTCAACATAAAATATTATGTGCGCAAAAAAATTTAAATATCAACCATATTCTTAGTGCCCTGCGATTCAAACATATTTCTACCACGTCTTTAAAGCATCAACACAACCTGTTTAGTTTTCTTATATCCTTTTATTAAATCGTTACAAAATCTTAACATAACCCAAATTATCTTCACCTTTTAAAAGCATTTGGCAAATCCCGACTTCATTCATCATACATACATATGATTGCAAACAGCTGTTCCAACAACTCCACTTGCAACTCAAACACTTTGTTTAACTTTATAGGAAGTAACACTTAAGGCAGACAACCACCGAATGTTCATGCCAGGTTCACAATGACAACGCAGCAGCGTATACATGTTGGTAACATGCAGCTGTTTCCGTTCACCTGTCGGCGTAGACAGGACGACCGACAAGTGTGCCTGTGTGTGTGTGTGTGTGTTTCAACATTAACCTTAACATTTTTGACGCGTGTTTTGTGGTGCGTTGTTGCGGTTGTGTGGTTGCACACAACACCAACAACCATAACACAACCGCACTATCAACATCCATTCCATACCAAAAATTGAAGTGTACAAATCCACCACACACAGCATCTCAACTTGGGTTCGGCAACATGCCCCATCCAGACTCACTCTCAGGGTGCAAGTGCAGAGGGAGGACTCTCAATCTCAGCTGTGTTGATGTCGTATTTCTTCGTGTTCTTTGGCACAAACACACTCACTTACACAGCAACGGTGGTCGTAGTTCGTTTGCCAACCAACGAAGTTATTGGCTTTTTATTCGCCTTTTGGCTGTGAGGCATTCGTGTGAGCCAGGGTTCGGATATTTGCGAAAAATTGGATGGAATGGAATTGTGTACTGTGTACTTGTCTCCTATAGTCGTCTTCTTGTGTGTGGCATGTAATGACGAATGCCAGGATGTGAAATTAGTTACGTTAAGGATTCTGCTTGAAACGGTTGTCCTTTTTGAAAGCGCTTGTATTAAGCGTGTGTGCGTGTGGGCTCATTGAAATAATAAAAACAGTAACGCAAACATTTCAAAAAGAGATTTTTAACGGAAAATTCGTGATTTTTTTTTATGAATTTAACAAAATAAATTATTATCATAATGTGACCATAATTTTAAGAAGTGAATTATAGAAAGTGTTTTTTTTTATTATTGTGATGTTAAAGCATGTTTTCAGAGAGCAAAATCGTCGATAATGTAGCGGCAATTTCAAACAGTGATCATCTCGATTATAAAAAAGTTATTTAACAGTTTAACTTGTGTGTAATTTCGTATAAATAACCATGGAAAATGTTTTAATCACAGCCTCATGGGTGTGTTATAGTTAAAATTAATCATACGTATTGGTGTTAATTTGTAAAAGACCGAAATTCCGCTTAAGAATTTGTTTTCAGATTAGAAATCGTGGTAAATTATTATAAGAAATGAATAGTT
Organism: Philornis downsi; assembly: GCA_019455685.1. Lineage (NCBI taxonomy): Eukaryota > Metazoa > Arthropoda > Insecta > Diptera > Muscidae > Philornis > Philornis downsi. The sequence continues at coordinate 561,927 of JAHXMU010000746.1, forward strand.
CTCATAATTTATATTGATATCATGATATAGTTTCCCATTACAATGTTGTAGTAAATTAGGAAAATGTTTTCTAATTTCCTGTCTCAAATTGGAAAATAGAAAGTCCAGGACATAGCTGAATTTCTCAATAGTTGTCTCTAAAATAAAGCAGAGAGTCAAGTTAGAAATTATAGCAGAATGTGTCAATAAGTTTGTACTCGTATTTATATTTTAGTTTACGACAGCTTTTCGAACAACAACAATTTAAGTGACAAATGGAAATGCTTTGATCAGGATTATATTGTAATCACTGTATGTCACGCGATGTTATTTTAAGAAGATGTTATTTTAAGAAGAACCTTAATTTTGTAGAAAGTTCGCTTATTGATTTATTGAGAAATTAGAAATCTCTGCAAAAGTGTTATAAGTAATTCATATGTTTTATATTTCAAGTTTAAGGGCACAGCCTGGGAGTACGATATAATAAATCAGAAAAAATATTTCCAATCACCTGTCACAAATGAGAAAATCTAGAAATTGGACATTGCTTTTTTTGCTATATAAAAATAGTAAAAATAGTAAATAGTAAAAATAGTGGTAAAAATGTTTCCATTCACTTGTCACAAATGAGAAAATCTAGAAATTAGAAATTGTTTATTTTTGCTATATAAAAATAGTAAATATATTGTAAAAATAGTAGTAAAAATAGAGAAATTGGACATTGCTTTTTGCTATATAAAAATAGTAAAAATAGTAAATAGTAAAAATAGTAGTAAAAATGTTTCCAGTCACTTGCCACAAATGAGAAAATCTAGAAATTGGACATTGCTTGTTTTTGCTATACCTATATAAAAATAGTAAAATTATAATTTTTACTATAAAAATATAGAAATTGAAGAGTGCTTTTTTGCTATATAAAAATAGTAATTAGTAAAAATATTAGTAAAAATATTTCCAATCATCTGTCACAAATTAGAAAGTCTAGAAATTGGACGTTACTTTTTTTTGCTAACTTGAATGACAATTAAGAATTAATGTTAGAAATGAAAGTAGAATACTTGAATATGTTGAAATTCGCATTTACACTTAGGTTTTCATAGAATATTTGTGTGTGTTATGTGATAGCTGGACTTATCGGTATATATATGTGGTCGATTCTCCGTAAATATTTTTACCGATAAGTCCAGTTGTCACATACCACACATCTGGGCAAAAATTCAATGAAAGCCTAAGTATAAGTCCGAATTTCAATATGTTCAAATATTCTGCTTTAATTTCTAACTTAAATATATAAATAAATAGACATGTATATACTCGTATTATATCATTGCTCATACGCAATTTTGATCAAAATGCTATAGCAGATCTTTTTGAATCAGCAGTACCCGTTTAGGAGTTTCTGTTCGATCTTCTCTAAACCGCGTCATATTACTTCATACCGTGGCAAAATAATTAATTTCTGAATTTGAAAGATCTGATCGAAAATGCTGAGGATTCATTCGTAACATAAGGGGCTGTAAATAACGTCTGCAGCAAAATTATTGTGTGATGACATGTCAAATAAGCTGATACATCTTTCTATTGCTGTCGTCTTTCTGATGAAACAGAATATGATTAATATTGCCTTTAAAATCAGTCCATGACCCTGCTGTTGTTATTTTCCGGATTAAACAGAATATGATTAATATTGTATATGATATTACTCATACGCCTGTTTGTTCTTAAAGTTAATATCATTCATACTACTTGGTGATAATACCGAGGAGATAGTTAGGAATCGCTTTAAAAGAAGTCTAGAACACATCAATAAATTTGGACTATGATCAATAATTGGCGGTATGAAGGACTGAACCCGCAATCAGCGAATAATAGAAGCCCGTACTGACCATTGCGCCACGTTCGGTCATTGAATTTGTTTATTCAGCCTGCTAGAATTTGGAAAAAATCGACCCATTAACTATTCCCCTTCCTGGTCGCTCTTAGGTTTATACAGTTTTTTTGTTTTCATTAGTTGAATTTTGGTATACGCTGAATGCTTGGCAGGGCAAGATCATACAATGGAATTGACTGCGTTGCCTGGTACCCCCTATACAAATTAATAGCTCTTATATAATTGGATTCCTAAATTCAATCTTACCTCTGTAAACTCTAGTCGGAAGGCTGTTGTAACTTAGGTTTTTACTTAATAAAAATAATTTGTAATTCTTTGCAAGTTTTAAGAAAAATTGACCGAGTCACCAGGCCCTTTCTGGTACCTTCCATGAAGCTATTCTTAGCCTCATAACTTTTTAGGCGTTTTACTGAATTGAGTCAAATTTGATGATCAGGTGATCCATCTTTCTATTGCTGTCGTGTTTCGGATGAAACAGAATATGATTAATATATTAATATTAATATATCACTCCATATTTCTATTGTGATCTTTCGGATAAAACAGACAGAATATGATTAATATTTCAAATATATAAAATAACTCATACGTCAGTTTGTTCTTAAAGTTAATATCACTCATACGACTTGGTGATGATGCCGAGGGAACGTTTAGAAATCTAAAATACAGAAATAAATTCGGACTACGATCAAATTACAATAAAAACCAGTACAGAAATTTGAGTCAGCTTAGTTGACTTTCATATACCTTCGATCAATGGCTTTTGACGATGCTTCAAAACATGTTCTGAATTAAAGCACACTAAAATAAGCAAAATTGTAACATTCTGAAGTTTTCCGTTAGGGAAATGTTGAAAGACCACCGACTTATTGTTGAAACGGCCAATTTGCTTGTGTAGTATCCTACGCCGTAATCTATTTTCATTTCCAGTACTAAATACCTGATGCGGGCTCAGTTATATTGAATATAGTTTAATTGAATGAAAGATATAAATATAAGTTTAATAAGATAGTTTTTAAAGAGGCGTACAAGAAAGGACGTGATCATTTCGTCGATATTTTCCATTTTACTTAGCAGTGTAACGCAATGTAATTGACAAGAATTTAATTAACTTCAAGCTACTAATAAAAGTTTACAATGGAAAGTCAAATTATAATAAATCGACCAATTTTGCGCGACGTACTAGAATGGTCATGGCGTCATCACTCTCAGAACTCAGTTCACCAAACTAAATCTGGAAAGAGGAGGAAGAGATTACTTGAATGATATCTTTACAATTTTATAGAGAATTATAAATGAAATTAATGGAGAAAAAAATAAAATACTAAACCTTACTAATTAAAAACTACAGAGAAATGATTGAGTTTTTCAAAATTGGTAAATTTTTATTGGAGGTACCAGAAGGGCTGTAGTAAACGCATAATATGTGCCAAATTTGGAAAAAGGCATAGTTACTTGAACGATTTCTTTACGATTTCATAGAGAATTATATTGAAAATTTAATGGGGAAAAACAGAGACTAATACGGCTTACCAATTAGAAACTACAGAGGAATGATTGAGTTTCGCAAAATTGGTAAATTTATATCAGAGTTAGCCGAAGGGTTGTAGTAATGCTGTCTATTTTCACTGTGTGACCTCACTTTGAAAAACGTTCAGTGTTTATCAAATTTGTCTAAATTTGGTGCAACCAAGCAAGAGACTGGAATCTAAGAATATATTGGCTAAAAGGGCCATTCGTGTGGGAGATACCAGAAGAGGAATGTTTGGTCGGCTGAGTTTTTCAAATACTGCCAAATGTTATAAACAAATGCAATGGACAAAACTTAAATTACGTCAGCTTAAGGGAAGTGGATTTACAGAGGAAAAACTGAACTTCTGAATTGTGCTCAATTTGTATGGAAAGCGCCAGAAGAGGTTAGCTGTTATAGTCCATTTCCAATCCTCAGCTAAGATCTGAGGTCCGTCTGCCAGTCAGCCAGACAGACGGACATCAATCGACTTGAAAAGCCAAAAAACGCATTTTGTTAAAAGATATTTGGATACGCCTCCTTCTGAGGTTAGTTGTTATAGCTCATTTCCAATACCCGGCTACAATCTGACCAAATATTAGGCTGTACAATTGCATAAAGAGTTGCATAAAGATAATTATCGTGACCACCAGCCAGCCGGACAGACGGACATCAATCGACTTGAAAAGCTAAGAAACGCATTTTATCAAAAGATATTTGGATACGCCTCCCTCTGAGTGTTAAATTTTTGACCGTATCAAATTATATACATCTTCAATTTTCTGGTGATGGTATAATCAATAAAACATTGTGAGCTAATTCCAGAAACAAGAGAGCACCCAAAAAATAGCATAAGAACACATTTTTAGGTCCATAATTGGTTCAAATTTGTATCAAACCCAATGAATTTAACAGGTGCCTGCCATAGGGAGTTCTATTCTTTATGCTCATGGAGTAGAGCTCCCGAATTAATGAAAATATAATGTTACAATCAAAATATGATAAATTAGATCCTACTCAGTGAAAACAAATTGAGACGTTTAGCATTATTAGCATTTTATGTCGGCATTTGGCGGATGCGCTTCAAAATAATTTTCCTGCAATTAGCAAATATTCCCATCCTAAGAACTATTAAAGAATCGAAAATTTTTGGAAGTAATAAAAAGGTGGTTTAATATGAAACAATGAAAATATGAATTTGTATGCAGTAAAGTAATTTCACAATCGTTATTTCGCTCTAAAGAAAGCGCTTATTGAGAGACGACACATCACATTATTGGTTGATTCGTAATGCTTCAATACAGTAATACTGGAAATAGGATAAAGAAGAAGTGAAATGAAATGCATTTGATTGCTATCAATAAAATTGTAATATAAAAAATAATCTATTTTTAACGAATTTTATTAATTTTTGGATTTTCTTCTGTTACTTCAATTGCCATCATATGCCTTTATCAATAATACTCATAACTTTTGTCAGATATCCTTTGAAATAATATGAATATGATTTGTGTGTGTTGTTTATCGTTAGCATTAACATAAATTTACAGATTTACTGCTTACTAAAGCTGAAATTTGTTTAAAGATTTTAGTGGGTTAGGCATATGTACGGCAATTGTTCATTCACAATGAAAGACTTGTGATGGGTTGTCGTGGCACAAATTTCAAGAGTTTTCCTTCCACAACCCGGACTTTTTTTGACGAATTTATTCTCCCAAACGTCACATAATTCACAAATAATACTTTTTATTTATCGTCTAAATACCCAGCGCTCAATATTGCTATAATCACCTTTGCGGTGTTTACTTCGCTTTGGGATGAGTCAGAGGACGTTCTTGTCATTCCGAGGCTCTTTTATTAGTCTGTCTATCAAACTCGAAAATACATATCTCATAGCCAGACATAACGTGTTTTAAGAAAGTGGGACTGGAATTGGCTCGTTCTAGCACATCTTTAGGGACTGCTGAGTAACTGAATACATATCATCTCGGGTTGCATCCCACAATATGCCCGTTGTAACGCAGATGGTCTTTCGGGAAACATTTAATTTTTTCCAATGAAATCTCACCTAAAGTAATTTTCAACAATAACGTATGAATCTATCTATCAATTTGAACCGCATTTTAGTTAGGGAATAAAGAGTAGGCAAATACAGAATTTTCGTGTAGACAAATTTTTATTTTCTTTTTTTACCACTTGCAAAACTTGCGATCCACAGCTTCATAGATGTTGTCTCAAATGTAATACATCAATTTATTGAACTTTTTCTGACAGTTTCGGCGAGTTTTTCGTCAAAAATTCAACTAATATCGATGCCCAAACATTGCATTCACTTCTTTTAGCACCGGGTGACAGGAACAATCGTTCCGAGGAGACCGTTTTGAGTCGATTGAAAAGGTTTAACTTAAATTCTAGCGCTGGTGGAAGTGGAAAAAAGACGTTGGCACATATCACAATATACATACGCCAACATTTTTTTTCCACTTGTACCAGCCCTAGAATGATGATAAAAGCGCTAGAATCGTGATGAATAAGTGAAGATTGTTTGAAAAAAAAACTACATTTTATCCTATCCAATTTTCCGTTTCAATAGAAACATTAGATAAAACATCCATAAAGCTACGATTTTAAAGAAACTTTTATTGCATTATAATGCTTGGACTTGGCCATTATGTATGAAATACAATGTCCTTTAAATGACCGCCTCTGGATTAGTTGCAGCATTGGATCATGTTGAGGTAGTTTGTGACCACTTTTTCCACACTTCAGGCGGCATTTCGGCAATAACTTGACAAATGTTGATTTTCAAATGCTCCAACATTTGCGGATTATTCGCGTCTTAGATGTATCATGCATCTCGGTAGTTAATTGATGACGGCAATCACGCTTTCATGGAAACTTCTTATGGAACAAAGCCAAAATCGGGTATGTTGTGTGGCTCCTGGCACCGTCTTGTTGAAATCACATATCCTTCAGTTCATAATGTTCAATTGGGGGCCATAAAAAGATGGTTACCCTACTGCCATAGCGCTAAGAATTGACGGTAACGGTTCCTCCAGCGTCATATTCGAAAAAATACGTCCCAAAAATACCGTAATGCCGTAGTGTAAACACTGCACCAAACAGTCACCTTTTCCGAATGCAATGGCTTTTCCACAATCACTTCTGGGTTCTTCGGGTCCCATGTGCGACAATTTTGCTTGTTGACGTAATCATTGAGTGGGAAATGAGCTTCATCGCTAAACAAAATTTTGTTCGAAAAATCAGAATGGAAAGCCCGTTACTGTAGTAGTCAACCAACATATCTATAGCGTTGTGAATGGTCAGCCGACTTTAATAAGGGGTATCCAAACAAGAACGCAAGATTTAAATTTGGCGCCATTCGAAGTGTCACTGTTTGTTTGCTCCAAAAGAGTCAATTGTAAAGAGATTAATGGATAAGTTTGCCAAAACTGGGTCTGTTAGTGATGTAAAGATAACAACGCGCCTTCAACCAAGTCGATCGATCGAAAATGTCGTAGCTGTACGTGATGATGTCGCTCAAACTACATCCGTCTCAATTCGACATCGAGCTCAGCAAATTGGTGTCTCCAAATCCACTATGCAGCGAATTTTGACTAAATTGACTCAGGAACTGAAGCCAGTTGATCATGGACAGCGAAGGGAGTTCGTTAATTGGGTGTTGGAGAGACAACATGCAAATGCTGATTTTGCCGATAAAATCATCTTCAGTGACGAGGCTCATTTCTATCTTGATGGCTTCGTCAATAGGCAGAATTGTCGCATTTGGGGCGAGGAAAATCCTCGAGTGATTCACGAGAAGGAAATGCATCTTCAACGTGTCACTGTGTGGTGTGGATTTTGGGCTGGAGGAATCATTGGACCTTTTTTTATGAAAATGAGGCGTGTCAAGCGCAAATAGTGAATGGTGTTCGGTATCGTGAAATGATAACCAGTTTTTTCATGCCTAGAATTGAAGAAATGAATATGGAGGGCATGTGGTTTCAACAAGACGGTGCCAGAGAAACAATTCAACTGCTGCATCAGTCATTTAAATCTTGCGTTCTTGTTGGGACACCCTTTAGTTGCATGAGTTAAATTCTATATGGATGAAGGTGCAAATCCATAAGAAAAATATGCCATAATGAGCCGTAAGATAAGCCCAATTGCTGAGAAGGCCATGGAATCGACAAATTCGAATTATCCGCCTTACTTTCAATAACAGAAGCGATACTTTCAGCAGTGCATACATTGCAATGATGCACAAACTTGACCACATCTGTAACGCTTTCAGATTCTTCAAATTTCTCTATAATTTGCCAATTGCTTGCACAATAAATCGATTATGATGACCATAACCACCCCATTAAGGACGAAATATGCCAATCACCAATTTTGTAATAAATTTTAATTACGTTTACGCATTCTTCGGTTGTTGAACAATCTGTATTTATAAATGGCAAACCTTTCTTCAGATGTCAGGTATATTTAACAGCTGACAGCCTTGCCAGGCCCGATATGTAACAGAAATCACATTCTTTCCAAAACCCGATGATCGATGAAATTAATTCTAGCTCGGTTTATGAGCCGTTCTAATATTAAGTGATTTTTGACAGCTATAGTGTGGTCTTTTGCTTGGGATTGTCAGAGACCCATGAATGGGATGTTGGAAACCTTTTCCCGTTCGGTGAGATGGGACCCATTTTATTTTATGGAGTCGGTGGACGAGATCTTCAGTTTAGTGGCACTTACTAGACCTTTCGATTCCTCAACTATTCGAATAAATGCAGGTGGCTGTATCGCGGCCTTAATCTACAATCGTGTGTACTAACTATCGCGCCGCAATTGATGATCACAAGAATTTGAAGTTTAGAAATTTTATGATGAGATTTTCTTATCTTTCAAATTATTTGCCTTAAACGGCCATAAAGACAAAGTGTCAGAAAACGTGGATTTTCAATACTACTTAAGAGGCCTGCAAATCATACCACTGTTTTATGGTCCTTCGTAGGATTATCCACATTCAATTTGGATTAAAGTACCTGTATTAAAAAAGAGTCGTTTCATCATGTTCCATTGACCGAAGCTTACATTCCGAGTTGAATTCTGACAAAAAGTTTAAAAAATATTAACTTTCCCAGGAATTAAAGAGGACGAAACTTACACAATTTCTTGCTGTTAATATTCTGTAAACTATTCTATAATCTAGGTCGACTAACGCACAGTGGGGGTAAACAAAAAAAAAAATGTTTTGATATTCCCTAACAGTTTGAACTATTTCGATAAAATTTTATTCGAACGTATTTGAAGTGATGTAGACTTCATGTAACTTCGTTGTTTGTGGACAAATGGTTTCCTAATTTGGCACATTCATCTTAAACCAATTCAGTTATAAATTCGCATTTAAACTATTGAAAAAGAGATGGTGAATTTAAAGATATTTTGAATTAAAGTCGATTTATTGTTTAAAAATATCATTTAAACCATTGCAAGAGAAATTGTGGATTTAAAGCTATTTTGGGTTAAAGTTGATTTATTGTTCAAAACTATCACACATATTACAAGATAGTTTAACCTATAAGTGTTCCAAATTTTCTTATCCTTCAGATTGATACAAAGATGTTGTATATTTCTGAACAACTTTATTCGCAATCGGCGAAAGAGTGATGGAATTTTTTCCCAAAGTTGATGCCAAAATACGGTATTTTCTCATATATTTTGAATTAAGACATTTGCACTGTTAACATACCGAAGTTTGTGTAGTGCTTACTTTTATACCGGGTTGTCCATTTTCGAGCCCCATATGCGACAATTTTGCTTGTTAACGTAACCACCGAGCTAGAAATAAGCTTCATCGCTGAAGAAATTGTTGTTCAATAGAAAGCCCACTTTTGAATCACTACTTTTGTATTATGTTTTAAAAGTTTTTACGCATTTTTCCATTGTTAAACTATCCATATTCGTAAATAAATAACACTTCAGGTGAATAAATAACACTTCAATAAATAAATAACACTTCAGGTGACAGGTATTTAATAGCTGACAACCTTGGCACACCGAAATTTTGTTGCCTTTGGAAAACATTTTTTTCGAAATAATTGGAACTTTTATTCTCTTCGCAAACAGGAAATGTGAAAAGGCAGTTGAAACGTTTCCAAAGAATTATATTACAAATAGTGTAGCTGCTCTCTTATAAGAGATAACCGAGACATGTAAGCATATTTTTCGCAGATATTTTCAAGCATCAATCGACGATATGATTGGATCAGAAACTTTGTTTTGACAGCACAGTAATTACTTGTGCAGCATGAGGCACGGTGCTTCGGGCCCTCACTGTGCAAATCTGGTTATACCTGGAATCCACAGTCTCCGAACATAAACTCTCCAATACTTCAAATGGGTCCGTGTGAAATTTCATTGAAATCGGTGAAACCATTAAGGAGCTGCTGGATACTTTCCCTTTGCGACGTTAAGAATGATATAACATAACAACTTGTGAAGCTTAAGGTACTGCGCTTTGGACCCTCGTGGTGCAAATATGGTTATAGCTGGATTCCTCACTCTCCGAACATAAACTTTCTAATACTTCGAATGCGTCTGTGTGAAATTTCTCCGAAATCGGTCAAACCATTAAGCGGCGGTATGACACTTTCCCTTTGTGACGTTAAGTATGACATAATATAACAACTTGTGAAACATGAGGCATTGTGCTTTGAACCCTCGTGGTGCGAATCGGGTTATAGCTGGAATCCACAGTTTCCGAACATAAACACTCCAATACTTCAAATGGGTCCGTGTGAAATTTCGTTGAAATCGGTGAAACCATTAAGGAGCGGCTGGATACTTTCCCTTTGCGACGTTAAGTATGACATGATATAACAACTTGTGAAACATGAGATACTGTGAGTTGGACCTTCATGGTGCGAACCTGGTTATAGCTGGATTTCGCCCTCTCCGAACATAAACTCTCCAATACTTCAAATAGGTCTGTGTGAAATTTCATCGAAATCGGTCAAACAATTAAGGAGCCGCAGCATACTTTCCCTTTGCGGCTTTAAGTATGACATAACATAATAACTTCTGAAACACAAGATACTGTATTTTGAACCCTCATGGTACAAATCTGATTATAGCTGGATTCTGCAATCTCCAAACATAAACTCTCTAACACTTCAAATGCGTGTGAGTAAAATTTCATCGAAATCGGTCAAACCATTAGGGAGTGGACATTAAGTGTCGTTCGTATAATCTTATGTTCGATCCTCAATACAACATCCAACTCCTTTTTTTAAGTAGTGGTCACCTTGATGTTTGTAATGAACTCTACAAGTAGTTTAGTTATCGAAAACAAAATTAAATCTTCTCACTACTGACTTTCAGAAAAGGCGTTAAACATTAATCTCCGTTCAGTGTGTCTAACATTAGAATGTGGATAATCTCACTGAACCAGAAAAGTTTTTCCATATCCCTCCATGACCTGCAAGAGAATTGATTTGTATACACCGTAATCTGTGCTATAATAATCTATAATCTGCTTAAATTTTAAACCGAATTTTGTAGGCTTTGTACGAGTATTTTAAATATGAATTTATAGAATAAAATAGGAATAATTTAGAAAAATAACTAATGAAATTGCTATATGTACATTTTACGTTCAACCACCTAAAAAGTACATCTCTCACCCTTTAAGAAAATTATGTTTTCACGGACGAATAATTCAGTTGCAATTATTAAGAGATTATTTTCAGCTTAAATGGTTCAAACAGTAAGCTTAGTGGTTTTTGTATTACCAAGAATTTGCTAATCTGTTGCATGTTCAGGTGAGAAGCCATTCTACTGGCTTTATGCCTTCAAGTGGCACCAACGCATATTATATATATGCTCCTATACAACCAAACACACCCACACACACGCTGTAACCATTATCACACTTGAGTTTTTGTTACGTGTTTATGCATTAGCAAGCCATGCACTCGATGATGAACTTCATCACACTGTGGAAGAAAAAACACCTAATACATATTCCGGCAATTCAGTGCACTCCAGTGAACATTTAAAATAGGCAAAATGGAAAAATAAAATAAGAGCAACAAAAAACAAGAATGCAAAATATGTAGGTAAGCTAAAAACGACTAAATAAAATTCATGACGATACCGGAACTATCAATGATATGAGGCTGCTACAAACAGGTGAACGCAGAGCCAGACATATCGTATAATACAGTTTGTATAGGTATATGTGTGATGAACTGATGTCGTATGAACAGCAACATATGTAAATTTTTGCAGCAGAAAATTTTGTTTATTTTACTAAAAGCACAAAAATTACTCCATACTCTGGTGCACAACAACGTAGTAAAATAAAGCAAAATTATATGAGTTCAAATACTTTCATAGTTAATACAAACGAGCACATGGTGACCCTACACCGTATCTAAGGATAACGTAAATGATGTGCCAAAGATAAATCATCTTCACTTCATATCAATATATTTCAGCCAGTTAGGAGCTGTAACTAATTTCGATTCCAATTTAGTTTATGAAAATAGGCTTGAGTTTTATTTGAAAATTTCTTATTAAGAAAACTAATAAAAATTTAAATCACAACTTGCCTGACGAATACTGTAACCAAAATGCTGATTAAAAACTTTGAGATGGTCATTCTATTCAGAACTAAACCAACAGAGAATTCCTTTCAAGATAATGAAACTGGTTGTCATATGGACAGAATTACAATGAAACTGATTCAAGAAATTCCATATTTTACAATATTCTTTGACTTTATGGCACCAGGTTGCTCTTTGGGAAGTTTTTGCAACAAAGATGTTTACCAAACTAAACCAAAAATTTGACTAATTAAATCAATGAATGCGATCAATAATTAAATTCATTCCTGTAGAATATCGCTTCGCGCGCCACCGAAAGTGAAGTTTCTCGAAATATAGTTATTTAATCAATTTAAATTAATTAATTAATCGGTTAATCAATACTTCTGTTACCAAAATATTGCTTAAAAACTTTCAAAAGGATCACTCTTTACGGAACTAAACTGAAAAAGAATTTCTTTCTGTCAACTGAATATGCGGCTTCAAGGACATAATAGAATTTGCCATATACCCAACCTTGACCCTAACCCAGACTTCTCTTTGGGGCATTTTTTTGCAGCACAGAAGTTTACCAAACAAAACCAACAACTTGAATGGAATTTCGAGCAATAAATTTCATCAACAACTGAGCTAATTCCTGAAAGATATCGCTTCTGCGCCACCGAAAGTGAAGTTGCTCAAAGTATAATTATTTTCAAGGATTCTACATTAGTCGGTTAATCAAACTATATTAATTAATTAAACGATTAACCAATACTTTTGTTAGCAAAATATTGTTTAAAAACCTTCCAAAAGTTCACTCTTTACGGAACTAAACCGAAAAAGAATTTCTTTACATCAACTAAATATGCAGTTTCAAGGAGATAATCGAACTTGCCATATACCCCACCCTATTAAGGCATACTTGCATTGCAAGTTTTTCAATACGCTGACTCAAGAAATTTAAAATTTTACAAGTTTCCCCGACTTGATGGCACCAGACTTCCCTCTGTGGCCGTTTGCAACAGAGAAGTTTACCAAACTAAACCAACAACCTGAATGGAATTTCAAGCAATAAATTCCATCTATAATTGAATCGAAAGCGGAGTTCCTTAAAATATAATTATTTTCAAGGATTCAAGATTAATCAGTTAATCAAACTAAATTAATTAAATAATTGGTTAATCAATACTTTTGTTACCAAAATATACGGTTTCAAGCAGATAGTAAAATGGCAACCCTTTTAAGGCATAGTTGCAATGAAATTTTCTCAATAAGTTAATTCAAGAAATTCCACATTTTACAAGTTTCCCTAACTTTATGGCCCCACACTTCTCTTTGGGGCATTTTTTGCAACAAAGAAATTTACCAAATAAAATCAACAACTTGAATGGAATTTTAAGCAATAAATTCCATCTATAATAGAATTAATTCCTGCAAGGAGTTTCTTGAAATATAGTTATTTTCAAGGATGTGAGATCAAACGTTCAATCAAATTGGATAAATTAATTGCTTATAAATCTTCAAGTTTATATTTAGCTTTAAATTTAATGAATTCATTCTGAATTTCATAAATTTATAACTGAAAACGTGAAATCAAATATTATAAAAGTTAATGCTCTCATTTAAGTAACATTACAAACTAATATATCTTGGAGTGACACGGTTAATTATCAATAAATATTCCAATGATTATTGTGAATTATTGAGAGTTTAAGAAAACATTGAAAGGGAAACTGAAAAATACAACATTATCAGCAAAGTTGTTGATTCAAAATCAGCCACTTTTGCAGCACAACTCGCACGGTAAACAGATCTTCATCTCTACAAATAAATATATTGAATTAACTCTAAGCCATTTGCAATTTTTCTCCCCTCATATTCTATATACATACATACATACATATATATAAAAATGAATCGTGGTTTGTTCCGATGCTTAAAACTCCAGAACGGCTGGACCGCTTTGCATAAATTTTTGTATATGCGGTGCCCGGGATGGTTTAGATTTACAATTCGGTCCAATTGGACAAAGGGGCGTGGTACCTCCCATACAAGCAAAAAATTAAAAATCAATTATTTCTGCTCCTGCTTACGGTATTTGAACAAAATTTGGTACATCGGTTTGGTGTACATATCTTAAGTGCTGCTGCAAATATGGGCGGGATTGGACAATGGGGAGTGGTATCTCCTATACAAACCACAAATTAAAAAGCAATTATTTCTGCTCCTGCTAACGGTATTTAAACAGAATTTTGTATTTCGGTTGAGTGAACATATTTTAAGTTCTTCTGCAAATATAGGCGTTTCTTATTATAATAGACCGATTGGCATGAAACATTTCCAATAAAAATAAAATTTGAAGGCAAAGCAACGTTTGCCGGGTCGGCTAGTATATTATATATATTAAATCTTAAATTGAATTGTACAATTCCCCAACACTGAGAAATTATATAATTATTTTAATACTTTCTTTAGTACAGGACTTACTGCCCGGCACGTGAGAATTTAACCTTAATTAAAAGGTGATTTTTTTAATCGTAGTTTTTTTTTAAATCGAATAAAACACTCAAAATTGCATCATATATTAACTCTTTTATTGGAATCGATAAATTGATTTGTGCCATTTAATTTCATATAAATGTTGTCCGCGGCTCCGTTTCAAAATGTCCGTTGGGAAGGTCCAATTTTTCGTCACTTTTTCCAGCATTTCGACCTGTATTCCACGAATAACGCGCGTTATGTTATCCTGTAAGGCTTCAATAGTGTTGATAATGTTGTAGATAAACTGCTCACCAAATTCATCTCTCAACATATCCATTGTTTCATGAGCAGTGTGGCATGTTGCAACTCAGCCAATTGGGGCAAACAAATCGCTTATCATGGCTCGATATCGTTCGCCGTTGACGGTGACGTTTCTTCCACAGTCGTCTTTGAAGAAAAATGGACCGGTGATGCCACCAGCCCATAAACCACACCAGACTGTCGTTTTTTTCGGGATGCATCGGTAATTCATGTATGGTATGTGACTGTTCATCACTCCAGATGCGCCAGTTTACGTATCCGTTCAGCAAGAAAAGTGCCTCATATCGGAACACAATTTTTCGATAAAACAGCGGATTTTCATTGAGCTTTTGTTAGGCCCATTCACCAAAAATAAGACGTTGTGGTAGGTTATTCAACTTTGATTTTTGCGTGAGTTGAATTTTAAGGCTTTCAAACCCAAATCGATGGGTAAAATTTTCCTTATGGTTGAGTAACACATGCCCAATGGCTAAGAACAGCGACGAATTGACATTTCATGATCGTCATTAACACTGGTCGCTACGGCTGCAATATTTTCTTCGGTATGCACTCTACACATGCTAGCCGATGGTTTTATGTCCAACAAAGTAAATTTGATGCGAAATTTGGAGATAACAGCACGAATTGTTGATGCAGCAGGTCGAGTATGATGACCATAAAATGGTCGTATCAAACGATGCAGATTTGTCACAGAGCACGAATTTTGATAATAAATTTCAACTCTTGGCAATCGGTGTTCGTTTGTTAGTCTTTCTATGATGAAATGGCAGAGTATACTACTCACTTTTCACTTTGGCAGATGACGTCCACCAGTGCTGCCAATCTGAAAAACTTAAATCTTAAAAAAACACCTTGTAGTTAACTCCAAACCAATTCCATATACAGTCCACTATTTCTCAGCTAAAGTGCATCACAACAACAATCTGGATTAATCTCTTAATCAAAAACATTATAAATCAGTTAAACTATATTTTGATTAATCGGTTTAACGATTAACCAAAAGTTCTGATTATTCACATCTATGATTAATCAAATAATTTTAAATTTGCTTAGTCAAACTTGAATAACACTAGCCAACAAGGTTTTGGACTGGAACAACCAAATATCTCTCCTGGGGTAATTTGGTGGGCTGAATTCGAATCTGGCATAGATATTGGGCTATCAAGTCTTGTTCATTTTTTATCGCATGCTGGCAATACTGTAAAATAGTCAATACTGGCACTACAAGAACGAAAATTTTAAATTTTAAATAAAACATAGATATTATAAAAAAAAAATCGTGAAACTTTATTATATCGTAAAGTACACAGAATGAGGTTACGTGTGGAACAACACATCGGGCAGATGGACGCCGCGGCTTTGCTGGCACACACGCGATCTTTTAATGAAATTTTCAATGACCATTTTGGACAAATTCTGCGGTATTTCATTAATGCAGCGTCCAATTTCCTCTTTAAAGACTTGAGTCGCCGTCGGCTTATTCGCGTGAACCATCGACTTCAAAAAACCCCAAAGAAAAAAGTCTAATGGTGTTAAATCGCACGATCTAGGCGGCCAATTCTGGTCTCCAAAACGCGAAATAACACGACCGGGAGACGACTGATGCAGCAATTGAAATGTTTCTCTGGCTGTATGACATGTGGCGCCGTCTTGTTGAAACCACATGCCCTCCACATTCATTTCTTCAATTATAGACACGAAAAAGCTGGTTATCATTTCACGATACCGAATACCATTGACTGCCTTGGGTTCTTGTTGGGGCACCCTTTATTTGGTTTGGTAAACTGTTTATGTTCGCGGATGACATACGAGTATGTCTATTGTATAATTATAGTCATTCAGCGGTTTTGAAAACGCAGATTGAGTATGATGCATCAATGTTATTTGAATTTGAATATGCCAGACTAAATAAGTTACATTTGAATGGCGATAAGACGAATTTCGTAAGATTTCGACCGCACTTATTGAGCCGTGAAACGGAGATGTCGGTTTGCATTGACGGAAATATTGCTGCGGAGATAAGAGATATTAAATATCTTGGAATAAATTTATCTTTCAATTTATCTTGGGATACGCACATAAAAATGTTGAAAGGAAAAATCTCTTCAGCAACAGGAATTTTGAAGAAATTTCAATTCAAGTTATCGATTGAGGCAAAACTTATAGAGCAAATTATATTTTGCTCTGCGCTCTCCGCCAAATTTGTGGTGCCCCATGGTATATTAGGAATGATAATATACACAAAGATTTAAGCATTCCTTATATTTCCGAGGAAATAAAAAAATTAAGCAGGCCATATATATCGAAGTTGTCCTCCCACTCAAACCCACTCGCTCAAAACCTTCAGCATTTTCCCGGTCATATATGGCTAAAAAGAAAGGACACGCTAGACTTGGTCCAGTGATAAACAGATCTGCTCGCCAAAAACAAGATCCGGCAATGGCAGGATACTTAGTTTAAGATAGGATTAAGATTTGAATACATATTGTAAATTTCGAAAGAAAGATCCAATAAAGAAAATTAATGGAAGAAAAAAAAAATATTTTGCTCTTGTTCATTCCCATTTCGTGTACATGGCAATGGGTTTTACATCAAGAGACTATACATCATTAAAATCTTTACAGCGTGCACAGAACAAAGCTTTGAAAGTGGTTTTTAATCTTCGTAGGGATTTTTCAACAGTTGATTTGTCTCGAAAATATGCTACAAATGTACTTTCTGTAAAAGGCTTATAAAGGCTGTCCCAACAAGAACTCAAGACTTAAATATGGCGTCATTCGAAGTGTCATTGTTTGTCATATGAACAATTGTTATTGTTTGCTGGTAGAAGGTACGAGGTTAGTAAAAATGGAGCGCTGCACGAATGAACAACGCATTCTCATTGTGAAATTGTTTTACGAAAATGGTGAAAGTTTTGCGGCTACAGTTCGCAAATTGCGATCAAGTTGGGGTCACAATAATGCTCCAAAAGAGTCAACTTTAAAGAGATTAATGGACGAATTTGCCAAAACTGGGTCTGTTAGTGATGTAAATACAATAGCGCGCCTTCGACCAGGTCGATCGACCGAAAATGTTGCAGCTGTACGTGATGATGTCGCTTAAACTCCATCCACCTCAATTCGACACCGAGCTCAGCAAACTGGTGTCTCCAAATCCACTATGTAGCGAATTTTGACGAAAGATTTGCATCTTCATGCATACAAAGTTCAATTGACTCAGGAACTGAAGCCAGCTGACCATGGACAGCGAAGGAAGTTCGTTAATTGAGTGTGGGAGAGACAACATGAAAATGCTGATTTTGCCGATAAAATCATCTTCAGTGACGAGAACCATTTCCATCTTGATGGCTTCGTCAATAGGCAGAATTGTCGCATTTGGGCTGAGGAAAATCGTCGAGTGATTCATGAGAAGTAAATGCATCCTCAACGTGTCACTGTGTGGTGTGGATTTTCTGCTGGAGGAATCATTGGACCTTTTTTATGAGAATGAGGCATGTCAAGCGCAAACAGTCAATGGTGTTCGGTATCGTGAAATGATAACCAGTTTTTTCGTGTCTAGAATTGAAGAAATGAATGTGGAGGGCATGTGGTTTCAACAAGATGGTGCCACGTGACATACAGCCAGAGAAACAATTCAATTGCTGCATCAGTCATTTAAATCTTGCGATCTTGTTGGGACACCCTTTATAAATATAATGTGTTGCTATTTATATTTAAAGTAGTAAATGAAGATGATGATCATTTTATTAAATTGCGACAACGTTATAATCAATCGCAGTTAAATACGCGCTATCGTTTTAGCCTCATTCCATCAAGATGTAGAATTGAGGTTTATCACTTCAGAACGTGGGGTTTTCTTAGCAAAAGGTGGGGTTTTTCGGACCCCATGAATATAATGATTTATGTAATGATATAAATCGAATTTCTTGAATATTAGATATCAAACCTAAAGTTAAAAAATATTTGCCAGAAAAAATAGAAACACTTCTATGATTTATGTTTATAAATAAGTTATGTATAAATAAATTATTCCATTATTGTACAATTGTATTTTTGAACTTACTACAACTTTTTTTTTTGTTATTAAATAAATTCCACTATTTTGTAATTTAAAGTGTGCCAGTAAGTCTGTACTAAAGCCTTTAAGGCGCAAATAAACATTGTAAATATTTTATTATGAAATAAATAAATAAAAAAAAACATAAATTTTTACGAAGTCTTTTTCAATCAACTCGATTAAGCAAAGTTCGGATTAATCAATTATTTGATTAATTTAATTATGGTTAATTAAATTCGATTTAATTATTATTAATTATAATTTAATTATTATTAATTATAAATTAATTATTATTTATTAGATTAATCAAATAATTGATTCCGATTGATTGTGATTGATTAATTGAGAAAGACTTAGTAAAAATTTATGGGTTTTTAAATGAACCTGAAAAAAATAATTTATATGAATTAAAAGCTAAATTTATTTGCGTTTCCGAATGTAGCGACTTTCAGTGTGTGAAAAAGAGTATCAATATTCAGTTAATAAAATACAAAATAGTTATTATTAATTCAAATTTATTATACCACTTTCAAAGTAGACCCGAAAATACGAAAATATGAAAGAGTAAACTTAAACCAACGAATAATCAAATCAACAATACTTTTTCAAATGCATATTTCGTAAGACTTTAATTCTCGTCGCAAATTCCCATTTGTGTCTTCTGTTGATTGAAAAAGGCTACTTTGAAATGGTAATTTGAGTTTTCCAAAGAGAAAAAGTCAGCCTGGGACAGGTCGGGTGAACATGGTGGTTGTTCGGCAATACTTTTTGAATTTTTCGCCAGAAATTCCTCCACAAATACAGCGTTGTGAGATGATGCGTTACTGTGGTACAAAATTCGTGTATTTTCTTCCTACAAATTCGACCCTTCTCAACGAATTTGCTTTCTCAAACGCTGCATAACTCGAGGATGATATTCTTTATGTATTGGTTACCTTTTTCAACGAATTTTATTTCACAAACGGTGCATAACTCTCGACTGATATTCTTTATTTATCGGTTATCCATTTGACAAGAATTCCTTGCGCGCAACATCGCGATGACCAAAAAAAAAAAAACAAGACAACAAAAATATCATTCAACATTACCTTGACTTTTGATCGACTTTGACGTGGTTTTTCTTGGGTTCAGCTCTGCTAGAAGGCACCGTTTCGAAGCTTGCTTACTAGTTTTCATGTCAAATTCGTAAGCCCATGACTCTCAAACATCGCATAACTCTCGGATGATATTCTTTATTAACCGGTTATCCATTTGACAAAAATTCCTTATGCACAACACCGCGATGAGAAAAAAAAAAATACAAAAATATCATTCAACATTACCTTGACTTTTGATCGACTTTAATGTAATTTTTCTTGGTTTCAGCTCTGTTTGAAGGCACCATTTCGTAGCTTGTTTACTAGTTTTCATGTCAAATTCGTAAACCCATGACTCTCAAACGTCGCATAACTCTCGGCTGATATTCTTTATTAACCGGTTATCTACTTGACAAGGATTCCTTGAGCACAACACCGCGATGTTTTAAAAAAAATCATTCAACATTACCTTGACTTTTGATCGACTTTGACGTGGGTTTTCTTGGTCTCAGCTCAGTTGAAAGGCACCGTTTCGAAGCTTGCTTACTAGTTTTCATGTCAAATTCGTAAGCCCAAGGTTCTCAAACGTTGCATAACTCTGGGATCATATTCTTTATTAACCGGTTATCCATTTGGCAAGAATTCTTTATGCACAACACCGCGATGATAAAAAAAAACAAAAATATCATTCAACATTACCTTAACTTTTGATCGACTTTGACGTGGTTTCTCTTGGTTTCAGCTCTGTTGGAAAGCACCGTTTCAAAGCTTGCTTACTTGTTTTCTTGTCAAATGTTAAAAAAAAAAAAACATTCAACATTACCTTGACTTTTGTTCGACTTTGTCGTGGTTTTTCTGGGTTTCAGCTCTGTTGAAAGGCACAATTTCATAGCTTGTTCACTAGTTTTGGTGCCAAATTCGTAAGTCCATGTCTCTCTACCAGTTATAATGCGTTTTATAAATGTGGGATCTCTTAATCTACTGATATAGGTCTAGCCGAGTACTTATGAGTCTCATACCCAATCGTGTAAAATATTTTGAATTGATTCGATAGACAAAGAATTTATATCGGCTATCTTTCACAAACTTAAATGTCAATTTTCAGTCACCATTTCCTGCATATTATTCATGTTAATATCGGTTGCAGACATTGAAGGCCATTGGTCAGAGCGGGGCAAAATTTGCAATACATCTTGACCACTTTTGAATGCACTGCACCACTGTACTGTATGCGTGTGCTTTTCATAAAGTCGATTTACTGTAAGCCTTTTGTAATATTTGCAGCGATACGTCATGTGAAATTCCATTTGCAATATACAGTTTGAGACAAAATCTTTGTGCAATACTTTTATCCATTGTACAAATCGCAAAACACACATGTGATGAACTCATAAAATCGCGCACTGTGAACAAACTAAAAGGCAGATTGTACTCAAAAACTCCGCGTCAATACGGAAGAGAGTTGTGTCAACTTAGCGATAAAAAGAATTTCGGCAATGCCTTCATCTAGGCTTTTTAGATGATCAATTTCAGGTACTGCGTGCTAGAGAAGACCAATAACCGATACTTTCTCCTAAACGCTGGCACTATGTAGACTATTCGCGGCAAAATTCCTCATGAAAAATAGTCAAAAAATTGCAAGCTAAATATTTTCACCAAATCTTTCCAAAGGAAAATTTGTTGAAATGGCAGAGCCAACTTTTTTTTTTTTTTGTTAGCTTCCAACACTAAAATCGAAATAACTCTCATTTTTGCCTTATAATATGCTAAGTAATACATTTGTAAATTTGTGAAATGAAGTAGTATCAAAAGAGACACAATTTTACAGTTTTAAAAATATATATGTACAATTGAACATATTACGAAATAAATGAATAAGTTGTTTCGATTCTGGTGTTAGAAACTAAACGCAGGTACTATGCTGACTTCTCACGGTGAAACTCCGTTTAAAAAAAAAAGGTCTTGGAATATGAAGTTAAATTTTTCCACTAGATAAGTACTATGTTTTGTTACCAGAAAAATTTCCTTATGAGGCAAAGCCATCCCTCTTTTTCCAACACTGATTTCCAACACTGAAGTCGTAATAATATACATGTTTACGTCGTGATATGTTCGATAATACATTCGTAAATTTGAAAAATGAAATAGTAATAAAGGAAGACGTAGCTTAACAATTCTACAAATATATTATCAAACACATTATGACGTAAAATCATCAACTGTTGCGATATGAGTATTGGAAAACAATGCCAAAAAGAAGCTTGCAATGCCGCTGCATGTTTTCACGGGTAAGCAATTCCTCGTGGAATTTTTTCTTCGTGAAAAATTTATACTACCCAGCTTAATACCAAAAATGCTGACAAAGCCTCAAAATTTTTTCATGAGCAGGCAATGTCTCACTGAATTTTTTCCTCGTGAAAAAATCATAATATATTATGACGCAAAATCATCAACAGTTGCGATTTCAGTGTTGGAAAATAATATCAGAAAAGTTGGCAATGCTGTATTTTATTTTTTTTTTTTTTACGGTTAAACAATGATTCGTGGTATTTTTTCTTCGTGAAAAGATTATAATACCCAGCTTAATAAAAAAAAATGCTGACAAAGCCTCAAATTTTTTTCATGAGCAAGCAATGTCTTATTGAATTTTTTCCTCGTGAAGAGATCATAACATATTAAGACTCAAAATCAACTGTGGCGGTTTCAGTTTTGGAAAACAATTTAAGAAAAGCTGCCAATGCCGTTAAAATTTTTTTCACGGGTAAACAATGCTTCGTGGTATTTTTTCTTCATGAAAAGATTATAATACCCAGCTTAATACATAAAATGCCGGCAAAACATCAAAATTTTTTCATGAGTCAACAATGTCTTATTGAATTTTTTCCTCGTGAAAAGATCATAATATATTATGACGCAAAATCGTCAACTGTTGCGGTTTCAGTGTTGGAAACCCATACAAGAAAAGTTGGAAATGCTGCAATATTATTTTTTTTACGGGTAAACAATGCTTTGTGGAATTTTTTCTCCGTGAAAAGATTATAATACTCAGCTTAATACAAAAAATGCTGGCAAAATATCAAAATTTTTTCAGGAGCAGTCAATGTCTCATTGAATATTTTCTTCATGAAAAGATCATGATGCTTAGCTTAAAGAACACATTAACTTTTTTCACTGCATAAAGGGTGATTTTTTTAATCATAGTTTTTTTTAAATCGAATAAAACACTCAAATTTCCGTCATATATTCAAATTTTTTATTGGAATCGATAAATTGGTCTTTGCCATTTAATTTTTAAAGATAATTTCATGTAAATGTTGCCCCTGGCTCCGTTTCAAAATGTCCATTCGGAAGGGACAATTTTTCGTAATTTTTTCGAGAATTTTGGCCTGTATTCCAGTGTTCGGCTTGTCCACATAGACTAACGACTTGATATAACCCCACAAGAAATAATGAAGAGGCGTTAAATCGCAAGATCTTGGGAGCCAACTCACAGGGCCAAATCGAGAAATAAGCTGCTCACCAAATTCATCTCTCAACATATCCATTGGTTGTCACGCGTAGTGTGACATGTTGCAGCGTCCTGATGAAACCATATGTCAACCAAGTTCAACTCAGCCAATTGGGACAAAATAAATCCCGTATCATGGCTCGATATCGTTCGCCGTTGACGGTAACGTTTGTTCCACGTTCGTCTTTGGAGAAAAATGGACCGGTGATTCCACCACCCCATAAACCATACCAGACTGTAGTTTTTTCGATATGCATCGGTAATTCATGTATGGCATGTGGCTGTTCATCACTCCAGATGCGATAGATTTCCTTGTGTGCGTATCCGTTCAGCAAGAAATGAGCCTCATCGCTGAACACAATTTTTCGATAAAACAGCGGATTTTCATTTGTAAGGCCCATTCACCAAAAATTAGACGTTGTGTTAGGTCATCCGTCATTCCACGATGAAATGGCAGAGTATACTGTACACTTTTCACTTTGACAGATGACATTTGGACGCCATTACCAACCAGTGCTGCCAACCTGAAAAACTTAAATCTAAAAAATCACCTTATATGAAGTCACATGACAAAATCATAAAAGTTGAACCGAAAATTTGTTCTAAATTTTTGTGTTGAAAGTAGAATGTCGTGTGCTATTTTAAGCAATGTAAAATTTTGATAAAGTTCCTCAAGGCAAGCAATTTGTTTCCCTGCCAAAACTGAACCACAATGAATTCAGATCCAAGATAAATGTTCTACAATTCCCCAATACTAGGACCAAAAATGAGCCAAATCTAAGTGAAATCAAGAGGAGTCGCATATTCGAGAAGTTTTGGCATTACCCTCTTGCCATAATTACATTTCGTGTCGTGAGTCCTGCATCCTTTGGATTATTATTGCTCTACATAGGGCTCATAACTAACGATACACTTTTATACATTAAATTTACACAAATATGAATATTGGGAAATAACAAACCACACACAGGCACACATACACGCACTGATATACTCGCACACTAATGCACACATGTGCCATCATTTTTCTCACACCCAGAGACACAACGATATGTTGTGTTCGAGGAACTCTTGTGAATCGGTCGCCTCCAAGTGTTAGGGCACCGTTGTCGTATGCATATGGCGGCGAATGTGTTGGCATGACCGACCGACCGAACGACCGACCGAGCGGGTTTGTTTGGTTACTATTATTATTTCAGCAACTCCCATCGATCTTCATTGACACTTGTATCGAATATTCAATAAAAAATGAATGAATTTAGTTTGGTTTGTTTTTGTGTTTACTTTTGTTTGTGCATAATAATGGCTTTGATAGCAAATGTTGTTGGATAGTCCTGTTGTTGGTATGGCTGCAAGCATCAGAGTTAGTGTATTTATTAGCATCAACTGAATTTGGAATTGTGCGACATGGAGCATTTGCACATCACATGTATGTCGCATGCATGTTGGCTGTAAAAGTTGTGTGTTGTTGAGGAACAGTGATTCAGTGTTGGATAAGGCGATAGATGCGTAGCGTGCAATGATTACTTGTTCCTTGGCTCTCTCGATATGATAGCTCACTTGAGTATTATGTAAGACGTCATAAAATTAGTTGCCTCAGAGTCGTATAAGTAAAATTAATATTCAACTACAGAGTTATCCATTTTTTCGGTATCAAAAGTAAAATTAAATAAAACACACAAAAAACTATGATTTCGGTGAAACTTTTATTTTATTATATTGCTTAGACGTTGCCATTGTTATTATTTCGGGTTTAAAAGTAAAGTTAAATGAAATACATACATATAAAGCTATGATTTCGATGAAACTTTTGTTTCATTATAATGCATGGATCTTGCCATTATGCACGAAATAGAATGTCATTTAAATGACCGCCGCTGGATAGGTTGCAGCAGTGGATCCTTCTAAACTAATTTTCGGTACACATTTCGGGGGATATCTCGGTGATAACTTGACGAATGTTGGTTTTCAAATGCTCCAACGTTTGGGAATTGTCCGTGCAAACACGATCTTTGACGTAGCCCAAAAAAAAAAATCCGACGGCGTCAAATCGCTTGATTTTGGCGTCCACTTGACTTTGCCAAAACGTGAAATTACGCTTTCTGGAAACTTCTCATGCAATAAAGCCAAAATCGGTCGTGTTGTGTGGATAATGGCAGCGTCTTTTTGAAACCACGTATCGTCCAGTTCATAATTCTAAATTGCAGTCAAAAAACAGTCGGTTATTTTTAAAATTATACGGCCTAATAACATCTCCAGACCATACTGCGCATCAAACAGTCACTTTTTCCAGATGCAATGGCTTTTCCACAATCACTTCTGGGTTCTTCGAGCCCCATGTGCGACAATTTTGCTTGCTGATGTAATCACCGAGTGGCAAATGAGCTTCATCGCTAAAGAAAATTTTGTTCGAAAAATCAGCATTAAAAGTCTGTTGCTGTAGCTCTCTATTAGCATATCTACGGCTTTGAGGATGGTCAGCCGGCTTCAGTTGTTGCGTTAGTTGCATTCTATATGGATGGAGGTTCAAAACGAAATTCAGAATACGCCATAATGAGCCGTAAGATA
Source organism: Philornis downsi (assembly GCA_019455685.1). Classification (NCBI taxonomy): domain Eukaryota; kingdom Metazoa; phylum Arthropoda; class Insecta; order Diptera; family Muscidae; genus Philornis; species Philornis downsi. Next base: position 587,905 of record JAHXMU010000746.1, read on the forward strand.
GACTTAATTGCTGAGAACGCCATGGAATCGACAAATTCGGATTATCCGCCATATTTTCACTAAAAAAAGCGATATTTTTGGAAGTTTGTACCTTGCGATGATGTACAGACCTGACCATATCTGTAACGCTTCCAGTCTCCTCAAATGTCTTTATAATCTTGCCAATTCCGTAATCCCCGTAATACAAGAATAGTGCCCTCGATTGATTCACCACTTTTTTTCTAAGTTTTAACTATTTTTATGCGTCCTTTGTTTGTTAAACGACCCATATTCGTAAATAGCAAGCCCTTCATTAAATAAATAACATTTCAGACGACAGGTATTTAGCAGGTGACAGCCTTGCCAGAACGGCGGTTTTGCAGCAACTAAATGGATAACTCTTTAAGAAGGAATGTATGATATGAATTTGTGAACATAGGTTAAATAACGTAATTTGTAGAAGGATAGTCTTTCCGTCGATTTTTCACATGCCAGCCAGTATTATAAGGCAATATACTTGACTAGAATTTAAGTAAATTCAGGCTACGAATTAAGGATTACAGTGGAAAATTAAATTTCGATAAAACGATTAATTTGTGTGGGAGATACCGGAATGGGTATAACATATTTGGTGAAATTTGTTATAGCCGATTTTAAGATATAGATGTGAGAATATATGGGTTAAATCGGTCATTTGTATCGGGGGTACTAAAAGGGGCTTAGTTTATTTGTCACTTTTTCTCCTATATTGTAGAAAATTGTTAAGCAATGATATAAATCTAGACTGTTATAGCTAAATAATTAAAAAGTATAGAGGATTGATTGAATTTTGAAAAATTAAATAAATTTGCGGGAGCGACAGCTCCCTGTGGCAGCTACGGCAGTCTGCATACTACCTATAAATATATCCAGGGGTAGTAAATGCAAAATTACATTTAGTGCATCGGATGGGGTGGTGCGGAGTGCACCAGTGATTTACAGACTAGTCATCCTACAGTATGTGGACTTCTCAAGAGCCTTCCACCAGACGATAACTCCGCAACCAGTGAACAATGCGAGGTTATAATCCCTATCGTTCCCCTTTTGCCATCTTGCACGCATATAGCGTCACTGTGGCCTTTTTCGCCCTGTCCAGAATGTTGAGCTTGAAATTCAGCTTCTTGTTCAATAACACACCATGGTATTAGAGTTTTGCATAGTCCGCGAAAGCAATTTCAGTACCTCCCAGAGAGATAGGACCCACAGGTGGATCTTTGTACAGGTGGAATCTGGTGAACAGTTCGGTCTTGTTTGGATTTACTCCGAGACCGTTTTCCCCCGCCCACTTCGTTACAATGAAGGATATCACCGAATGTTTCCAAAAATTCCCCCCTAACTGCTATTGCCACATCGTCTGCATATGCGACAACTTTGACACCAACCTCTTCTAGAGAGAACAGAATACTGCTCAGAGCGAGGTTCCATAGTAGGGGGGAATAGAACACCCCTTGGGATGTTCCCCTACTGACAAATCTGTTTAGGCCCGACGACCCTAATCTAGCCCTGATACATCACTACGTACAATAGACTTCTAATACTAACGTCTACTCCCAGTTTTGATAGTGCAGGAATTATCCTATCAAGAGAAACGTTATTGAACACCCTTCTATATCTAGAAAGGCTACCATAGTATACTCCTTGACGGCGAGTGAACCTTCAATGAATCTCAGTAGACTTACCCTTGCAATAAGCATGTTATCTTTCCGACAGCAGTTTTCGGTCTATGTTTGTCCTAATGTAGCTATCAATGAGTCTATCCAGTGTTTTGAGAACAAACGATGACAAGGTGATAGGTTTAAAACCTTCCGGTCCCGTATGGGAGGTTTTCCCGGCTTTGGGAATAAAAATCGTCTTGGTCTCCCTCCACATAGCAGGGATGTACGTTAGGTCGATACAGTCAGTTCATGAGGCATTGATCTAATATGTTCTTTGGGGCACATATCTTAACCTGTATCAACACTCTTGATAAGGAGAGGAGAGGAAGAGGAAGAGGAAGAGGAAGAGGAAGAGGAAGAGGAAGAGG
>JAHXMU010000746.1:589955-610671 GCA_019455685.1 Philornis downsi
GAAGAGGAAGAGGAAGAGGAAGAGGAAGAGGAAGAGGAAGAGGAAGAAGAAGAGGAAAAGGAAGAGGAAGAGGAAAAGGAAAAGGGAAAGGAAAAGGAAAAGGAAGAGGGAGAGGGAGAGGAGAGATCTTAATAGTGAATATTAACTATATTAGTAGGATGGCTACAGCAGCCTAGTAAACTTCCGAAATGCATAGTAATGTGACTTTATCAGTATTCAAACTTGAACAAACAACTTCATATTAAACTTCGTGTTTACGGCTAAGTTCAATCTACCCTTGCAGTAGTTCATAACGAATATAAATACTTTAAATTAATTTCACATACTTAACTTCTTTAGAAGAACGATCGGAACTGAGGTTCTATAATGTTATATTTTTGAGTTCGTCCATACCACTGTTTGTTACATACGTGTAACATTGTTATGTCACGAACACACACTTTTTGTTTTATGTGCGTACCACCAATTTTTAGTTTGAGAGGCCAGCAGTCACCACATATTGTCTACATTCGATCCTTTTTATTTTCATCCTTAACTCGGGTTGACATGTATCTCGAGCACTTGGATACAAATTCACTTACTCCTACTTATTACAGACATTGCAACTTACACCCCCAACTATAGAGTTACAAACGAACGAATTAACCTTAAACAAACAAACACACATACACACACACACAGGACCTGCCATAATGTGTGCAGAAATTTGTGTTGGTAACTCAATGCTCTGTGTACTGCATTAGCATATTGCCGTATCCATAAGCAGAATAGCCACAGTCACATGTATTTGTCAACAATTGTGTGCATTCGTCCTTTGAAATATCTTTAGCAATTTGTATATTCGACTGTCATATGTGGACTAGAAGTGTCCGAGGCCTTCATTTTGTATGATATCTCCAAGGACATTAACATAATTTGTACACTTTTGTAGCTACTTGGGAGGGTATCAGTCTGTAAACTCATTGTTTGTTCAACAGGACAAATGAATTTTATGGTGCTGGCTATATTTTGGCTACAAGTCGGCAGCTGAGAGAGAGAGTTGAAATGAACTTCAAATTGAAACGGTCTTAATCTAAATGTCCTAACATCAATAATAATCGAGGAGCAGCTTGTTAATTGGAAAATTGAGTAATAGTAGTAGGTGGTGTTGTTTCAATGGAACTTAAATTGGAAAGCTGATATGTTTTGAGAAATTATGATGGAAACCATTGCATATAAGGACGAAGCAGCCTTTCGAATAGCTGAAATCTATTTTTGAACTAAGCGATTAACTCATGGGAAAAAGCTTGAAGTGAACGGTGAAATAAGCATGATTTATCTTACATTAGTCGGATAATGGGGTAGCTTATATACAATGTGACTAATAAATATTGCTACCTTAAAAACTTAAATTTTTTTCGTTATTCATTCAATAAATAATACACATTTAATACATTTATTTAACAGTGTTTCTAAAGTAAAAGCAAAGGGTGTTCGACACAGTCGAAATTATTATATTAATGTACAGGGTGGTCCAAAATGACCGAAGTGGTGTGAATTGCTTATAACTTTTTATTTAAGACATATTTTTTTAATTTTTTTTTAAATACAGTAAATTTATGGGGAATATTTTTAGATTTGTTATTAAAAATGATATCCCGTGTGTGGTGGCCATTTTCTGCTTCGCACAAATGTGCTCTTTCCAACACATTTTCCATGACCTTTCGCAAAATTTCCGATGTTATGTTGTTAATTTCGTCACGAATATTGGATTTTAATTCGTCAATAGTCCTAGGCTTATTAACATAAACTTTCCCTTTTAAATAACCCCAAAGGAAAAAGTCTGGAGCGGTTAAATCCGGGGAACGCGGAGGCCAATTAAAATTGCTTGTACGCGAAATTATTCTTTCACCAAATATGTCGCGTAAAAGAGCCATTGTGGCCCTCGCAGTGTGCGCTGTGGCTCCATCCTGTTGGAACCATATTTGCGGATGGTTTTCCACGGATGGCCTTACAAAATTTTCCAACATGGCCCGATATCGATCAGCATTGATGGAAATGGCAACACCTCGTTCATTTTCAAAAAAATATGGGCCAATGATCCTTTCTGAAGAAACACCGCACCAAACAGTACACTTAACTGGGTGTAATTGTCGTCGATGAAGTACTCTCGGGTTTTCCGTAGCCCATATCGAACAGTTTGCTTGTTAACGAACCCATTTAATTGGAAATGGGCTTCGTCACTCATAACTAAGTTATGAATAAAATTAGGATTCTCTTGTGCTTTTTGCTGGAAATAAATTGCATAGTCAAGTCGTTGCTGGTAACCTGTCGGTTTCAATTCTTGAACAATTTGAATTTTGTATGGAAACATTCTTATGCTATGCAAAATTCGCTGCAGCGACCCTCTTGAGATGCCAAGTTGTGTTTGTGTATCCTCCTGAATACTCTCCTGTGGAGTATCTTGAAATCAGGTTATTGGGAATTTTCGGTGCTGTTCTGGTCTGGATACATGACAAGTTACGGCTTACAGATATGAAAGGGATTCTCTTTGAACGTAATTCTGAAGAAAAACCCCTTTTAAACATGTTCATGTAACATCTTTGAAGCAATATTCATCATACATCATAGTTTTGCCAATTTTGATGTTTTTTTTTACTTAAAAACTTCTGTATATCATAAAACATTTCAAGTTTTAAGAAAAATATGTTGTGGTCCGATGTATCTCCCCTTAGCGCGGATAATAACATCGAGTCGCTCCAGGAATATTTCACACGCTTCACAAATGTCGTACCATCCTCAATGAAGATCAATCTTTGAGGCGTTCACTGTCTCATATTTTTTCTTCTTATGTGACGACTGAAATAGATAGCCTTATCTATTATACGCCACCCGTAGAAAATAATTCCAGGCGCTTCGATCTTTTGCGTTTCTCTTCCAATTCGTCACACCAAGCTTCGATATTATTTCAAAAACCTTTTCCTTCCAACGGTGTTTTGGTCGACTTCTTCTGCGCCGTCCATCGAGTTCGTTGTCGAAATCTTTCCATGCCGGAGCATTTGAGTCCATCCGCACAACATGACCTAGCCAACGCAATCGATGTATATTAAAGCGCTTGACTACGCCGATGTCGGCATATAGCTCATACAGCTCATTGTTCATGCGACGCCGATACTCTCCGTCAACGATGAAGAGGCCATATATTTTCTGGAGTATTTTCCTCTCGAAAACTGCCAGTACTGATTCATCCGCTTGCGTCATAACCCAGAATTCTGCGCCATATAACAAGACGGGTGGAACCAACGTCTGATACAGTCAGATTTTTGTTTGTAGAGAGGGGGCGTCGTCATTGTATCGCTTGCTTCGCCCATAGTAATATCTGTTAGCAAGCAATACTCTTCTTTTTATCTCCATGCTGATGTCATTTGTTTCGTGTACAGCGGAACCGAAGTAGATGAATTCTTCCACCACTTCAAAATTATAGTTGTCAACGTTCACACAGCGTTCCAAACGAGTATAATCTCTGTTCGTTGAAATCAATAATTTTGTTTTGTCCTCATTTACCTCCAGACCCATTTTCGCTGCTTCGTTCTCGATGCTTGAGAAAGCTACAGTAACATCTCGCAATTTTCGCCCAACAATGTCTATGTCATCTGCTTATGCGAGTAACATATGGCTTTTATTAAAGATGGTAGCAGTCGTGTTAACTGCAGCTTTCCTCATAATCATCTCGAACAGTATGTTCAAGACGTCGCACGATAGACTGTTGCCCTGCCTAAATCCTCGTTCGGTGTAAAGAGGATCGCTAAGCTTTTTGTCGATCTTTACTGACGACTTCGTGTTAGTCAGCGCCATCCTACAAAGACGTATAAGATTCGCAGGAATTCCAAATTCGGATGGTACGTGTCGATCTGTTTTTCTTGGATCTTCTCTAGAATTTGTACTGTGAATATCTGGTCAGTTGTTGATTTACCAGTTCTAAAGCCACACTGATAACGTCCAGTTCGGTCAGTTAGAAACAGCTTTAGTCTTTCACATATCACACTCAATAGGACCTTATAGGCGATGGTTAAATACTAATACCGCGATAGTTTTTACAAACACTTGGATTACCCTTTTTAAACATAGGACAAAGGAAACTCAAATTTCAATCATCGGGCATATTTTCATCGAGCCAAATCGTATCTAGGAGCTGATGCAGGCTGTTTATCATCTCATCGCCACCAGTTTTAAACAGCTCTGCTGGCAGGCCATCTGATCTCTGTTTGGCTCAGAGCTGCGTAATTTATGCCATCGTCGATAATTGGGGTGATTTCCTCACTCGTGCTGCCATCCGGAACTAAGAGCTTATAAATATGTGCTCTCCATAGTTGCAGCGCATTCTGTGTATATTTGACCAGATTTCCCTCGCTATCTTTACAGGGGGAGCCCTGTTCCATACCCTGCACTTCTTGTTTTTTGGTAGAATTTTCGTGCTTCACCTCTATCCCTGTACCTTTCTGTTTCCTCACTCTCACGCTCTTTCCACAACCACTTCTTTCGCCTAAAGAGTTGGTGCGCCTCTCTTCTCTTCTCCTTGTATTGTTCCCTAACTGCACGCGTTACAATTGGCCGCAACGTTGCCCTGTATGCAGCATCCTTTTCCTAAGACACCATGCGGCATTCTTTGTCGTACCAGAGCCTGTCTGAGCGCGGTTTCACATACCCAAGATTTTTGCAGCAGTTGTCATAGAATGCGCAATATGTTGCCACTGTGCGGCAGGAACATCAGGATCAGAGGCGTTTAGTTGTAGTAGTTGTGAGAGTTTGGTGGAGTAGGCTGTGGCTATCTCAGGGGTATCCAGCCTAGCGACGTCGAGCTTCCTTTGTGCCTGGTTACGAACATTTTTCGTTCTGCTCAATTTCGTGCGTACTTTAGCTGCAACCAGGTGGTGATTCGAGTCAATATTAGCATAACGAATCACACGCACGTCCTTGACACTAGAAGCATGCCTTCCGTCTATTACCACATGATCAATTTGATTTCTCGTGTTATAATCAGGAGATAACCACGTTGCCTTGTGGATGTCTTTATGCGGGAATCTGGTTCCACTTACTACCATATTACGTGCCGCAGCGAACGAAACCAGTCTGAAACCGCTTCCGGAGGTGTTACCATGTAAACTGAATTTTCCGACTGTTAGGTCAAGAACACCTTCCCTTCTTCCTTGTTTTAAGTTTCAAGGCGCCAGGTTGTTTAGTATTTTTATTTGAGCCTTTAAAAATAAACGATTTCAGAGAATTTGTAAATATGAATAAATTGGTCATCATTATGTAATGCAATGTTTCCATTTGAAAGTCCGAACAATATTAAAGCCGAGCTATATTTTACTCTGCGGGAGTCTGCTCCTTCGTTTACGACCGTAAAATATTGGATAGAAGAATTTAGACGAGGCCGAAAGAGCTGCCAAGGCGAACACCGTAGTGGTCGACCAGTGGAGGTGTCCACACCAGACACGATTGAAAAATTTTTCCAAAATGGTATTGGATGATCGTCGGCTGAAGTTGCGTAAACTAGCTGAAATGATAGGCATTGCAAAAAGTGCTGTACTAAGGTTTGAAGATGAGAAAGCTGTGCATAAGATGGGTGCCGCGCTTACTTTCAATAGATTGAAAACAGCGTCATGAAGATGTTTCAGTAGAGTGTTTGGCGATGTTTCAAGGCAATAAAGTCGAATTTTTGAGTCGATTTATAACCATGGATGGGACATGGGTTCACCACTTCACACCTGAGACAAAGGTAGAGTCAAAGTAGTCGACTGGAATGGGAGAATCGTGTCCAAAGAGGGCGAAGATGATTCTATCTGCAGGCGAGGTCATGGCGTCTATTTTTTGGGATGCGCATGGGATTATTTTTATAGATTATCTTCAGAAAGGAAAACCCATCAAAGGCGAATATTATGCTAATTTATTGTAGCGTTTAGATGATGAAATTATGGGAAAAGACTGCATTTGGTGAAAAAGAGTCGTGTTGTTTCGTCAAGACAATGCTGCAGTTCACACATCCACTACTGTGATGGCCAAAGTTAAGGAACTAAAGTTTTAATAGTTTCATCACGTAACTTATTCGTTAAATTTAGCTCCCCCGGATTATTTTCTATTTCCATACTTGAAAAAATAGCTCGCTGGTAAAAGATTTGTCACCAGTGAAGAGGTGGTGTCTGCGGTTAATGAATATTTACAGGAATTTGACAGTTCTTAGTATAAACAGGGTATAGAAGCTTTAGAAAAGGTGTATCGAGGTAAAAAGAGATTATGTTGAAAAATAACGAAAATTATTCCCAACCTTTTTTGTGTCTTCTTTCTTAGGTCGATTAGTTTTGGGACCACTCTCGTAAATGTTTAAAACGTAAAAAAATTAAAAAAAAAAATTAAAAGTGGCCCTTTGAGAGTTGAACGACTAATGTGAAATTTCAATTTAAAAACACGATTAAATAGATTTTTAAGAATCAAAATATGTTTACAAAAATCCAATTAAAAACAGACCTTCTGTATTGACACTCAGCAATTAAAAGCTGCACATCAAAGGAATAACATCTATTTTTTTTTCTCTCACTTTCTTTGAGATATTCCTTGGACTTTAACTTGTATTTAAAATTAATTTCTAGAGTTCACACTGAATTTCACAAGAATCACTCTTTCACATAAAAGACAACATAAGAAAACAACATTTCTGCCACTGCAACTGTTTAAAGTTTTCCCCTCTTTTTAACAAGCGCTCTAAGATCGTCAAGGAAATGTTTATTAAAATGTCATGAAATCAGAAAAGAAATTAATTTTTTATATTTCTTTGTCGCCACCGACAAGATGGTTGTCGTTGTTAGTCAGGCCATGACGGCCTCTTCCTTCCGCCTCCGGACAAGCAGCAGCCGCAAAAGAAAAAAAAAATAAATAATTATAAAATCGTAAATTATAAACACTGAGGCAAATAAAATTTATGACCTTATTACAGGAAATTTGTACGTAACACTGTTAGTATTTTGTTTTTCTGACGGGGGAAATGTTGGGAGGAATGATAAACCACTTAACAAGCATTTTCTTACCTAGACCAAAGGCCGCTGAATGAATGACAGCGGCAGCAGCCACGGAGAGAGGGAGGAGTTACCTATTAGAAGTGAGAAGCTCATCAAAAGCCACACGCATTCCTACGCAAATATCTTGGAGACAAAGCCTTAAGGTATTTCGCTGGACAGGACCATAGAGAATAAACCACAAAAGAAAAAAAAAAAACAACAAAACTTTTACTTATTAAGCCTCCGACAACATGACACGAATGCGTAGCACAAATAAAGGACCTACAGGCCAGGACTATAGACAAAGCCAGAAGTACAATGTAGAGGGGAATCCTTAAAACTGTAACATAACACACGACAGATGTTTTCAATTGTTGTCTCGCTGCTCGCTGCGTTGTTGGCATTCATCTTGTATTAGTAACTTTGTATTTGTATGCCATCGAGGACATTGTGTGCGGGGGTGTGTGTGGTGTTAGTATTGGTTTGTGGCACTTGGCTTTGCCACTGATTGTGTGCCGTAAATGTTAAGTAGTCATCATGGTAATGAAGATGTGGTCGTTGGAGTTGGTGTATGTGTGTGTGTGTGTGTGTATTTGTGTTTTGCATATTGTTTTGTGTTTTTGTAGCCCGGTCCTAATTCTCCTGATGACTGTTGTTTTTGGCCATGTAATGTCATGGTGATATTAAGCTGTATGAACTTGGTCTAAATCTTTCGCACTGGTTTTACCTTGTGAATCTCATTTCACACCAACTGCGAAAACAACGCCATAATAGTCCTGTCAGCTATAGTCGCAGTCCTAGTCGTAGTCGTAGTAGACCTATTTACATGGTTTTAATTTTATTGTCTGTATGAGTGCTGACACCCCGCCCTACGCTTGTGTGTAACTCTTCAACAAGCGCAACCACCAACATCGCTGCAATGAAGGACCTTAACGCCGACAGACTACTACGTATCAGTGTTACAAATATCACTGTTATTGTGTTGGTCGTAGTCGTGACACCTACTATCACACTGGCATTGCTAGTTTGTTATAAAATTAATTTGCACTCTCATTTGGAAATCCTTTTAATTAGTCTGTGAAAAAGTTAGACATTGGATGTCCTTTTATGTTTGTACGAAATAATGTTATAGTCTGTATATAATTTGGTTTTAGTGTTTTAACCCTTCTGGTGCCTCAAATGCAAACTTTAACAGGGAAATGACAAAAAATGAAGAGCTTTTTGGGGGATTGAACAAAATTTATTTTAACATTGAGCCTTATCAGTTGCTGTAAGTTTAGTGGCAAATAAAACAGGAAAATAAATTGCTCCAGTCATCAAATAAAAATAAAAAAATTTAATTTATTAATGATTTACAAAATATGTCGTCTCTGAATAAAGTTGTTTGTGAGCTCAACGAATTACACACCCTGGCATTCATAAGCAAGGCAAACATGACTCAATCTACGAAAGAAGTTAAAAACCAAGTTTTTGAAAACATAGTCGATATTTCCAAAGATTTATTATTAAATTTTTGGAGTTTAATTATAGTTTTATTCTGCTGGTTGAATTTACATATACCTTTGGCCTCGGAATATCAGAGGGCGCGTGTTACATCGCTTGGTTATTGTCTGCTGCTTTCGTTCTTAAAACTAAGCTCATTAAATGCATGACATGTGCCAAATTTGGCTGAATTGTGTGCAATTGATTCAAAGATATGAAGCTAAGATTATACAGGGTTATCCATTTTTCGATTTCAAAAGTAAAATTAAATAGAATACACACAAAAGCTATGATTTCGATTAAATTTTTATTTCATTACAATGCTAGGACCTTGCCATTATGTACGGAATACGATGTCAATTAAATAACTGCCTCTTGATTGGTTGCTGCAGTGGACCCTTTTAAGGTAGTTTTCGACCACCCTTTCGCTTATTTTGCGTGGGACGTTTGGTCTTTAGCGTAACCACCCAACAAAAAGGCTAACGGCGTCTAATCGCATGATCTTGGTTGCCGCTTGACGTCGACAAAACGTGAAATTATGCTTTCTGGAATCTTCTCATGTAATAAAGCCAAAATCGATCGTGTTGAGTTTGAATCACCACTTTTGTAGTAAGTTGTAACTATTTTTACGTATTCTTCGGCTGTTAAGCAATCCATATTAGTAAATGGCAAACTTTTCACTAAATAAATAACAGATGACAGCTGACAACCTTGACAGACGAGCGGTTTCGAAACTACTACATAGATAACTCTAAGTCCAAGTCCAAGTGATTACCACTTTTTCATGTCTATGACAAATGATTTTAGTGATGAAAATGTTAATTCAATTGAAGCTTGTGAAAATCGACTATTTCGACTTTTTTCCTGTTCATATTGGCAAAAAATTGGAATAGTTATTCTCACAAGTTTTATTTAGAAAGAAGAAGTTATCGAGTTAAATTGGATTGCGGTATTTAGGGTTATTTTGCTCAAATTTTGCCAATACGACGACAATAATTTAGGTTGCCGCTGTCTACGAATTAGTAGCTACAGAGAAAAAATTGAATTCCGGAAAATCAACGGATTTGTATGGAATGTACCAGAAGAGGCTTGACAGCGCAGTCCATTTTCATTCCTAGGCACTATCTCAGCAAGCCCATAATATATACCAAATTTGACTTAACATTATAGATGATATGAAAATAAGAATATGTGCGTTATATCGGAAGTTTGGATGGAAGGATGGATCATGGTTATCCAGGCTATTTTCTAAAAATTTTCAAGAATTATAAACCAAAACAATGGTTAAAACTCAGCTGACATCAGCTTTCGTGTTAGGAGAAATAAAATTGAATTCCGAAAAATCCGCCAAATTGTAAGGGACGTACCAGAAGGGGCGTAAGAATACACCTATCCTATGGGCTGTATTTATTCTACGATATGTTGTATTGTACGATTTGTTGTATTATTGTACGATCTGCCTATTTTTCTTTCCTCCTTACAGCGATGCCTCACTGCCCGCATTATAATTGGCGGAAGCGTTACAATGTATACAGCATTCTTCTCATCAGACGCAATTATGTGTTCTTTATCGTACCTGGGATTATTTGAGCCCAGGTTTTTATACCAAAGTACGGTTACTGCGCAATTGCTATCGTATGTCAAACACTGTGGAAAAGGACATCATGATTGAAGTAGTGGTAATTGGGTGTCTTTGTTGGAATAGCCTGCGGTTTTCTTTGTAGTAAACAGCTATTCAATGGCTAATTTTATTTATGCTTAATTAAGTAAATTGTACTCTTTAACCGTGTACATATATTTCAACCAGGCACGTTCACTACAGTCGAATTAAGCCTTCCATATATTACTATGTGAAATATGTTATAGTTTCTAGTATTTTGATCCGGGAGTAGCAAAATTGTCACTTGGATATCCTTTTGATGAAATCTGGCTATCAGAATCCATTATTACATCTGTTGCTTTGCAGACCAATTTTTTCGATTGTTTGAACTGAGAGCATATTTCCTTTCCATCTTGGCATTAAAATCTCCTGGAATAATTTTGCTGGATTGGTTCAGAACATCGTCGTATTTCGATTCTTAGTTTTTATAAAACTTGTCTTTGTTCTTGTACCGCATTTTTGTCCTCTGTCGCTGCGACCGCACAATGCAGAGAGATAAAAGAACGTTTCCCTCTAATTCAGAATGTGGGTATATGGTGGCTTACAGGTTTGAATCATGAGCCAACATAACCAATTAGAAATCTGTAACTGTGCTCATCAATTTCTGTATGGACGCTGTAGTGGATATCAGTTTTTCTGAACCTTGTCAAGTCCATCGCATCTTCTGCATGTTATCTTACTATAGTGTCCAAAATTAAGACCAGTTTTTAATTTAAATTATGTAGCAAAATCGAGATTTGAATGATACTTGGATATATGTTTTTAAAGATGAGGCCAAAGATAAAGCAAGCCCGAAACAATAGCGTCAATGTCTTTAAAAAATTAATGTTATGTAGAAAGTTTTCTTTTTATCGAATATCGAATTTATATATCGAAATTATACGAAATTATATATCGAATTTCAGATATATTTTTTCTAAACTGGTAACATTGTGTCTCTTCCACATTTCATTTCTTCTCATTTCACATCATATTGCCATTAGTGTTTGATTTACTTTCAGTTTTGTACGACGCACATAATAATTTCGACCATTTTTAAAATGTCTAATTTTGTTGAGCAAAAAAGTTTCGATAACATTTTGTTTAAAAAATGAAATTTCTCCTGCAAAAATATTTAAAATCTTACATGAGGCCTTCGATGGAGAGACGTTGTCGGAAAAGAGTGTCTACTAGTGGCATAAACATTTCAAATGTAGGCCGAGAACGAACTGAAGTCGAAGAGCACCTCGATAAAATATCAAGCTGTAACGATGAAAGTCATGTCCAACAAATCTGAGATTTGTTACTTGAAAACCATTGATTAACAACAATCTCTGTCTGTGATAGTCAATTCCTTTTAAAAGATATTTTGGGTTTCAGATGCCTCAAATTTTCTGCAATTTTGACAATTTTTCGGAGAAAGACTGCCGCATATAAATCTGAGATTTGTTACTTGAAAACCATTGATTAACAACGATTGGCCTTACCGATGACTCTTATAGTCAACTCCTTTTAAAACATATTTTGGGTCTCCGATGCCTCAAATTTTCAGCCATTTTGACCATTTTTTCGAGAAAGACCGCCGCCTAAAAATCTGAGATTTGTTACTTGAAAACCATTAATTAACAACGACTGGCCTTACCGATGACTCTGATAATCAACTCCGTTTTAAAAGATATTTTGGGTCTCAGATACCTCAAATTTTCAGCAATTTTGATCATTTTTAGGAGAAAAACTGCCGCCTAAAAATCTGTGATGAGATGATTTCTGATTGTCAGCTTGTTATGAACTTTATTACAATGAGAGATTACATTTTGATCTATGGGTCTGATTTGGAAATAACCGTTCAATCGAGTATAGTGCCGCGCAAATCGCGCAAATGTCTCCCAAAAATTAAGGTTTTGTAGACAGTTTTCTTTGATTATCTCCCTGTTTTGAATTGTAGTTTCCTTCTGCCAGGCTAGGCTGTTAACAATGATTTTATTTGAGTATCAGTATTGAGAGTATTGAGAATTATACATGGCCTCCTTTGAATAAAGAGGCCGGATTTATGAACAGATAATTCTTTGTTTTCGCAAAACGGTAATGCCTCACACTGCATTGACTCTTCAAGAGTTTTTTAACTAATATCGCTCCTAAACTAGCGCATAAATCCGAGTTAGCGCTATATGACTTCAGGCTGTGCCCTAAACTAAAACAATCGCTCCGAAGGCACCATTTAGAGTCGATTAAAAAGATTCAACAATAATCGCAGCTCTCTTTGAAGGCCATACCGGAATTACTATTTTGCACGCTTTAAGGGTTGAAGAAAACATTGGCATGAGTGTATTGTATCTGGAGGAGAAACTTTGAAAACTATAGATTATAGATATATATACTATAGATTTAGATGGACGAATCAATAAGTATTTTTTCGGTAAAATTGAAATTGGTCTTACTTTTTTGGGCACACTAGTAGGGATGTAAGCACTTTTTGCGTATATAGTGCGGGTATTCTTGAAGCTTATCTTCAAATTTTTGCGACGATTGCCAACATTTTGGATATTCGTTTCTCCGTTTTACTTTGTGCTTCTGCAAAAAAAAAATTATACTGAACCATGGCATCCAATTCTGTTAAGGATAGAGTTTTAGAATCAAATATTACTAATGTATTCCTGGAGCTTATCTCCAAATTTTGGGAATTTTTCGGCGATTGCCAACATTTTGGGTATTCGTTTCTTTGTTTTCCCTTGTGCTTCTTTAATAAAAATTATGCAGGGCCATGACATCCAATTTTGTTAAGAAGAGAGGTTTAGAATCAAATATTACTAATGTATTCTTGAAGCTTGTCTTCAAATTTTAGAAATTTTTCGACGATTGCCAACATTTTCATTTCCTTGTTTCCCCTTGTGCTTCTTTAATAAAAATTATACTACGACTTCGTGGCATCCAATTCTGTTGTAGAGTCTGCTTACAGTAACAAGATTGGTTTAAGGATAGAGCTTTAGCATCAAATATAACTAATTTACCTAAGGTGGTGGCACGAAATTTTGGTTGCTCAACTGGAAGGCTTACCCGCTTTATTTGTCATTAGACGGATAGTCAACGGCGTTATCAGGGAACACTTAATGAGCGGCAGACTCCTTGATGTATCTGACGAAAACTTCTAGTAGTCGCATTCAATATGTGCACGACGGCGGTTTTAAAAAAAGGCCGAAATGGCGTATAGGTAGTACAAGTAGTTTGAAAAAAAAAAAAAAAATGTTTTGGTGAAAAATTAAAATCTTTTACAATATATGTTTTAAGTTTCAAGGCGCCACGTTGTATAGATTTTATATTTGAGTACTCAAAACTAAACAATCTCAGTGAGTTTGTAAACGTGAAAACAACTATAATGATAACAAAGTGTAATTCGATATTTCCATTTGAAAAGTCTCAGTCCAACCCATATTGAAACCGAGCTATATTCTATTGTGGGGGAGTCAGCTTCTTCGTTTACGACTGTAAAATATTAGGTAGCAGAGTTTAAACGAGGCCGTACGAGCTGCCAACACAAACATCATGGTGGTCGGTCAATTGAGGTGTCCACGCCAGACACGGTTAAGAAAATCGACAAAATGGTATTGGATGATCATCGGCTAAAGGGGCGTGAGCTAGCTGAAATGAGAAACATTTCAAAAAATTCTATACATCGTATATTGACCGAAGATGAGAAAGATGAGAAAGCTGTGCGCAAGATGGGTGCCGCGCTTGCTTTCAAAAGAGAAAATACAGTATCGAAAAAATGTTTCAGTGGAATGTTTGGCAATGCTCCACCGCAATAAAGGCGAACTGTTGCGTCGATTTATAACTATGGATGAGGCATGGATCCATCACTTCACACCTGATACAAAGGAACAGTCAAACTGGTGGACTGGAATGGGAGAATAGTTCCTAAAGAAGACGAACACGGCCTCTCCTGCAGACAAGGTCATGGCGTCGGGTTTTCAGAAGGGAAAACGCATCAACGGTAAAGATTAAACTAATTCATTGCAACATTTAGGTAATGAAATTATAGAAAGAAGGCCGCATTTGGCTAAAAGAGAAGTGTTGTTTCATCAAGACAATGCACATCTACTATTGCAATGACCAAAATTTATGAATTAAAGTTCGAAATGCTTCATCACGCACCTTATTCGCCAGATTTACCTCCCTCAGACTATTTTCTATTTCCGAAGTTGAAAACATGACTTGGTGGTAAAAGATTTGCCAACAATGAAGAGGTGAAGTCTGCGGTTGATGGCTGCTTTAAGGAATTTGTAGTTCTTGCTATTAATAGGGTACAAAAGCTATTGAATATTGCTAAAGAAAGTGTGTTGAACTAAAAGGAGGTTATGTTGAAAAGTAAAGAAAATTTGTCTTTTTTGGATCGGCTAATTTGGGGCCGTCCTCGTAGTAAAAGTCTCTCAAACCAACGTTTGGAATTGTCTCTAACGAAAATAGGTCCCATTTAGTAAGACTAAAAATAGAATGCGTGCAAGGCCACTGAATGAGGCTACTGTCATACCAAATGCATTGGAAACAAAAGATTTTTGTTTATTTGGTTTAAGAGTGGATTTAGTGATCTGCAAGAAATTTTGCAATGGAATCTTTTCAAATTATTCCTAAATAAATGGCAGCAAAAGAGTCTAAATTGTAGAGATTTCTGCTACGTTAGATTATTTTCAATGGGGCGGTGGCCCCATCCTTTTTTTATAATTTACAGCTTCAAGAATCTACCTTAGAAAAACAAAAAAAAAATCGATAGATGTTAGGGTTCTTTCTATAAATGTGGCTCTGTAGTTTGGACACCGCAAATTCAAAATCAATTTCCGATTTTCTAAACTGTCTGTATTTCCATTATTAATTCTGTTAGTTCACTTATCATTTAACTCCAGCATATCGCCTAGTCTTAAGCATTATGTTTCCATCGGTATAGGCCCACTCAAAAACCAAATTCGGTTTAAGAAGATTTTCCATATTAATATCTCTTTGGAGAGCTGTTTTCTTCCTAATTCACTTGCTCTTAATTTGTATTCGTCGATGTAAAACCATGAACTGCTCACCGATGAAAAAACTCTGCACTAAATTGGCTTTGAAATTCTTCACTCTGTTTCGATTTGGTGAAAAACAACTTGAGCTCATTACAATGTGAGTGAAACCATCATCAGTGCTAACCTTTTAGACCACCTGGATACCTTTTTAAGTAGAGCATGAAGGATCTCTAAAGCGGTTGTTAATGGGTTGAATTATATTCCTGGCGATGGCTCCTTTTTTTCCAGCAATTTTACACGGCCACAAGGGAATGTAAATATCTGTGAATGTGTGAGAGCATAAGCTCGTGTGTGCAGCCGAGTGTGTTATGTTATGGCCGCGTATCCGTATCTGTATGACGGTGTTGCATTTGCAGGATTGCGTTATGCCCAGTGTACAGCCTATGTGAAGCTCTGCATGTCTGACTGTCTACTGGCTGATGTTATTGTTGCAAGTCCAAGCCTGCGGTATTGTTGTTGTTGGCATTGGCCATGTCGTTGCCGGTGTCGTTTCTGTTGCTGTTGATGTTGCCCTACTGTTTCGCCAGCGTAATGAAATTGAAGTGAATGTCCGAACTTATACATATAAGTATGCTCATAGCATTTTTAATGCCATCATCATCCATTTTTATCTTCAACTTCAGATTGTAGTTGCCACTATAAGCGCGAGTCGTCTCCTCTCCAATGGTGGCAGCACCATTTGTATGTTGCACAACCAACTATGCTGCACTTTTTGCCTGGAGGAGGGGGAAGGGGACCACTATAACTCCATAACCCTTCGCCCTCTCCCCATTTCCCGGAGCCTAAGGCACATGCCGTATAACAAACAGTACAACAAACATTAATGGAGGGAAAATGCTTTTGTTGGACGCCCCATTCGGGCTCTATGGTCCACTGCCTTTGTGTCGAAATTAATATTATTAAATTAAAAATTGACAGCGTACAATACTTTTGCTAAAAGTACAACAACACACAGACGATGTGCACACTGGCCTGCCATCGCACGAGAACGACAGCGAAAAGCAGAGGCTAAAGGACCTTTAAATGGTGGTCGGTTTCGAGGAGGATGCGTGGAGAAAGTACAACAAATTAAAGGAAATGTGAAAAGGAAAAGGATGAGCTCATAGTTTTAATACCGCATAATATGCCTCAAGGATTTAAAATGGGATTTTAATTTAAAAAGGTGCATGAATGAATCATATGAAATTGAATTTCTCGATTTCTTCTTTACACAGTAATACAAAAAAAAAAAAACGAAAATCCGTGGATTGTTTTACACAGCCCACACAGATCATCACGGATTGCTTTCACATCCCTTGGATAGTTCGCATGCATAACATCGTAAATTGTTTCTTCACATGAGAATGGCAACGCATATTCACGAGGGCAGGAATTGAAATTGATGGGAGAAAAATAAGGAGTGAAAGAAATTGAAATTGGCACCTGTACTAATTTAGATTTAAAATTGTTTTCAGTCCCTTCAATATCCCTTCAATAATTTACTTAGTTTCTGAATCTGGTCTATTGGGAAATAAATCGTCCTCTTCTAAACAACAATTTCGCCTCCTAATCCCAATATAAGGTAATAACTCTGAAGTAGACGAATTTGAAGTGGGGAATGAAACCAGACTTTCGACGAACACGTATTTCGAAGGTAACACATATTTTTGATGGCTGGAACAAAAGTTTATAATAAAGAATACTTTACAGATTTTGAAAGTTGCAGAGTTTTAAGCAAACCCTAGGACCAGTCTAGAAAATTCTTAAAACAGCACGAAATCGATGATGTAATTCTAAATATATTGACTTAATACTCATTTTTTGTATAAATTAGTTTATCTCCAATCAGTTGTATTTCCAACCAACCAATTATTCAATCAGTTGGGTGGATTGATCACTTAAAGCTAAAACTATCAAAGTAGTCATAGTTTCATCCATAATCATATAATTCTTCTCTGTCTACACTAAAATTCGATAATTCATTACTCCTGTATTATAAAGAAATCTGGTAATAGGATTATGTATGCAATGACTCTTGATGAAGTGTTCTAAGACGACCCGACAATCTTAAACGGGGTATAATTTCTGGTCTAATTTGCCCGGTCGGCGACATTAAGTTAAAATTTAGAATATTAGAAGTTGAACTTAGGTGCCAGTTTCTATACGAAAACTGTATACGAACACACTTTTCTATACGAAAACTGTGTACAAATACACTTTTCTGTACGAAAACTGCTTACGGAGACACCTTTTTATACGAAAACAGCTTACGGAGACACTTTTCTATACGAAAACTGCATACAAAGACAAGTGTATACAGTGAAAAGTGCCTACAAAGACACTTTAATATTCAGCATTGCCTACAACGACACTTTCATATTCGAAAAGTGCCTACAAAAATACTTTTCTATCGAAAAGTGCTTACAAAAACACTTTTCTATACGAAAACTACATACGAAGATACTTTTTTATGCGAAAACCATATACGAAGACAATTTTCTATGCAAAAACTGCATACAAAGACACTTTTCTGTACAAAAACACTTTTCTGCACAAAAACACTTTTCCATACGAGAGGTGCCTAAGTCATATATCTACATGGAAAATGTCTATAGAACATAACTCTATATGAAAGGTTCCGATAAGGACATTTTTCTATACAAAAGAAGACATTTTGACATGAAAAGTCCCTACAAAGACGCTTTTTTACTTGACAAGTTCATGTGGGTACACCTTGCACTCGTATATGAAAAATTCCTTTAAAGGAACAGTTCTATACTTTGGTTTCTGTGGAAACAATTTTCTACATGAAAGGTTCCAATGAAGACAATTTTCTACATGAAAGGTTCTTGCAAAGATTTTTTTTTGAAGGAAAAGTTCCCGCGAAGACATTATTGTATATGAAAAAACTTTATATGTGAAGTTTTTCTAAAAACACTGTTTTACACGCATGTTTTTGTGGAAACAATTTTCTATACGAAAGGTTTTAGTAAAGACAATTTTCTGTATAAAAGATTTCTGCAAAATCTCTTTTCTAAATGAAAATTTCCGATGGAGACACTGTTTTATAAGAGAAGTCCCTGTAAGAGCACTTTCTGGTGTAAAAAGTGCCGAGGAATACAATTTTCTATATTAAAAGTGCCTATGACAGCACATTTTTGTATGAAAAGTGCCTGTGAATCCACTTTTCTGTACGAAAAGTGCATTTGAAAGCTACTTCCTATACGAAGGGTGTCTTTGAAGACACCTTTATATACTGAAATCTATGAAGTCACTCTTCTGCATGAAAATGGCGCCAACTTTCCGTATGAAAAGTGTTAATAAGACAAAGTTGCGGTGAAGACCTTTTTCTGTAAGAAAAGTCCCAATGTGACGATACTTTTCTGTGTGAAAAATGCCTACAAAGACAATTTTTAATATCAAAAGTTCCTACGAAGGCACATTTTTATATAAAAAAGTGCCTGTGAAGTCACTTTTCTAAAAGATGCATCTGAAGACACTTTTCTATTTAAAAAGTATCGGTGAATAACACTTTCTGCATAAAAACAGTCTGTTGCAATATCGTACTACATGACAGTTTTCTATCACTATTCTGTATGAAACGCTTTGAAACACATGTGAAGGCACTTTTCTATTTGAATAGTGAAGACCCTTTTGATATGGAAAAATTCTATAACCAATCATTTCTACATGAGAAGGATCTAACACGTTTTTACGTAAAAATATATTTCCCTATGAAGAGTGCCCGTGAGGACAATTTTCTATATGGAAAGTGTTGGTGAAGCATTTTTCTATACAGAGTGTATTTGAAGGCAATTTCTTATATGAAGGGTATCTTTAAAGACACCTTTCTATACTGAAATCTATGAAGTCACTCCTCTACATAAAAATGACGTCAAATTTCCGTATGAAAAGTGCCATGAGACACTTCTCTCAGTAAAGGTGATTGTAAAGAGACCGTTTTTATATGAAAAGTGCCTGCGAAGCCACTCCTCTATATGAAAAGTGAATTTGAAAGCATTTTTCTATAGTGTCTAAGAGTCTGTGAAGACACCTTTCTATATTGAAAGAATCTATTAAGGCACTCTTCTATACGAAAAGTTACAGTTTTTTATAGTGTCTGAGCGTCTGTGAAGACACATTTCTATATTGAAAAAATCTATTAAGACACTCTTCTATATGACGAGTTACATTTCTATGTAAAGAGCGCACTTTCCTGTACGAAAATTGTCTGTAAAGACACCTTTCCATTTTGAATGAATTTATGAAGACACTCTTCTATATGAAAAGTTACATTTCTATGTGAAGAGCGTATATGACGCAAACTTTTCATGTGAAAGATGCCCTTGGGACACTTTTCTCTACAAAGGTGATTCTGAAGACGCCGGTTTTGTATTAAAAATTTCCTGTGAAGTCACTCTCCTATGTGAAAAGTGCATTTTGAAGGCACTTTTCTGTACGAAGAGTGTCTGTAAAGACACCTTTCCATATTAAAAGAATCTATGAAGACACTCTTCTATATGAAAAGTTACTTTTCTATGTGATCAGTGCCTATGAGGTCAAGTTTCTTTGTGAAAAGTGCACGTGTCGGTATAAAAGGAGACTGTGAAGACACATTTTTATGTGAAAAGTGTCTGTAAAGCCACTTTCCTATATGAAGAGTCCTTTAAATGGACTTTTCTTCCTTCCTATACGAAGAGGGCTTCTGAAGACGCCTTTGCACACGAAAAGAGCCTTTGAAGACATCCTTCTATATAAAGAGACACTTTTTGTATGAAGAATGACTGTGAAGACAACTTATCTGTATGAAAAATGCCGGTGAGGTGCATTCCTTTATGAAAGGTGACTGTGGAAACACCTTCTTGTGTGAGAAGTGGTTGTGGAGACACTCTTTTTTGCGAAAAAATTATTTTTGGGCATGAAGAGCGACGGTGAGGACAAAATTGAGTTGGAAAATTGCCTGTGAATGCTCTTTTCTGTATGAAAAATGTTTACGAAAATATAATTTTGTGCATGAAGTCTGACTGTGGGGACAATTTTGTGTGTGTAAAGTGCCTACGAGGAAACTTTTCTGTATGAAAAATATTGTTTATTTATACACTTTTCTTTAGGGCGTTTAACTAAACGTTTGTTTCTCAACGTGAAATATCTTCCTTTGCTGATAAAGAGTCCGAAGTAGTTTATTTCTCCATATAGTTTCGCATAGATAAGAAATGAGTCTAACAAAAAGGAAGCAAATTTAAATCTCATGTATTTTTTGACAGATATTGAAATAACATAAACCAAATGAAACTGAATTTTCACGAAAGTCTCTGATTGATAATTAGTTTAAGTTGTCCTAAAGTTGGCAAAGTGGTCATAGTGGCCTTCAGTGTATTATTAACCTGTTCTGATAAAGAACATACTATAATGTTATTATTTCCGCATAGCAAACCCCATCTATTTATATAATTTTTTTTTTGCTATCAATCGCTTAGCTTTATTAGAGTCTTTCTTGTTTTGTCTGCCCCAGTTTCCTGTTTTTGTTTTTTTTT
>JAHXMU010000746.1:611071-623280 GCA_019455685.1 Philornis downsi
GCCCCACCTCAATAACTACAAAAAGCAACACGAACAAAGCACGCACACACCTCAAAAATCTTAATTTCATAGTACAAATACAAATAAAGCCATGTGTGCTAGAGAATCACAAAACTCGAATACACACTCGAACAACAACTTATTTAATAACATGCTAGAGAAGCAGTTGTACCAACAACACAAATGAATTGCTGATGGTGCACTGTGGTACCTCGAACACGACTCACTACGAGGGCGGTGCCAGTAGTTTGAAAAAAAGTTATTTTGATGAAAAGTGCCAACCTTACACAACACATGTCTTAAGTTTGAAGGCGAAAAGTTGTTCAGCATTTTTATTTGAGCCATCAAAAGTAAACGATCTCAGTGAACCTGTAAACATGGCAAAAATTGGTTGCCGTTATGTAATTCAATATTTCCATTTGAAAGGCCTCAGTCCAACCAATATTAAAGTCGAGCTAGATTCTACTCTGGGGAAGTCAGCTCGTTCAATTACGACTGTAAAATATTGGATAGCAGAGTTTAAACGAGGCCGTACGAGCTGCCAGGACGAACACTGTAGTGATCGACCAATTGAGACATCAACTCCACACTCACAAGTTATATCAATTTTTTTAAACAATGATATTTCTACATAAATGTATAAATTAGAATACGTTTTTTTTTTGTTATTATTGTTAACGTCCTTAAAACACATGTAGTCGTTTTAGCGCGATTTCAGAATTTCATATATTTTGAAAGTTATAACTAATTCCAATAATAGCGATTTTTTGGGCAACGCTTAATATCTCAAAACGATAAATTCTGAGTTAAGTTGTTTTTCCTTTTAAGCACTATTTTATAGAATATAGAATTTTATTTTATTTTATAGAATTTGAATATACCAAATTCCTCTTTTATTTGTATGTATGAGGGCACTCCCAAAACTAGCTGAACTGACAAAGGAGAGGTAAAAAATTTGAGAAATTGGTCAACATAATCTCTTTTTAGCTCGATATACATTTTTCAAGAATATTCAATAGCTTCTGCACCCTGTTTATAGTACAGTATAGTATCAATCGCAGGTTCAATCTCTTCATTGTAGGCAAATCTTTTACCACCGAGTAACTTTTTCAAGTTTGGAAATAGAAAGTAGACGGAGGACGCTAAATGTGGCGAAAAAGGTACATGAAGAAGCAATTCGAAATTTAATTCATCAATCACAATAGTGGATGTGTGAACTGGAGCATCGTCTTGATGAACCAACATTCTCCTTTTCGCCAAGTGCGGTTTTAATTTTCATAATTTCATTACCTAAATTGGCAAATTATTCGCAAATTATTCCTTTCTGAAAATAATCATCAAAAATAATCCTATGCTTATCCCAAAAAACAAAATAGACGCCATGACCTTGCCTGCAGATGGAACCGTCTTCGACTCCTTTTGACACAATTCTCCGATTCTGCCATTCCTGTCCACTGCTTTGACTGTTCCTTTGTCTCAGTTGCGACGTGGTGTACACAGGTCTAATCGATGGTTATAAATCGACGCGAAAATTCGGTTTTATTACGGTGAAACATCGCGACACACTCTGCTGAAGCATCGTCATGAAGCTGTTTTTGCTCTGCCGAAAGTAAGCGCGGCATCCATTTTGCACACAGCTTTCTCATTTTTAAATCTTCGGTCAAAATACTATGTTTAGCACTTTTTGAAATGCCTCTCATTTCAGCTAGTCGGCTGAAGGTGCGTGAATTCACTCGACGATCATCCACTACTATTTTGTATATTTTCTTAACCGTGTCTGCAGCGAATTTTGGAGCGGAGATCGGACGTAAATATGCGTCAGAATAAGTGCTGTAGAAACAACGAATAAAATGGATTTTGCCCTAACTCTACCTTGGGAACCACATCGAATTTTTGGAATGGGGATTAGATGTAAATATGCGTCAGAATAACTACAGTAGTAATAACGGGTAAACTCGATTTTGTCTTAACTCCACCTTGGGAACCATACTGAATTTTGGGAATGGGGATTGGACGTAAATATGCGTCAGAATAAGTACAATAATAATAATAATAACGATTTTGTCCCAACTCCGCCTTACTTCTATCTTTTCGATTACTTTACAAGTGAGAGCTTAAACGCTTCATATCAATAGTATGGTTGATGTTGTTGTTGTATTTGTTATTGCTGTCGTTGTCGTTAATGTTGTTGTCAATAAATTTGCCAAATTGTTGTAATATTATTCGATTGTTGGTGGCTGTTTAGTGTTATCGTCATTAAACGGTCTAACCATGACTCCTTCATATGGCAGTATGTGAATATCAAAATAATCGTAGAAGCCGGGAAAAAACTTGTGAAATTATAAGTTATATAGAAAAAATTAAAACGAAAATCTTTTTTATTGCAATCGTTTTCGCTTTGAAATGAATAACAAACTTGTTACAAAAAACCGCAATGTCCGCCGCCAGCAGAGCCTGCGGTTCGACTCCTGCTGTTAATAGCAATCGATCGTCAACAGGTCGCTGCCTAAGTCCTGGTCCTCTGGATAGGAATTCATATCTCAATTTTCTGCGAGACTTTCATAAAAACAATTACGGCCTTAGCGTTGTCAATGCAGTGAGACACGGTGCTGCTGCATGGAAGAATCTGCCGAAAAAGGAAAGGATGCAATCATATTGTGGAGGTTAGCCTCGGATTACCATTTGTGCATTTTACGTTCCTCGTCGTAGGAGACGTAGGTAGGACCAAAGCTGCTCAGATAGCTGCAAGCTTAAGAAGCAATAGGCTTGATGGACATGTGAGAAAATCTGGAGGTATGAGAGGAAATGCAAACGCAACTGAAGGAGTTGCAAGCAAGGTAGAAGTTGCGGTACCTGCAAACCTACAAGGCAAACAAGGAGGGTTTGTTAAAAGAATCAAAATAATCGTAGCAGCCGAGTACAAATTTACTATTTAAAGTTTTAAATTCAAAAACTAGTCGAAAATAATTTCAGTTTGAAAAAAATTTATGAATGTGGAAAATACCAGAAGACGTGTTGCCACTTGATCAATTTGTATCTGATACTGAAGAAAATTGCAAATCTGTGTACTGGACTAAATAAAGATCACTACAACCGATGAATTATAAATGACTGGGAATTGATAGAATTTTGAAAAATTGGCGTGTGTCGAATTTCACTAAATTTAATGGAACCGATTGGATGATATGAAGTCAATAATATATGGGCTAAGCCTTCCATGTGTACGGGAGATACCGGAAGGAATGGTTTAAATCTGCCGATTTGTTAAAATTTTGTCACGATTTATAAGGCAATATATATACTCGTACACACATACACACACACACACGTATATAAAGCCAAGATGATATGAGTTAAATCATACATTTGTATGGTAGGTACGGAGTGGGTGAGGACAGATTAGGATAGGTTAGGTCAGTGTAGCAGTCTGCCTAGGCAGACTTACTTAGACTACATAGTCCATTGTGATACCACGGAAAATAGAGATATGGATATCCCTAGATTTCCCCGTTCAACCATCCTGAGCGCCTCAAGAAGCTTTTAAGTCGGGCAATACCTATATGGTCCAGATCTCTTAGGTCTCTAAAGAAATAATAGCCCCGTGATGATCCTCGCCTGTTAGCCAGAGCGGGGCAATTGCAGAGAACGTGTTCTATGGCATCCTCCTCCTCTTTATTCTTACAGTTCCTGCAGAAGTCACTAGTCGCAACCTTCAACCTCACTGCATGTCTTCGAATCAGACAATGTCCCATCATGACGGGTAGAATCAATGAGACATCGGGGCTTGATAGCGCCAGTAGTGTGGGTGAACGCTTCAGATCTAGACGAGGCCACATCCGTCTAGATTGATTATAGCCTCGGACAGACGCTGCTAAATTTGTAGCTAAATATGCGCTATTTTGCAGTAGGAGCTTGCAAGTGGCTAGAGGCATGCCCACGGACACCAACTGGCCTGGAGTCTGCAAGGTTGTTCCCAATCTTGCCAGCTCGTCTGCTCTGCAGCTTCCTGGTATGTCCCTGTAGCTCGGCTTCCACACCAGCTGAATGTTGAAATGCTGAGCCATCTCGTTAAGAGATCTACGCCTTTCAGGGCAGATGTAGAGTACAGTAAAATAGAATCCAGGGATTTGATGGCAGCTTGACTGTCAGAGAATATGTTAATCCCCACTGTGGTGAGGACGTTGTACCTCAACCATTCTGTCACACGCCCAACATTTCGGCCTGATAAACACTACAGTGATTAGGTAGTCTTCTTGTCATACTTAGCTCTAGATCCTTGGAATAGACTCTGAAACTTACCTTATTATTTGTCTGGGTCGAATTCCTGGTGGTATTGCAATACCAGGCCGATCGGTGACAGAAGCGGAGCAGGGCCTCCCTAAACTTTCTGTTTAACATTTGTTGTCCTCCGGTGGAGGATTTATTAAATGTTAAGCTGTTAAGAACAGATACTACATTTTGATCTTAGTAACAACGTCGAGGAGAAGAAGAATTTGAGCCGTCAGTGTAGAAGGCGGCATACAATCTTGTAACACGAGTTCTACATTTCCACGTATCTCTATCTGGTATAAGTATATGATACCACTTGTCCAACAGTGGCTCAGCCAGAGTGTAGTCTATGGTGCCTGTTATGCCAGGCACTTTGTTAAGAATTACACTGTGACCGTAACTACTGGTTGACCACTGTGATAGCTCTCTTAATCTTACTGCTGTAGCTGCAGCAGTCTGCATACTAATTATGTCCAGAGGTAGTAAATGCAAAATTACATTTAGTGCATCGGATGGGGTGGTCTGTTTTTTTTTTTTTTTTTTTTTTTTATTATCAAGAATTATAAAACAATGCAGAGAAGAGAGAATTGAGTTGCAACATGTTACGGATGAAGAGTCACAGCGAGGAAATTGCATTTCGGAAAATCGGTCAATTTGTACGGCAGGAACCAAAAGAGTTGGGCCAATAATATAGACCATTTACATTCCCCGGCTGCGTTCTGGAAAATTTTAAGAAATCTAACAATTTAAGAAGTGACATAAAGTTTTACCGCAGTTATCGGTAGTCACTCAAGCGACTCAAAGAGTCATGAAATGCATTCGGTTCACAGAATCTTGATACTTAAACTTTTTCTTTTGGGTGTTACATTTTTGTCATATGAAATGATGTAAGCCTTCACTCCTTCGGTTGAGGGTATAGAAATATTTGAAAATGTTTTAATTTTTGCTGTTTTACTAGCAGTCTTGATAGCTATTTCGGTATTCGTCAAAATATCATCTCTAATGTTTTTGGCTATTCATGCTTTTTCGAGTATCATCACGAGCTTAAGGGTCTTTAACTTCATGAACCAATAGAAAAGTTTAGCTCATTAATACAAAGATGTTCTCAAGTCCAGGTCCTCTGGATCGGAATCCCTATCTCAATTTTCTGCGAGACTTTCATAAAAACAATTACGGCCTTAGCGTTGTCGAAACAGTGAGACGCGGTGCTGCTGCATGGAAGAGTCTGCCGAAAGAGGAAAGGAACAGCACAAATCAAATACGATCACAAATTATCACAAATTCTTGTCTATGCATATGTCCGTCATTAAACTTTAGTATCAAAAGCCGTTCTTTGACATCATGGGCCTTTAATCATCTAAATTGACGAGTATTTCAAATAAATGTGTTAGTGAACATGAAGTGGTGAAAATAATGTAGGCAAAACCTCATCACTTATTAAACGAACTCATAAACGTCTGTAAAAACTTAGTAATTGTTAAAAATTTGTTTCAACAATTTGGTTAAAGTATGGATTAATTGTGTACTGATACCAGTAGAAGAGAAAATGGCCTTTCCAGTATCGCCTTTGAATGAAATTGTTATTTGATTTGGATTTATAAAAGTTGAAGTCTACTGAAAATTATATTGTTTTTATTAAGAATAATCGCATTCAGAGAAATTGTTTTGTAGAACTCAATACAAAGGTCATGTCAATTTATTCACTTTTTTCCGTAAAGTAAATTTTCTTTAAAAAAGGGTAATTTTTTAGTCGTAGTTTTTTTAAAAATCGAATAAAACACTCAAATTTTTATCATATAATAAAATTTGTTATTGGAATCGATAAACTGGTCTTTGTCGTTTAATTTCTAAAGATAATTTCATGTAAATGTTGTCCGCGCTTCCGTCTCAAAATGTCCATTGGGAAGGTCAAATTTTTTGTCACTTTTTCGAGCATTTCGGTCTGTATTCCACGAATAACGCGTGTTATGTTATCCTGTAAGACTTCAACAGTGTTCGGCTTGTTCACATAAACTAACGACCTGACATAACCCCACAAGAAATAATCAAGAGGCGTTACATAGCAATATCCAAACGGCCAAATCGAGAGATAAGCTGCTCACCAAATCCATCCCTCAACATATCCATTGTTTCACGAGCTATGTGACATGTTGCACCGTCCTGATGAAACCACATGTCAACCAAGTTCAACTCAGCCAATTGGGGCAAAAAATATTCCTTGTGGTTGAGCAACACATGCCCAATCCCTGAGAATGGCGACGAATTGGCATCTCACGATCGTCATTAACACTGGTCGCTACGGCTGCTGTATTTTATTCGGTATGCGAGTCGATGGTTTTATGTCCAACAAAGTAAATTTGGTGCGAAAATTGGAGATAAGAGCACGAATTGTTGATTCAGCAGGTCGATTAGTACGACCGTAAAATGATCATATCAAACGATGCATATTTGTCACAGAGCACGAATTTTGATAATAAATTTCAACGATTTACAATCGTTGCTCGTTTGTTAGTCTTTCCATGTGGAAATGGCAAAGTTACTGTACACTTTTCACTTTGACAGATGACGTTTGGACGCCATTACCTACTAGTGCTGCCAACCTGAAAAACTAAAATCTTAAAAAATCACCGTGTATTATTGCTTTTATTTTGTTTTCCTTTTATTCTTTTCAATGAAATATCGTAATTTATTGGCCCTGGAAACCTTTGACAAAAAAAAAGTTCACATTGGTGAGACTCATTAATTCGAAAAATAAGTTTCTTCAAATTACTGTGCCCCAAGAAAATTATAAAAGTCATCAACATGTTTCACTCCTATTCTCCGAAATATGTAAGGATATAATATAGAAATATTTAACAATTTGCATTCACTCCTCTCCTCTAGGCCTGCCACACCACACAAATCTACTCATTTGTTGTAACACCATCAACAACACATTGACAAATATGATATGAAAATTCATACAGACATTCAATGGCACTGCTATGAGAGTGACTGTGTCCGTGTGTGTGTGTGTGTCTGTCGCCCTATTGAGTAAAAGGATGTGTTTAAGTTGAAGTAACCGGAAAAACAATCGCATAGAAAGTCACATGTTCTCGTACAAATTCATAGCAGAAGACAAGCAAAAAGTTTTTGCTAATCTAGCAAAGTTTATTTAATAAAAACCTTTATAATAAAACCAAAACATTTGTTTTTTTTTTTACCAAAAAAATAACAAAATTATAAAGAGAACTCAGGAATACAAACAGCAAAACTTTTAGCAAAAGAAAGATAAGTAAGCTGAAGGAGAAGACGTCGTTGTAGAAGAAGAAAGCATAACAGCAACATTGAAATTAATTGCACTCATGAACAAAAACGGAAAGAAAAAAAACCTCGAAGAATTCAAAGAATAAGAATCTCTGTCACGCACACACACACACACACACATACATACAGTGTAGGTGCCGCTACGCACTGACACACATGTATGGACTCTATTTATTTCTCTAGGTGACGAAAGTAGCACAGTGGTACTGTGAACTCCAAAATTTCGTTGTTTTTCTTTTATAAACAATATGTTAATAAAACCATCCAGTTTTGAAAGAACTCTGTTATTAACGAATACTTCTTCAAACTCAGGCAATAACTATGGATGTATGAAACTGCTGAATCAATTCCAAAAATAAAATAAATAATAAATAACAATAACTAAATAAATAGATAACTAAATATATAATGGATGTTATTGACAAGTACGGGATGCCCGTCGGGAAGGTATATTATTTTGTTTAATTATAATTTTTGATTAAATGAAAGAGAATGGATCTTATATTGATATATTTTTTACTTTTTTTTTAAATGTACAGGCTGGCCCAAAATGACCGAAGTGGTGTGAATTGCTTATAACTTTTTATTTAAGACATATTTTTTTAATTTTTTTTTAAATACAGTAAATTTATGGGGAATATTTTTAGCTTAGTTATTAAAAATGATATCCCGAAAGTGGTGGCCATTTTCTGCTTCGCACAAACACATTTTCCATGACCTTTCGCAAAATTTCCGGTGTTATGTTGTTAATTTCGTCACGAATATTGGATTTTAATTCGTCAATAGTCCTGGGCTTATTAACATAAACTTTCCCTTTTAAATAATCCCAAAGGAAAAAGTCTGGAGCGGTTAAATCCGGGGAACGCGGGGGCCAATTAAAATTGCTTGTACGCGAAATTATTCTTTCACCAAACATGCCGCGTAAAAGAGCCACTGTGGCCCTCGCACTGTGCGCTGTGGCTCCATCCTGTTGGAACCATATTTGCGAATGGTTTTCCACGGCTGGCCTTGCAAAATTTTCCAACATGGCCCGATATCGATCAGCATTGATGGAAATGGCAACACCTCGTTCATTTTCAAAAAAATATGGGTCAATGATCCTTTCTGAAGAAACACCGCACCAAACAGTACACTTAACTGGGTGTAATTGTCGTTGATGAAGTACTCTCGGGTTTTCCGTAGCCCATATCCTACAGTTTTGCTTGTTAACGAACCCATTTAATTGGAAATGGGCTTCGTCACTCATAACTAAGTTATGAATAAAATTAGGATTCTCTTGTGCTTTTTGCTGGAAATAAATTGCATGGTCAAGTCGTTGCTGGTAATCTGTCGGTTTCAATTCTTGGCCAATTTGAATTTTGTATGGAAACATTCTTACGCAATGCAAAATTCGCTGCAGCGACCCTCTTGAGATGCCAAGTTGTGTTGAACGTCTCCTGGTTGATGTTTGTGGATCCTCCTAATAGTCTCCTGTACCACTTGAATATTGCCATCCGTGTGCACCGTTCGTCGTCTGCCAGCACCAGGAAGGTTCCTTACTGCTCCTTGTTCTCGAAAATTTGCAACAAGACGGTTTATTGTTGACTGAGAGGGTGCAACCCGCACATTAAATTGACGACGGTATGCACGCTGAGTCAACACAATGGACCGTTGATTTACAAAGTAAATTTCAACGATTTGGGCACGTTGTTCAGTTGTGTATTGCTCCATTATAAATTCTCCAAGTCTTCTTTACAAAATACTAAAAAGAAAAGAAAAAAAAAATTATAATAAAAAAGTTATAAGGAATTCACACCACTTCGTTCATTCTGGGCCACCCTGTGTATATAATTGTATTTATTAATTCATGTACAAATATTTATCAGATTAAAAATGGCCTCAGTGCCCTTAAGGCATGTTAGAGGCAAGTTGGCAGAAAACATGTACAAAGTAATTACAAATTTATAATAATGTATGAAAGAAGAGACAAAAAAAAACATAATCCGCAAAATACTCTTTAGGATTATTCCGCAATTTCATAAGAAGCGTTTCAAGGTTCTGCAAAAGGAAACTTTTTAGTTCATTTTTAAAGTGTGATATTCTATTCATTCTTTTCATATTTGCAGGCAAATTGTTGTACTCTAAACTACCCATGTATTCAATGCGTTGTTTAGTAGTTTCTAATCTGAGTTGCTCAAGCGTTTCTGGTTTGTTTGCACAAACTTTGCTTTTCAGATATCCCCACAAAAAGAAGTCCGAAGCAGTCAAATCAGGCAACCGTGAAAGCCAATCAACACCACCATTTCTTGAAATAACTTGTTGTGGAAAGAGGTCTCGCAGTAATTCCATTGTAATCCTGGCTGTATGCGATGTAGCACCGTCTTGTTGATACCAAATGTTAATCGAGCCTAAAGCATGCAGTTGAAGCGTTAAAAAGTTTTCAATCATATCAAGATATCGCTCGCTACTGACAGTTACCATTATGCCGTTTTCAGTTTCAAAGAAGTAAAGTCCAATGATTCCTTCTGACCAAATTGCACACCAGACTGTCACTTTTAGTGAATGCAAAGTTGACTGATGAATAATTTAAGGGTTTCACATTGCCCAGAACCAACTATTCTGTTTATTCGCATGTCCATTCAAATGAAAATGTGTATCATCACTCATTATAATTTTTTCATGAAAATCGGGGTTGTCATGGGCGAGCTGTAACATCCTATTGGCATATGTAGGGCGGCGTAAATGGTCTTGTGGAAGAAGGTCTTGTGTCGACTGAATCTTAAATGGAAACAAATGCAAATCCTTGTGCAAACTAGTGGTCAAAGTTGTTCTTTGAAGACCTATCTCCTGAGCACGGCATAGAATTGACGTTGATGGATTGTTTTGAACACTTTCTTGAGCAGCAGTAATGTTTTCAGCCGATCTAGTAGTATGTTGTGGTCCATGCTTGGACCGTTTGCAGAACTTGTGATTTATAAAGATGCATTATTTTTTTTTTCTAATAAACGAGAAAAAGATAATATAAGTGAAGTTGGAAAAATTGCTTGAGTTTTTCTGTTCCAAACCATTACCAGAATTTGAGTTCTGTCTCGGAAAATGTCTCCCATGTTTCCGTCAAACAACCCTGTTTTATGGTGAATTGCAAAATTTTCCGTTTGCGTATACAGTTTGAGGAACCGAACGGTATAGAATTCCGTTTGCACAATTTGTATGCATTTTTTTATAGAAAAAAGAAAACCATTTGAAGTTAATTCTAGCCTTTACGATTTTTCATTCCCAATGAAATCACTGTTTCTCCGCAAAGTCTCTACATTTGAATTTGCTACGTGCACAGATGCAGCAAGCAAACTCATTAAAGAGAGCACTTCACAAACTCAGAACACATAACTCACATACATTTCCATAGTTAGACGTCATTCATAAAGCAATTCGTAATAGCACCCTCTGATATCGTACAATTGAAATAGGCATTGTTGCCAATGTCACTGCTGGTGATGGTGTCGTCGCCACCACCGCCAGAGCAGCATACTTTGTTGCAATTTCAACGGGGAATATTATTATGATGACAATATTTTCCATATACGAGTAGATCCTTGTGCGTATAACTTTGTTTGTTTGCATGTACGAATAAAAATATGAAGTTTAACAACAGTAAAAAAAAAATTGGCATCTAAAGAACAACAGCATATTGCAACATATGAATTTATGCGTGGAAACGTTAGTGGCACTCATATGAATTATTTGGTAACAGCGCGTTTTATTTTTTCTTTGTATCATTATTGTTGTTGCTTTATGCGTCGCAACAGCTACAAACTTACAAGCACTTGCTTGTTCACAAACAATTGTTTGAGTATGAGTCTGTCTGTCTGTCTGCCTGTTCGTCTGTCTGTATATTTTTCTGCTTCCTCTGCCATAGAGCATAACATCTTTATACATTCATTCATTAAGTTTTCTTAACCGCTCACAAACACTTACAATTTTACACACTCAAACTCATTTCGTCCTTTACACACACTTACATACACACGTACGCGCAAGGCAGACAAAGTAATATAAAATTTGTAATAAAAACTCATGAAATGTAATTTAGTTTTATAATCATTTTATGTAATTTGCAACGTCTAATCAAAAGTATGAATATTAAATTAATTCTAATGTGTCTGCATGGATTAGTGGTGCATCATCGAGCCGTACATGTTTCATACATTCCAAATTGGTTTGTGTCATTTGCACTGGTAGAAAAAATATATAATTGCATCAGCTACTCAACTCCGGTATGTTTCCAGTAATATTTAATTACATTTCAATTACAATTTCTTTGAATTACACAGGGCAACAGAATTTATGAAAATACATTCCATCAGAAAAGTACAGGGAACTGGTCAATAAAGTACCAAATATTGTGTGTCTAGTAATATTTAATTACATTTCAATGACAATTTCTTTAAATTACACAGGGAAACTTTAAATTTTAGATTTCGACAAAACCAAAAAAGTTTCTGAAAATACATTCCGTCAGAAAAGTACAAGGAATTAGTCAATAAAATACGAAATATTGTGCTTCTAGTAATATTTAATTACATTTCAATAACAATTTCTTTAAATCAGACAGGGCAACATTAAATTTTAAATTTCGACAAAATTAAAAGAGTTTC
>JAHXMU010000746.1:623290-686765 GCA_019455685.1 Philornis downsi
TCTTTAAATTACACAGGGCAACATTAAATTTTAGATTTTGATAACACAAAAAAAAAAAATTATGAAAATACATTCCGTCAGAAAAGTACAGGAAACTGGTCAATAAAATGCCAAATATTGTGTTTCTAGTAATATTTAATTACATTTCAATGACAATTTCTTTAAATTACACAGGGCAACATTAAATTTTAAATTTCGACAAAACCAAAAGAGTTTCTGAAAATACATTCCATCAGAAAAGTACAAGGAATTAGTCAATAAAATACCAAATATTGTACTGCTAGTAATATTCAGTGACATTTCAATGAAAATTTCTTTAAATTACAGAGGGCAACATTAAATTTTAGATTTCGACAAAACCAAAAGAGTTTTTGAAAATACATTCCATCAGAAAAGTACAAGGAATTAGACAATAAAATACCAATTATATTTCAATTATAATAGAATTGCTTTAAATTACACAGGGCAACATTAATTTTTCAATTTCGACAAAACCGAAAAAGTTTCTGAAAATACATTCCGTTAGAAAAGTATAAGGAACTGGTCAATAAAATACCAAATATTGTGTGTTTAGTAATATTTAATTACATTTAAAATAAAATTTCTTTAAATTACACAGGGCAACATTAAATTTAAGATTTCGACAAAACCGAAAAAGTTTTTGAAAATACATTCCATCATAAAAGTATAAGGAATTGGTCAATAAAATACCAAATATTGTGTGTTTAGTAATACTAAGTGTGCAACTAAGTTCCCGCCGTTAGCCAATAGATGGCGCCAGCTCTTAGTGTTAGACGATTCTGCCATAACCTAAACATCAAGAGCTAAGCTTAGGCATGTGGTTAATATACCGCCTCGACATAGTAATGATTTTCTTCTGACGTCATATTCTTTTGGTCGTGTGAATATGATGTATGTATGATTTTGTGACAAATAATCGTCATATGCGGGAAGTAGTGGTTTTCTCCTTTCAATCGAAGAAAACGGCGGCTGAAGCTCATCGAAAGCTTCAAAACGTTTACGGAGAGGCTGCTTTAAGTGAAACAACGTGTCGAGATTGGTCGTGTCGTCGCTTTAAAGACGGTGGTTTTGATGTTGTCGACCGTTCGCGTGAAAGAAGACGAAAATTTCTCGAAGACACTGATTTGACGGCGTTGCTTGATGGAGATCCGTGTCAAACGCAGGTAGAGATTGCTTTCAGTATTAGGAGTTACCCGCTAAGGCATTTCTAAGCGATTGAATGCATGGAAATTTCGTTCCCTGTTAGTTGATTAGTTTTTGCCTATAAACAACTGCTTCAGCGACAAAAAAGGAAAATTTTTCTTCATCGAATTGCGAGGGATTATAAAAATGTGGATTCATTACAGCAATCCAAAGAAAATAAAGCCATGGAGATCATGATTTTACATCGTCGCCTCGTCCGAATATTCACGCTGCGAAAGTTATGCTCTGTATTTGGTGGGACCAGGTCGGTGTTATTTATTAGGAGCTGTTAAAACCAAGTCTTACCCCATCCGCAATATTCTTCAGATATTGCGCCATCCGTTTATTACTTGTTCCGTTCGATGGCACACGGTCTGGCTGACCAGCAGTTCCACTCACATGACGGCATCGAGGAAAGGCTTGATTCGTGGATAGCCTCAAAAGATGCCAGAAAAATGGGGAAAAGTAGTAGCTAACGACGGGCAATACATTCAATGAATGATTTATAAACATGTTTTCATAATAAAATTGAATTTTTATAAAAAATATTTAATTACATTTCAATTATAATACAATTTCTTTGAATTACACAGGGCCGCGTTAATAATACAGGATGGGCCATAAGGATGTTGGCGGTTTAAATATTCAATTAAAAAAAACGCATAGAAGCATGGGAATTTTTAAGTCTTAAAAATAATGTTGTCCAAATGGCTTCCCTCGGTTGCTTGACACTCTTGGAACCGAAGTCGCAAATTTTGGAAAACTCGTTTTGTTACTTTCCTGAATAATGTTCCTCTTCAACTGCAGTAAATTGGTCGGATTATTCTCGTAGACTACCGATTTGAGGTAGCCCCATAAAAAATAATCGCATGGAGAGAGATCGGGGCTACGTGGGGGCCATTCAATATCCCCCCTTTTCGAAATGAGTTTTCCAGGAAAAACATTTTTCAGCAGCTCTATGGATACCTTAGCCGTATGACATATAGCCCCATCCTGTTGAAACCACATCCTCGAGGTATTGCCTTGAAGTTGAAGTTGTTCTTTTGACATCCAAAGACTGACTTCTCTTACGTGTTGACTGTTGCGGATTTCGCTGAACTGAAACACGAACACGCTCTACAATGTCGGCTGATCTTGCGGAAACTGGGCGACCGCGAACCGTAATTGGTACTGTTGAGCCGGTTGTTTCGAACATTCTGATCCATTTTCGTACTACATTGGCGCTTGAAACTTCACTTAAATCGTGTAAACCGTATCCATGCCGATACAAACGTCGTGCAGTAATCACTGATTTATTGTTTTCGTAATACGCTCGGACACAAAATGCACGCTGCACTCCCGTGTACGGCTCCATGGCGACTAAATTTCCAGGAAGCGGCGCAGCGAACAACATATCCCCCCGCCACCCCGCGCCGCGCGTTACCGAGAAATTGAAGATTTAAACCGCCAACACCCTTATGGCCCACCATGTACAATGAATAATTAATAATGTCTATTATTATCAAGTTGACACAAAAATACAACAGCAAGGACAACCCATTGCAAAACAACCCATTGCAATTACATTTAAATTCTCCTAATCCTCCCTGTAGACATAAATCAGTCCCACATCCCGTTTATAATGTTCGAGAATTCATCAATAACATATTTCAAACTAACTTTCTTCAAAGCACTTGAATTTTCGCCGCGAATTATCTTCTATGTCTTCTATCGACTAAAAATGGCTGCCTCGAAGTGGTAATTTGAGTTTTGGAAAAATAAAAAACAACCGGAATTCAATGATATTTATTGAATTTCATTTATAGTAGTAGTAGTTCTGTGAGATGGTGCTTTATAGTGTTGCAAAATATGCAAATTTTCTTTCTATATATCTAAAATTTTTCGACAGAATTGCTCTTTTAAACACCGCGTAAAACCCAGATATTCTTTCTTATTTACCATCCAAATTTCTGGTAACAATTTCGAGTGCACAAAACTGCGATAATTAAAGAAAACGTGGAGCATTAACTTACATTTGAATCGATTTTTGATGAGAGTTTTTCTGTTTCGTCTCAGTTGGAAGACGATATTTCAAAGTTTATTAAATTGTTTGCATTTTTAACTCGGAAAGACATGTTTCCATAATAGGCTTAAAGAATGTAGAGTTGGAATATACTCATTCCAACATGTCTTCAGCTATAATTATACGATTGAGGTATTGGAGAGCATCCGGAATTAGTCGAGCTACAGCGTTTGTTATACTCAAAAAATGAGGCATGAAAAATGTAGCATCTTTCAAAACAAAATGAAAATGTTTAGCCACCATTTCCTTCACTTTATCGATTTTAACTTAAAATAGAAAATTTTGATAACCGACCACAGCGAGACAAATCTTTCATCAAATTTTGATCGCTTTCGAATACAGTGCCCAACTCATATAGGCGTCTTTTTGATAAAGTCGATTCACCATAAGCCTTATGTAACTTTTTCAACGATTTGACTCATGAAATTCCATTTTTAATAAGAAATTTGAGACAAATTGTTTGTTCCATATCTTTATCAATTGTAAAAATCGCATAACGCGTTTTAGATGAACTGACGAAATCGAATCCTGAGGACAAACTAAAAGTCAGATCGTGCTTAAACTTAGCGTCAGTGTAGAGAACACTTGTGGTATCACCTCAGGATAGCCGATGCGTTTAAGAATAATGTAAAAAAAATCTTACCTGTTAAAGCGAATGATTAGAGACCTTAAGGCCGAAACGACCTTAAGCTATTCTCAAACTTGAATTAAATGGAATGATACGGTTCCCAAAATTACACAGTTTTATCACTAACCATTAGATTTTTTTTTCTGCAGATCTTACAAAATTTAACTTCATTATAAAGCGTGATTTTTTAATAGTAGTTTTTTTAAAAATCGAATAAAACATTTAAATTTGCATCATATAAGGTATTAACATTTTTTATTGGAATCGATAAATTGGCCTTTGCCTTTTAATTTTTGAAGATAATTTCATGTAAATGTTGTCCGCGGCTCCACCTCAAAATGTCCATTCGGAGGGTTCAATTTTTCGTCACTTTTTCAAACATTTCGGCCTGTATTCCACGACAAGAAATAATCCCCCCACGAAATAATCAAGAGTCGTTAAATCGCAAGATCTTGGGGGCCAACTCACAGGGCCTAATCGAGAGTTAAGCTTCTCACCAAATTCATCCCTCAAGATATCCATTGTTTCAGGAGCAGTGTGGCATGTTGCACCGTCCTGATGAAACCTCATGTCAGCCAAGTTCTACTCAGCCAATTGGGGCAAAAAAAAATCGCGTGTCATGACTCGATATCGTTTGCCATTGACGGTAACGTTTCTCCCACGGTCGTGTTTGAAGAAAAATGGATCGATGATGCCATCAGCCCATAAACCACACCGGACTGTCGTTTTTTCGGTATGCATCAGGTAATTCATGTATGGCATGTGGCTGTTCATCACTCCAAATGCGACAGTTTTGCTTGTGTGCGTATCAGTTCAGCAAGAAATGAGCCTCATCGCTGAACATAATTTTTCGTTAAAACAGCGGATTTTCATTGAGCTTTTGTAAAGCCCATACACCAAAAATTAGACGTTGTGGCAGGTCATTCGGCTTCAATTCTTGCGTGAGTTGAATTTTATAGGCTTTCAAACCCAAATCGATGTGTAAATTTTTCCTTGTATTTGA
The DNA here is from genome assembly GCA_019455685.1 of Philornis downsi. Lineage (NCBI taxonomy): Eukaryota > Metazoa > Arthropoda > Insecta > Diptera > Muscidae > Philornis > Philornis downsi. Next base: position 628,187 of record JAHXMU010000746.1, read on the forward strand.
GTAACACATGCCGAATCACTGAGAACGGCGACGAAATGACATTTCACGATCGTCATTAACACTGGTCGCTACGGCTGTAATATTTTCTTCGGTACGCACTCTACGCATGCGAGTCGATGGTTTTATGTCCAACAAAGTAAATTTGGTGTGGAATTTTGATGTAACAACACGAATTGTTGATTCAGCAGGTCGATTATGACGACCATAAAATGGTCGTATCAAACGATGCACATTTGTCGCAGAGCACGATTATAATAAATTTCAACGATTTGCAATCATTGCTCGTTTGTTAGTCTTTCCAGTGCTGCCAACCTGAACAACTTAAATCTGAAAAAATCACTCTGTACTTATTTCTTATACCGTGAGCCCTTTTCCCAGTTAATGTGTTTTAGTATTTTGGTTATGGTATTGGTATAATGAAAAGAAGTAAATATCGCAAGTAATTAAGTCCCCAATTACAAGTCCTGCATATCAACTTTTTCTATTTATCTCATTGAACCAATTTCTTCCTTCCCCGGATCTTTATATGTCCTCATTCTTTCTTTCTTTTGTTTACAGAGACAATTCTCTTCTGCACTTTCAGTGTTGCCCAGTAACATATTTTGCTCTTGGCTATAGCGTTGCCATGTAGTTTCCTTTTCATATTTTGTAAATAAAAGATTGAAACCCCAGCAGACTGATTGAAGAAATGATATATGATTTAAACAAAAACATTTTAAAGCCTGCACAAATCCAAAAAATTGGCATAACTTAAATTGAATTATTTGCGACCATTATAATTACAACTAGCACATACTCGTATTTGTCACAGATTTATAAATTAATTTCGATTCATATGCTAATTTCTGCAGATTCGTGTTATTGAAAATTTATTAATTTCATAAAAATATTACTTTTGATGCATATAAAAGTAGCAAATGTTATTTCATTAAAAATGCAACAAACGAGTTGTGCTTTTCATTATGAACATATTTCTCTAGAATATTTTAAATAATTTTTGAATTTTTTTCCCTTTAGTTTTCTGAGATTTAACACCGACGTACTTAGTACACAAACAAATGTACACAGCAAACGGAAAAAGGAGCAGACACTGGGTTCATCCTTTAGAGATAACTAATGCAAATATTTGCGGAATGCATATAAATCCAAACAAACAAAAGCCAGAAGAAGTTCCTCTACCAAAAAGTAATTTCCACAAAATACGTAGTACAAAAGTACAAAATGAAAACACAACGAAGACATAAAAGTTACTTGAAATAACATTTGCTATCCCATTCCACTTTCAAATAGGGATACCGCAGGGAACGTTTCAATGCAACCTTCTGCTCAGCAGACTTTATGACTAATTCTTTTATAAGAACAAAACATATGCATGAACATATTATTCCAAAGGATTTGCTGCAATGAACTTTATTGAATCTCAAACGAAATATGTCCCAAAACTATTGTTACAGTTGCCAGAACAGATTTCAGCATTTGCAACACGTTCTAAAAGTTAGAAGCCACTGAGGACTTATGAGGTGGCAGCATCCATAAACGATGAGTCGGGAATAGTTGGAGGCAAATAACTGTGGATATACGAACAATTTTGCTTATTGAAATGTTAGGATATTAAAGTAATGAATTATTGAAGTTTAGGGATTTTATAAAATTGATATGTTGCTGATATATTGAAATATTGTTTTCTTTTTTGAGAGGTCGCCACCTACCGTGCCATGTTGGACTCACCATTTTGGTACACTGACTAAAAACATATTTTTCCCCTTTCTGTGGGAAGGTTCTATCTCGGAACTGCTTTCGCATTATTTCGAGACGGTTCCTTATTTGGACAATATGAGTTGTTCTTTTGCGTCTATGGTCCCACTCTATCTTGTCCACAGCTTAAAATTCTACGGCGTTAAAATCTATTTTCTTGGCATTAAGATTCTATCTTGTCAGTCATTAGGATTCCATCGTTGCTGGAATTCCACAGTTGTGGTCACAGAACATATTTCTGTGCCGATGCACAAGTAATTTGTTTGCTCCTCAGCCCATCATTTGTGTTATTCTTAAGTTGTCTATCCTATAAATAGCTTTCAATTATCCTCATTAGATACTGTAGCTCTGAAAAGTCAATTATTAGTGCGTTGAGCATATCTTCATCTTAGACTATTGAATGAAGAATCCATTTTTAACATCTAGAGGTTTGAGATCTAATGAAATGGCTCACCAGCAGCGAGGCTCAACTCCCTCCGTAACTCCTCTCAGTGTCCTAATTGTGGACCTGCTAGGTCTGAAGCGATATAGTCTAATGGTTTGGAAATATTATGTGCGAAAGATATATGACTCTGTACTTATGGTATAAATTAATAGAAAATGTTGTAAAGTCGAAATTTTTAGCGACGAGAGTAAGCGAACGGTACTGGTTTTGAATGTAATTGGATAAGGTTGCGATGAGGTAATATCCAGGGTTGAATTGTCAAAATGCAGTATACTGGTGGAAGGATAATGTCGCTGCTGTTAGACAAAACTGCCTTTGAAGCAGGCGAAAGTTTACAAGCTCGCCTCACGATTTTTAACGTAATTAGATAAGATTGCTATAAGGTGATTCCCAATACTGGATTGCCAAAAGGCAATATACTGGTGGAAAGATAATGTCGCGAATCTTAGACGAAACTGCCTTTGAAGCAGGCGATAGTTTACAGGTTCGCCTCAAGTTTTTCAGTGTAATTAGAAAAGATTGCAATAAGGCGATCCCAAGACTGGATCTCCAAAAGACAGTATACTGCTGAAAAGATAATGTCGCTGCTCTTAGACGAAACTGCCTTTGAAGCAGGCGAAAGTTTACAAGCTCGTCTCAAGTTTTTGAATGTAATTAGATATGATAGCGATAAGGCGATAGGACACAGGACTGGATAAGATACTGCTGATACTGCTACTACTAAGATACTGCTGGATAGGGCAAGATACTGCTGATAAGATAATGTCGCTGCTCTTAGACGAAACTGCCTTTAAAGCAGGTGGAAGTTTACAAGTTCGCCTCAAGAATTTCAGTGTAATTAGGTAAGATTTCGATAAGGCGATTCCCAGGACTGGATCGCCAAAAGGATGTGTACTAGTGAAAACATAATGTGGCGGCTGTTAAACGATACTGCCTTTAAAACAGGCGAAAGTTTACAAGGTCGCCTCAAGGTTTTGAATGTAATTGAACAAGGTTGCGACGAGACAATTCCCAGGGTTGGATTGCCAAAATGCCGTATACTGGTGGAAGAATAATGTCGATGCTCTTAGACGAAACTGCCTTTGAAGCAGGCGAAGGTTTACGAGCTTGTTTCAAGATTTTGAATGTAATTAGATATGATTGCGATAAAGCGATTGGGCCCAGGATTGGATCGCCAAAAGGCAGGATACTGGTGAAAAGGTAATGTCGCTGCTCTTGGAAGAAACAGCCTTTGAAACAGACGAAAGTTTATAAACTTGCCTCAAGACAAGCTTGAGGAAACCGACTATCTGAGTTTAGAAGAGAGAGAAGAGGGAAGAATTATTGAATGTTTTCAAAATGGCAACAAATTATTGAATATTTGACCTAAATCGGATTATTCTAACTGTGAAATTAAATGAAGCCTTCAATGCAATGCGATGGATTAATTCAATACACAGATTGCCTTTTACTACACCTTAATTAATTTCCTTTTACTACACCTTTCATTTGTATTTTATACTACTGATGTACTTAAATATTAAAATATTTGAGCAAAATGTTGCAATATTGAATTGTGGAAACATAGAAATATTGAAACTTTGAATATGTTGAAATATTGGAATTTTTAAATTTTGAGGTATTGATCTACAGAAATGGTGTTTTATTGAAATACTAAAATGTTTACAAATTTTAACCTACAAATAGTGTAAAGTTAAAAGAGCGACATCTTTAAACAAATTTTGTACTTTACGCTCTTGTCGTCTTGTCGTCTTCTTGCTTCTGAAATCATGCTTCAATTATTCTTCTTTTTATCAAAGCTCTGAATATAAGAGGACTTTAGCATTGTCCTTTAACGAAATTCAATTGAAAAAGTGTTGAAAGAGAAAAAGAATATCGAATGCAGACACTTTGAAACGAACATTGGAACATTGAGCCATCCAGCCATTGTTGAAAACTAAATTAATGTCATCGCAATTGTTGCTACAACTTCAGATATGATGCGGCTCACAACGTAACGTCGTTGCATGTTTTGTTTGTGTCTTAAAATAATGTTGTTGCAGCATTGTTGCAACATTGATGGTGGCATATGCTCGCTTGGTTTTGGCCATATCAAAAGTGTAATACAACAACAGCAACAAAGACAACAAGAAAGACGAATAGTACGGCGGCGGCTACAAAGGGACACAGGGCATCAACATCGACAAAAGCAGCTGCTGCATCGACAAAAAGTATTAAGTTGATGGGCCCCTGGTATATAATTGGGGCCCTCCTACTGCTATCAGCAAGAGCGGGGGACTCCACAAATAACATCATAATACCGCAACAAATTGGCAGCGGCGGCATTCTCAATACAAATGCGGCCAACGGTGGCGGCCTCCACATGCACCACATGGCAAAAACCTCCATATCAACGACGGCCAACAAAGGTACAGTACTCAGCGGCAATGGGGTTATCGTAGCAGGCGGCTCAATGGGCCCATCATCGTCGCTTAACAGTAAGTACCAGCTTCCTATTCAGTTTTCAGTTTTCACTTGATGTTTGTGTTCCACATTTGGTGTTCTTTTTTGAGTTGAATATGATAAATGTTAACATATGTATATTTATTCGAGTGCGGCACAAGAGATGATACTCGCCGTTGTCCACTTGTGACCATTATTTGTGGCGGTGGCCTGGAAAGTGGCATTTATGTAAATTGTGTTTGAGTTCGGCAAAAAAAAGAAAACAAAAAAAAAAAAAAAAGAGAGAACCGCCGCCACCCCTGGCAAAAATGAATTCTATCAAAGCAGTTCCACTCGGTGCATTTCAATGCAATTCGCTTCTCATTTAATAATGGTCAGCAGGCACCAACATCGTCGTCATCATCATCAACATCATCGTCAGCATCGCCACTGCCACCACCAGCAAATTGTTATTATATTGTGCTCATTTTTTGCCACTTTTTCCGAGGTGGCAGCTGTTGGCATGTGGCTATGGAAAAACTATCAACAGCTGTTGTAAATTCTCGATGATATGTGGCATCTGTGGAAGGTTGGTCAATTATTCACTGTTACAAATATGTTTGGTATATTTGAATATGTGGCTGGTAGAGTCCAGTTTGCATTGATATTGGCAGCAATGGAAGAAAAAAAAACAGAAACAAAGGCTAGAGCCGCTGTTTTATAATTTTAAAACGATTTTTTGCACATTAATATACAAAATGTGTCATGTGTATGTTACGAGTACCCCCGCTAGTTAAGATGGTGATATATGTCAGCGAATCGAGTGCATGAGAATTATGGGTATCGAATGCATGAACTTATATTACAGGGTTCAGGCATCACAAAAGGTTGTTCATTTAAATTGATGTTATGGGAGATGCTTTGCTCTTTGGGCAGATATGACAATAGGAGGACTGCAACACATTGGTGATTAAGAGGAAAAAAACAAAACCGAAATAAATTCTTTTCAATAAATGCCCGTACATCCTAATTGAAATTTCACTCTGCTGGCGATAATAGGCTCTATAAAACTCAAATGACTTACGGTCGTCGACCTCTAAATCTGTCTGTTTTCACTAATAGTATACCATTCTATTAAAATTGTCATTAAATTTTCATAGTGATTACCTGAAGAAGGGTTTTGAATTACACCAACCACCGTCATAATTATTTTTTGCGGAATAGGGTCTATAAAACTCAAATAGCTTATGGTCGTTTATGTCTGAATCCGCCTGTTTTTACTCATAGTATGCCATTTAATTAAAATTTTCCTTAAATTTTCATACTGATTACCTGAAATAGGGTCTATAAAACTCAAATAGCTTATGGCCGCTGATGTCTGAATCTGAATCCGCCAGTTTTAACTAACTGCATATCATTCAAATAAAATTTTTCTTACATTTTCATACTGATTACCCGAAGAAAGGCTTTACATTACACCAATCACCGTCATAATTATTCCCTGCGGAATTGCGGTTACAATACGATCAGATTTGAGCCCAAACCAAGCTGGTCGCTCTAGTTGCAAGCTGATTCCTTAACTTAGATACTGCAGCATTTTCTATACTACTTGGGTCAATAATACCTGTGGAAACGGACGGATGACAGACCAGACATTCAGACGAATCCAATGTGTGAAATCAATCGAAGCCGCTGTGTAAACAATCAACCGAAATCGCTGTGTAAACAGTTAGACGAATCTGCTGTGTAAACAGTCAGATGTGAACGATGTTAAGCAGTCGGCAAAGACTGCGACCAGTCTGAGCTCTGTGTTAATTATCGATCATCTGCTGTATCAAATGCATTGGGAATACTCCGTAAATGGCTCTACTCACATACAACGGAGGAAGGAACTCTACCAAAGAATCAACTCAATGGCTTCATAGTATCAATTGAAGGGGATACAATCTGTACATGTAGATAACTTTGCATCCACGCCAACCACGTCATTAAGTACGTTTCATAATATCCACTTAATGAGAATTACAGAACCCACATTTCTCCGTCATGCGTTGAGCATCTATGGCCACATTGATCTGCATGTACGGTACCTATTGTTAATGGCGGCAGCGCTAGTGTGCGCTAGTTAATTAGTCTGTGAATGACATCGTCGGTGAGTGGAATGGTTGGTTTGGCAGTTGCGTTTTTTGAAAGGAATGCTGGGGTCTGTTGCTATTGCGTGTGTTCGATCGTTTGTTATGCTGCACAGGGCAGGAAATGTAAGAATTTGAGGTGAAAAATTATTGGCATTGTCCGTAGTTGTTATGCGTATGATCATTGTTATGATAGACAGCGTAGACACTGGGTATGGTGGGGTGAATGCCTATTGGGTCTGTTTGGAATTGCGTATGTGCGATCGGTGTTATTATACTGGATAGTGTAGGCGGAAGGTATAAAGGAGTAAATGATTATTAGCTTAGTTTGCCATTACTAAAGATGATGTTGCGATTGTTTATATTATTTCGGTTTTATGTACGGACGGTTTTGTTAAAATCGCCACGTTACACGGCTAATAGATATGGAAGATTCCCTAACTAGAACTAAGTTAGCAAATTTCCTAGTGCGCACTAAATTAGACTCATTTCATTACATATAACTGAATTGAAGATATACTTTGTAGGCAGCATTCTTTTTCTCAGACGCAGAACGACGTTGTCCGTCCATTTCCAAATACGGAAAACGCGCAATATATTGTCATTGTGTGCTAGGATTATGATGATTAGAGGCGTTTTGGTATACTAAATGGGAGTGTCTATCGGAGCAAGCCTCGGGGGTAGGTAGGTTAGGTTACGTTAGGTCAGTGTCGCATTCTGAATAGACAGATTCACTTGGGCTGTATAGTCGATTGTGATACCACGAAAACTAGAGATATAAACGTCTCCAGCTCACCCTTTGAACCATCCAGAGCGTCTCAAGAATCTCTTAAGTGGGACAATATCTGCATCGTCCAGATCTCCTAGGTCTCTAAAGAAATAAGAGCCCAGTGTTGATCCCCGCTTGTTCGCCAGGACGGGGAAATTGCAGAAAAGGTGGTCTATGGACTCTTCCTCCTTTTTATCCTCACTAGTCGCAACCTTCAATTTTATTGCTTGACTTCCAATCAGACAGTGCCCCGTAATAACGGATACAAGTAATGAGACGTCGGGTCTTGATAGCGGCAGCAGTGATCGGGGGTAGGCAACTTTGTGTTGTGTTAATCGCTCTAATGAATCTCGCACGTATTTTAGCTGAAGTATGATTATAATTCGAGACTGTATTATCACCACATATCACGGATCGAAGAATGACCTCAAACTATTACCAATCCGGATTCTCCTGTAATCAATATACATTGTGCTGGAATTTGCTTTCTCTTACTACTACGTTCCCAATCGCACCAATGGAAACCCATCTGAATCCATTATCTGAGGTGTTATTGCGCCAACTGATTTTCTCACACTGACATTAAAATCTTCCTTAACCACTTTAGTAGCGTGGACAGATCGTCGGCTATATACTTTTCTGGGCACTTTTAACGTGTACCTTTGGTGTCCCCGTCTTTGTCTTTCGACGGAGCTTTTGCACGTATCAGCTCGATAAAATAAATTTCGCCTTGCTGTGGTTTATAACTTATAAGTCTAAGCCTCAAGACAGCTTACATATTTCTCGTATTCACTATAGATCCATATCCAAATTCATGATTTTCTGAATAACAGCTGTAGTAGACATTACAGCTTTTGCGTGGAATACATGTTTAAAACGTCCATTGCACCTTCCCGATATCGATGAATGAGCTTTACATTTGTCGAAGATTTCTGTATGCGCTTGTACGAGTGTAGTACAAGGGAATGTAGCTGCGACCTGTTGTAGGTGCATGTTTGTATGTTGCACAAGCGTATACGATGGACAACCAGTTCCATGTCAGGTATGATGTAAGCGAAACTAAAGTGACTTTCGTCTGTGGAAATCAGGCCGGAGGAGTTTCCTTTCTAGTAGCACGGGAGATCAGGGGCCCCAAGAATAGTTTGTTCTTGCCTAATCGTGACGTGGGACCCCCTGTGGGAGCATCGTGCTGGTGTGGTTAACAGGACATGTGTTGTTAGTATTTCTATATTATATTAGGTTGTCCTGACGCTAATGCGAAAACTTGGAAAGCACTGTTCGTCATCGAGTAGGTTGAGTTGTCTAGATAGGCCTTGCTCCCTACCAGCGACTTTAAAGGTACTTTACCAAAGGTACCAGAGGGTTTTTTCTGGTAGGACGGGAGATCAGGGGCTCCAAGAATTGTTTGTTCTTGCTTGATCGTGATGTAGAATCCCTTGTGGGAGCATCGTGCTGGCTGTGGTCAACAGCACATGTATTGTTAGTATTTCTATATTACATTAGATTCTCCTGACGGAAATGCGAAAACTTAGAAAACACTGTTCATCATCGAGTAGGTTGAGTTGTCTAGATAGGCCTTACTCTCTACCAGTGACTTCAAGGGTACTTTGATTGAAAGAAGAAGCTCTGAGGAAATTGTCCAAGGGGATGTGCTTCTTATCTCAAAGACACTTAGACTAATCTGTCCGGGTTTAGTCTGAGTTCCCCAAAGGGATGCTGGTTGTCGGAAATGCAAATAGAAATCAGTCTTATATGTTGTGACACACCGCAAGTAAGGCTTTCATAGCGAGATCCATGTAAAACTATGGCGGATTGATTGCCGGAGATTTTCGCAAGTGGATAGGAACACCTACTCTGTAGAGAGCCCGAACATTTCGAATGCACATAGCTTTTGTAACTCTTTGCGGCATTTAACTATAAAGAGTTTAGCAATGGGGACGATGAGGTGTTAAAACTAAATAATTGAAGTATGTAATTAAGTTCGAGTGAAATGCCAACGACTTTCTTGCTTAATTGAGAGGCCCGTCAAAGCCACTATGTGTGGTATATGCCATATTTCAAATGTCCTTAATGGCTTTGCTGGGTGACGCGCATCCAAGAGGTGTAAATTTCGATGACTCTGGCGTATTGATCAGATAGAATTTAAGCATTGGACATGGTATAATGACTTTTAGATACTAGTCGTTTCTGGTTGTTAGCATAGACCTATATCTTAAGGGAATCTCACAAGAAGAAGTCTAAAGGAGTGAAAATGCACAATGCCGTTGGAACGAGGTCCGCTTCCAATTGCTTCAGAATCCAATCAGCGAACGCATGACGTTTTATATGACAGCATTTTTTCAGGCATTGGATTAATACAATTCGGTATGATAGCATTTCCTCAGCCCCTGTTATGATAGCATTTCCTCTAATCAGTACCAATTTAGACCCTAGTTTCGGCCAAACTTCTTTCAAGTTGATGTCAGCAAAAAGCAGAATTCTTGTACTCAACGCGTAAAGGACCACATCAATTTTTTCCACACATTCTTATGAACAGCGGCGATGTCTTCAGATGTCTCGAACCTTGCCATTACACGTTGCATAACTGGCTAGTAACGATGGGTGGACAAAATCTGGTACATCGTCGTCAAAAGGTGCCAGGTATTTTGCTAATAAGGATTTATCTATTATATTGCATCAAGCAATTCGGTATGATAGCATTTCCTCAGCTCCTGGTATGATAGCATTTACTCTAATCAGTACCGATGTAGACTACATCGCATTTTTCCACACATTCTTACGAACAGCGGCGATGTTTTCAGATGTCTCGAACCTGGCCATTACACGTTGCATAATCTGCTAGTAACGACGGGTGGACAAAATCTGGTATATCGTCGTCAAAAGGTGCCAGGCATTTTGCTAATAAGGATTTATCTATTATATTGCATCAAGCAATTCGGTATGAAAGCATTTCCTCAGCTCCTGGTGTGATAGCATTTCCTCTAATCAGTACCGATGCAGACCCTAGTTTTGGCCAAACTTCTTTCAAGTTGATGTCGACCAAAGGCCGAATTCTTGTACTCAACGCTTAAATGACTGCATCGAATTTGTCCACACATTCTTACGAACAGCGGCGATGTTTTCAGATGTCTCGAACCTGGCCACAACACGTTGCATAATCGGCTAGTCAAAAGGTGCCAGGCATTTTGCTAATAAGCATAGATGATGAATCCTTATTAGCAAAATGCCTGGTACATTTTGACGACGATATACCAGATTTTGTCCAGCCGTCGTTACCAGCTGATTAAGTGATGTGTAGTGGCACGCCTCCAAATAAAAAACAGAAAAAAACAACAACATAAATGCCTTGAACCGCTAAAATACACCCGCCCTGTTGGAATATGACATATGACATATAAAATGTACTTAGAGTTCAATTTCTAATATTTCATTGCAAATATATTATGCACTTTTTCACAAAAATAATGTACACTGTAAAATTTGTAAACCAATTTTCAGATTAATGTATTAATGCCAAATATTTTGCAATGAATTTTAATCTTTAATTCAATTTAACTTAAACTTATTTGTAATTTATACCATAAAACTAAAAAGACACAAGAAGAGCCTCCTTTCCACCCATTACAGAAATCAAACAGTAAAACATTCAACGTCCATGTCCATCCTATGCATAAGAGATTTTTACTGTAATTGCACTAAGTGCAACATATTTGAATGCATCAAAAGGCAATTTCCTTTTTGAGATCCTTAAATGTCTCTGTAACATAGCATCACTTAGGCAACAGGCTTGAACGATGCAAAAGGATTTTTGACATTTTCTGTCACAGATTTCTTATTTAATTTATATAATATTGATTTCATCATAAGTTTCCAGCACTTAATCCCTTGCAGAAATGTTACAAAAGTTAATAAAATATTTTAAAAATATACTCGTCTATATAAGAATATATACATATATTGAAATGTTATAACTGCAATTAAATGATTTATGTAAGAAACATGTAGAACGAAAGTATATCCAACATTACTTTTTGTTGATTGACAATCGATTGTAGAACATTTGTACAACATCTAAGGACATGTTCTAATTATCCCAGTAAATTATTTTGCTTAAAACTTAAATAGAATATATAATAGTTTTAAGCAGATTCTAGATTTCTGTAAAAGAGTCGTTTATTATTTATTATGTTTTCTTCTTCTCAATTAATTGTAATACATATTAATAAATATATATAAATTGATAAAGAGTACAACATTATAAAATAAAATGTTTGTTTATCAAAGGATTACATTACATACAAGTTAATACTGTCAAATTCTCAAAATGTAGATAGCTTTGAACATATATATGTACATCTCTTCTAGGGACCGGCGAAATGTTTATAGCCTTTACTTAGGTGGCAAAAAATGGGTAAAATTATTTAATTTACATAAATTAGATTGATAAATTCTAGTGAAAATTGTGCAATGAGCTGTTTCCTAGCAGTTAACGATATTAATAACATTATTTTCATAAAACATCCAAATGGTCTGTTCCACAATTTAAATAGTCCTATTCGTCCTTATCTTAGGAATTGAAAAAAGTGATCTATAATGGATAGCTAGCAGGACAAAAATTCTGCAATTTGTTGTCAAAGAATTTCACCAGATGCTACAACTGATGTGAAGGTTTTACATGAATCTCGCTGTGAAAGCCTTACCCATGGTGTGCCACCACACAAGTGCTGTTTTCCATCATTTACTTTTCTTTCTTGGTTATGTGTTCTTTCTTTCTTCTAGCGACAGCAAGCGCCCATTTGGGGTACTCAAACTAATCCCGAAGGATTAGCCAAACTACCAGAGATTGGAAGTAAGTCCTTTGGAAAAGCTTCCTCAGGTCCCACTCCCTCACTCGGCCAAAGTACCTTTGTAGTCACTTGGTATGAAGTGAGCTACCTCCCGGTTAGGAGTTGAGGTATCTAGGAAGACCTCGGATAGATATGAACAGTGTTTTCCAAGCTAATGCCTTCCTTCACCAACGCAAATGAAGCAACGCAAAAGCCCTGAAAACACTTTTTCGGGCAACCAAAGCTAGCACGATGCTCCCACTAGGGGTCCAACACCATTGACCAGAAAGGAACAATGTTCCTTGGGCCCCTGGTCACCCGTGCTACCAGAAGAGAAGAACCCTCTGGTTTGGGTTTCGCAGACAAGCTACTCCAGTTTTGCTTTATCATACCTCGCTTGGAACTGGTAATCCATAATCTACGGCATAGATTTTCAATGTCCGAGGAGAGAATATCAACACAGCAAAGCACACCATGCTCCTATCATAGTTGATTAACCAGATCTCTCTGGTCATACAACAATATTTACGGAAAAGATAAATTTTCTGATACCTCCCGACGGTTTCTCTATAACCGCACCTGTTGCCAGGATGTGTCTTGTTTAACTTGGTTTTCGAAAAACGAGTTCCAAGATCAGTTTGATGTCATATTATAGGTGAATCCCAAGACATAATCCACCTTTTTCTAGGGCGCCTGGCACAAGGCCACACAACTTTGTTTTTGTACGCAAGCATCATGCCCTTTGCCTGCTTAATTACAGGATCAGGTAGAGAGGCCTGCGTTTTAGGGGTAAGCGGTACGAAGCATCCTAGGAAACACTCGCCTTCCCACACCAGATGCTACAGAGGACAAAATTTCTCCGTTTTTAGTTTCCTCGTATCCTTCAACTTCTTTTTGTAAACAAATTCATAAAAAGGTCATTCAAAAAAGCTGATTCCATGTAGGGATATCTATTTAGTGGTTTCAAAACCGCCGCTCTGGCAAGGCTATCATCTATTAAATACCTGTCATCTGAACTCTTATTTATTTAGTCAAAGGTTTGTGAACAAACGTTAGCGTTTGTGCTAAGGGGGGAAGGGTCGACTAGTGTTAGCGTTTGGATAGAGTTTGATGAAAGCGGTTGACGTGGATATGCCAATCGATCTTCAGCGAAGTTGTGGTTGTTATAATGTGAACTGTATCTTTGGTAAAGGCAGATTTCACCTGTTTTGCGGTAGTGGGATAGTTCTAGAAATTGATTATGGCCTTAGATACTTCCAATCTCTGGTACAACGAGAAATTATATTAAGATTTAGGTAGGAAGAGAAAACCACATTAAACCCAAAAGGATTAGAGATGGTGGATAGATCTTTGAGAATAGCAGGTTATATCTTACCATTAATGATTATGGAATGATTGTTGAACAACGGAAGTTCTGTTCATGTTATAATAAGTAATTTTAATGTAGAATTCAAGATGAGAGTAAAATGGACTACTCGCTATGATGCGATGCAAAGAAGTGCCATTTTTGGCATACTAACTTAACTTGTCACTTTACAATTTATCCTTTTACAAGTCATTAATCAATTCACAATAGGTAAGCAGTAAATTTTGTAGCATAGTTAAACAAAATCAACTCACGATTGAATACGACCTGTACATTGATTGGCAATTCAAATTAAGTACATTTTTGAAGTACAAATCAAGTATTAACTAACTTAATTTCAAATTATCGTAAGTGAGTATAAACGCTGTAAGTTTATACAGTTTGCCATTTACTAATGTAGATCATTTAACAATTGCAGAATGCGTAAAAATAGTTAAAACTTGCTGCAAATGTAATGAATTAAACGTGGACACTTGTGGTGCATTACCGGTTGATTATGGCCGCCATAATCGACCTACTATGTAAGGAATTGGCAAGATTACAAAAAATTTTGAAGAGACTAGTCAGGCCTGTGCATCATCGCAATGTTCGCACTGCCGAAAATATCGCTTCTGTTAGTGAAAGTATGGCGGATAATCTGAATTTTAATTCAGAGCAGTATGGGGCGGATGATAACCGACTTTTTTTGGTCCGAAATTGAAGATTATGAACTGGACAACAAGACGAAAGCACAAGCAACACAATATGATCGATTTTGATTTTATTGCATGAGAAGTTTCCAGAATGAGTAATTTCAAGTTTTGGCGACGTCTATTGCGCTTGACGCCGTTAGGCGTATGCTCGTAGACCGTATATAGCCGACCTGACTTATTGATAGTGCCAATAGTTTGAAAAAAAATTATTTTGGTAAAAAGTGGCAATCTTATAAAACATATGTTTTAAGTTTCAAGGCGCCTCGTTGTTTAGTATTTTAATTTGAGCCATCAATATTAAACAAACTCATTAAATTTGTAAACATGGAAAAAATTGGTCCCCTTTATGTAATTCAATATTTCCATTTTAAAGGTCTCCGTCCAACCAATATGAAAGCCAAGTTAGATTCTATTCGAGGGGAGTCTGCTCCTTCATTTACGACTATCAAATAACGGATAGCAGACTCTAAACGAGGCCGCATGAGCTGCCAAGACGTCCCCCGTAGTGGCAGATCAATTGAGGCGTGCACGCCAGAAACGGTTAAAAAAATCCACAAAATGGTATTAGACGATCGTCAGCTGAAGGTGGGTAAGCTAGCTGAAATGATAAACATTTCGAAAAGTGATATATATCGTATATTGACCGATGATTCGAAGACGAGAAAACTGTACGCGAAATGGGTGCCGCGTTTGCTTTCAATAGAAAAACACAGCGTCGTGGAGATGTTTTAATAGAACGTTTGGCGATGTTTCGCCGCAATAAACTCGAATTATTGTTATATCAATTTATAACCATGGTTTGGACATGAGTCTACTACTTCACACCTGAGACAAACGAATAATCAAAACAATGGACTGGAAAGGGAAAATCGTGGCCAAAAAGGAAAAGACTGTTCCACTGCGGGCAAGATCATGGAATCCGTTTTTTTTTTTTTGGAATGCACTTGGGATTATTTTTATTCATTTGCTTCAGAGAGAAAAAAAACCATCAATGGTGAATATTATGCTAATTTGATATGCATATTATGAAATTATGAAAAAGACCTCATTTGGCGAAGAAGGAAGTGTTCGTTCATCAAGACAATGCTCTAGTTAACACCTCCACTATGGCGATGACCAAAATTAATGAATTAAAGTTCGAATTACTTCATCATGCACTTTATTCGCCAGATTTAGCTTTCTCGGATTATCGTATATTTGCAAACTTGAAAAAATGGTTCGGTGGTAAAGGATTTGCCAATAAATCCGAGGTTGATGGCTATTTTAAGGTGTTTGACAGTCCTTGCTATAAACAGCGTATGGAAACTGTTGAATATTGCTGGAAAAAAATGTATTGAGCTAAAAAGGGATTACGTTTAAAAATAAGGAAAATTTTCGCCAACTTCCATGTGTCTTCTTTGTTACGTCGCACTCTGTGGTAATTCACAAAATCTTGCTAGAAAAAATTTAAAAAAAAACTGTTTTGCAAAATTCCTGCTGATCGTTTAATGAGCGTCTTAATACAATAGATAACTTTAATTCAGTTTTTGTTTACTTGTTTTTAGCTCTGATTAGGAAAAATTGAGCTTCAAAGTCAGTTGTTGTCAACAGATGCATTCAGATTTCAAAGAGAAGCGTATTATTTTGATGACTTTGTTCTATGATTAACAAGTCTACGGTGATTTTATTGCCATAATTTTTTTATTATTATCAAGCTTTATTTCAAGAAAATATATTACAATTTTCATTTAAATATTTCTATTGTAAGTATTAATTTTTTTTTTTTTTGTGAGAAGTTCAGAAAGTACAAAAAATAAAATATTTCCTTTTTTCAAGTAGAGCTAAAGCTATTTACTTTGGATACTTCCGGTGTAAATCTATATTTTGGCTAATCTTTCAAGTATTCGCTTTAAGGTAAATCAAAAACATCTTGCGCAGTTTTGCGACTGCCATACATTTTTTTCACTTTTCCAGTATGACTCTTTCGAGAAAGGACATTTTTGAAGAATGGATAAAAACTCCCAAAATACATGGCAAAGACGCCTTATTGACGTTAATAATGGTTAGATATGGTCTTCAAGATATACCGGAAGACGTGAAAAGAACTCTTAAGGCAAACATAAATATTATTTGTTTTAAACTAGCCGAAAAATGGATAAAAATTGGAAGAGATCGTGACCGTTTCTTAACATCAAATTCAATTTGGCTTGATGAACCGCATATATTGCCTAAAAGTGTACAACCGAAAAGTTGTAAAAAAGCTGGGAGAAAACCGTAAAGCTGGGATGACTGTAGTGAAAAATCGAAAAAAAGAAAGATCCAAAACCTTTTAGATCCAACTGACCAATGAGAAATTATTAAAGCTAGTGAGCAAGTGTTTCGCAAAATGGGAAAGCGAGATTCAGCCAGTCTCGTGAAATATCTATCGGAAGCTTGACTGCAGTAAAGCTTGACATCCAGTAAAGGTACGGAAGTGAAAAAGATATGCAAGAGATTTAGCTCTGGGTCTTTACGGAGCCTTTCTCTCGATGAAGCTTTATCTTTAATGGTTGATGCTAATTTGTCGAAACATCAATAGGATGTTATTCGGATAAAACTCAACACAAAATGCAAAAATCGTTTGCCCTCCTACGCTAATGTTCAAAAAGCTAAGAAAAAATGTTATCCAGCAGAAATCACTGAGACGCATGCAAAAAGTTCACTTCAGTCATTAGTGAATCATACCATTGAAAGGCTTTGTTTGGCTCAAAAAGAAGTTTTATTCGGTATTGATGAACTAAGGATGAACTTTCGAAGAAGAGGAATCATTTAACGATGCATATGAAATTGACTAAATTAAAATCTCTATGTGTATTTATGTGCTTGATCTGTATTATTAATGTAATAAAGCAAAAACAAGTGAATAAAACAATTACTATTAAATATTTATGAAAAATATTAAAATTATTTTAATACTAAAAATGACTACATCCATTTTGACTACGTGCATTTTGTGTCCGAGCGTATTACGAAAACAATAAATCAGTGATTACTGCACGACGTTTGTATCGGCATGAACACGGTTTAAACGATTTAAGTGAAGTTCCAAGCGCCAATGTGACACGAAAATGGATCAGAGTGTTCGAAACAACCGGCTCAACAGTACCAATTACGGTTCGTGGTCGCCCAGTTTCTGCAAGATCAGCCGACATTGTGGAGCGTGTTCGTGTTTCAGTTCAGCGAAATCCGCAACAGTCAACACGTAAGGGAAGTCAGTCGGATGTCAAAAGAACAACTTTACGACGAATTTTGAAACGTGATTTGCATTTGAAGGCTTATAAGATTAAGATAGTGCAAGAATTAAAACCCGATGATGCCGATAACCGACTTAACTTTGTCAAATTGTTGCTAGAGCGGTTCAACAATTTCAACAACGTGATTTTTAGTGATGAGGCCAATTTTCACCTTAATGGCCATGTAAACAAGCAAAATCGTCGGTTCTGGTCCGAGACTAATCCCCGACGCTTGCATGAACGTCCACTTCACAGCCCTAAGCTTGTCGTGTGGGCTGGGATAACGTCAACCGGTATTATTGGACCATACTTTTTTGAGGACGAAAGAGGGCATGCGATGACGGTTAGAGCGAACAATTATTGCAACATGCTAGCAGACTTTTTGGTGCCAGCTTTGCAAGAACTTTAAGGCAATACCTCGAGGATGTGGTTTCAACAGGATGGGGCCACATGTCATACGGCTAGGGTATCCATAGAGCTGCTGAAAAATGTTTTTCCTGGAAAACTCATTTCGAAAAGGGGGGATATTGAATGGCCCCCACTTAGCCCCAATCTCTCTCCATGCGATTATTTTCTATGGGGCTACCTCAAATCGGTAGTCTACGAGAATAATCCGACCAATTTAGAGCAGTTGAAGAGGAACATTATTCAGGAAAGTAACAAAATACCGAGAACAACTTTTCAGCGAGTTTTCCAAAATTTGCGACTTCGGTTCCAAGAGTGTCAAGCAGCCGAGGGAAGCCATTTAGACAACATTATTTTTAAGTCTTAAAAATTCCCATGCTTCTACTTTTTAAAAATACAAATATATTTTTCCTATGTCTCGTAGTTTTTTTTTAATTGAATATTTAAACCGCCAACACTCTTATGGCCCACCCTGTATAACTACAAATAATCTCAGAACATGGATTTAAGAAACCAATCCTTTATCTTAAAAATATATTTTTTGTTGACAGTGTGAACTATTTACTTTTTGCGTCATTTTACTTGAAACACTCTTTTCTAAAAAAAAAAATGATTTTTTACAATCGTTTATAAATTTGAACTCATTTTTGTTTAATACATAATTTATTGATTTTGTCCAGTTACGGTTCGTGATCTACCGCATTGTGCGTCGACTAGCTTTTCAACCGCCCTCATACATTGCGATGATTCACAAATTCTTGGCAATTCCTTGCATAGTAGGTCGATTGTAATAACCCCGATATGCATGATAAATGCCCACGTTTGAATCACCACTTTTACAGTAAGTTTTAACTATTTTTGTGCTTCTTCAGTTCTTAAACGATCCACATTCATAAATGGCAAACCTTTCACTACATAAATACCACTTCAAATGACAGGTATTTGAACCCCTAAATGAATAACTCTGTGCAAAGCTGCATAACGAATGCAAATTAAAGTTTGTTAGTTAGTTGAAAAATTGAATTTCGGTAAATAGAAAAGCAACAATTTCTTCCACTGCGCCGATGATATGGAATCTCTAATATAACGAGGAGATATCTGCACAGAATATATTCTAGAACTAATGTTGTTCTACAAACAGTTTGCTGGTTACATTTAATAATTTTCATATCAATAAATACAAAACATAAATAATTCACTACACTTCTACATAACATCTGTCCAACACGTTTATTATAGTTAGCTTTATTATGTTGCTTTCCTCTGGGACTTCTTTTACGTTTTACAAAATAATTCATCAAATTGTTAACTCTGTTGCAAACATTTGGTATTACTTTTAGGCAAAACTCAGCAACAATTCCTTGCAAGTGGCAATTGTATGTATGTATGGTGTGTTCAAATATGTTTGGCATGTCCACTTGTACGGACAAAGCATCAATTGCTATTATGACTTTTAAGTCAATAAACTTGAAGTTATATAATGGCTATTATATTCTATCAACGATTACAATATGTTACAAAGGAAAACTACTAACTCAATTTTACAATTGCGTAGTTCTATTGTTAGGATCGACAATTATGAAGTCATTGTTTGGAGAGTTATAACACATAGTACATGTGTAGGCTGGTGGCCATTTGGAAATTCATTGGTGAAAACTGGATATATATATGAATTTCTCCTAAAGCAACTTTTACTGTGTAATTAAGAGGACTGTTGCTCGTAGTTTATATTCAATGTTGTGCCTAAGATTATTTTCTCCAGACAGATTTTTCTTTTACCCTTGCTATGAAAACACAAAAAGTATGTTAAGTAACCCATATTTTCATATTATAAATTAGTTATTTTTAATGTGAGCAAAGATAAGCAGATAATAAAAACAATTTTCAAATTACAAATTAAGAAGTAAACTTAATTGACCAAAAATTTTATTTATTCTTCCAAAATCAATTTCATCGCCTTCAAAGTATTCCCCTCCCAAACTCAATGGAATTATTTCTAAACTTTTTCCAATTCTCAAAGCCTACCAAACAGTCATCTTTCGATATAGCCTTTAGATTATGTTGTTTTTCGCATTGAATTTTTTTCAATGGATTCGAAATGGTATTCACGAAGCTCCCTTTGGAGTTCAGGAAATAGGCAGAAATCACTTGGTGTTACATCAGGCAAATACGGTCCTGCTGAAGCGATGCTGGTTAAATTTTTGATGAAGAACTCCGGAAGAGTCAATGCAGTGTTGGATGACACATTGTTGTGCTGACAAAACTCACTGTTACCTGCCCAAAAAAAGCGAATCTTTAAATAGGGTGTCACAGTATCAACAAAGCTTAGAGACCCCACAAATTCGTTTATAGAGGACACACACGAAATCTCGGTTAAATAGGGTGTGGCAGCGGGGAGGTATAAAAAACCTCAACATTGCCCAAGTTTTGCACTTAAGTGGAGCCTATAAAATTGTTAATTCGTATAAAAGCGTAACAGGGTATTAGAGTATGACTAAATTACGAAGCTCATTAACCAATTTGTATTGAGGGTACAAGAAATATTGATTGGTTTTTTCCAAATTTTACGTTCATGTGAATATTGCAGATATATTCTCAGGGTCATTCGTGCAAAATTTAGTTAAAATTAAATACTGATAGCACTTCATAGTGTAGCTTCACAACCACGATTCCCATAGATTCATTTCTATGGAAGGTACATAAATGAATGGTTTGATTCTGTGCGCAACAAATTGGAAACTGTAAATAATTAGTCGCGCAATTAAGTTCCCGCTGTTTGCAGTTAGATGGCGCCCGATGAAAGTTCTAGTCGTTTCTGTCATAACTTAAACGTCATGAGCCAAGCTTAGGCATATGGTAAACATACCGCCTCGATACAATAATGATTTTCTTTCAACGTCATATCCTTTTGGTTGTCCGAATATGTATGATTTTGTGCCAAATAATCGTCATATGCGGGAAGTAGTTGTTTTCTTCTTTCAATCGAAGAAAACAGCGGCTGAAGCGCATCGAGAGTTGCTGTTTTAAGAGAAACAACATGTCGAGGTTGGTTTCTTGGTTTCAAAGGCCGTGATTTTAATGTTGGCGACACTTCGCGTGAAGGAAGACGAAAAACCTTCGAAGGCACTGAACTGACGCCATTGTTTGATGGGGATCCGTGTCAAACGCAGGTAGAGCTTGATTCAGAATTAAAAGTTACTCTCGAAGCCATTTCCAAGCGATTGCATGCGTTGGGAATAACTCAAAAACAAGGCGCTTGGGTTTCTTATGACTTGAAGCCAAGGAATGTTGAGCGTCTTTGTTTTGTCTGTGAACAACTGCTTCTGCGACGAAAAAGAAAGGGTTTTCTTCATCGTATTGTAATGGATGATGAGAAATGGATTCGTTACAACAATCCAAAGAAAAGAACGTCAGGGAGGTTGCCCGGTCATGCTTCTACGTTGTCGCCTCAGCCGAATATTCACGCTACGAAGATTATGCTCTGTATTTGGTGGGACCAGGTCAGTGTTATTTATTACGAGCTGTTGAAAGGAAGCCAACTTATCACTGGGGATTGGTATAGACTCCAGTTAATGCGATTGAGCCGAGCTCTGCACAAGCAGCGTCCACAATATGCGGTGAGGCACGAAAAAGTGTTTCTTCAGCATGACAACGCTCGGCCTCAAGTGGCCTAGTCCGTTAAAACCTATCTGGAAACGCTGAAATGGGAAGTCTGCCATATATTGCCACCAGATATTGTGCTATCCGATTATCACTTGTTCTGTATAACACCTCAGATGACAGGTACTTAACAGCTGACAGCCCTGCCAGACCGGCGGTTTCGAAATCGCTCTGTATTTATGGCAAATGCTACTCAACAATTGATGACCATCAAAATGGTAGCGTAGTATACTTTGAATTTTAAAGCAAATGACAGAAATTTTATGGTTTTTCTTAGCAAGTTTATTTTAAGAATGGATATTAAAGTTCAGTTGTGCATTTTCAATGTTACGTAGCTGATTTTCGTTCCCTTTATATTCAAAAACTTTTAATACTGTGGTAGAATATCAACATCAACATTTAGGCAGGTACATTTTATTATTTTCTTCGCGTATTTTCATGATAATTTAAATTTAAGATGAGTGGCTTTTCAGGCCGCTGCACTCGATCCTAGCGTTGGGGCTGCCAACGACCACTAGGCAGGTGAGTTGAGTTTCAGTAACAGAAGTTACCTACTGGCCTAAGACGCATCGGTGTCAGCATACTATTTATGTTTCTCAAATAGTCGCCTTCTCACTTTAGCTACCATTAAAAGGATGTCTGATGGCATTACCAGGGAATACAAGTACTTGTCTGAAATTCGGAGGTCGTGAACTGCTTTAGGAAATTTTGCAGAGGGATCTGGTTACTCCCAAGTGAATAACAATCTGAGGGCCCAACTTTGAACTTTCCTCATTCCCCAAAATAATAAGAAGATGTCAACTTCTGTGTTGCCTGTTTCGCCATAGGAAAATTTTCGACTGCTGCTTCATACTTCATATTCGCTGTTTCATATTATTGGAATTTGTAACTTTAATATCATCGTCCTCCTGCCGGTTTCACCATTGCGTTATCTTATTATTTCACAGTTATTGGTGGTTAAAATACACTACAATTTATGCTCATTCAATAATCATTTGTCTTACTTTAAAATATTTATGGTCTTTTAAATGATTAATATAATTCAATGTCGTTGTAATTTTACTGCGAGCTACATGAAGTTAGGAGCTACATAAAATATTACCTATCCTGCCGCCATAACCACCCAGTCATAGTAGACCCATCGTAACCAGACCTACAATTACTCGACAACGCGTAAAAGCAATAACATTCATGTTTCATAACATACGAATATACGAACATATATATATGGGATACATATGTTACATTACATGAGAGCAAGTGAACGATGCAGCTCAGCATCCTTCTCATTTTTTGTATTCTTTGTTTGTTTTTTTTTTCTGGTCATCCTATGGAAACGTATGATTAGACTACTAAAACCTTCATTCCCACATGATAGGGCAACTACAGGCCTTTGCGGGATGATCAACTTGTTCGTATGCCAAACACGTTTCCCAATTGGTTTTCTGCACGACAGTTCCCCCCCTCTCATCTAAAAAAAGAAATCGTGAATAGAAGGCAAAGGCACAAAACTCAAAAGGAGAAGAATAACATAGTTTCAAACGGCTAGCTGGTTGTACATGATGAGCCAAATAGTCATACGTACTACATGTATCTCAATCATGTGAATGCCATTTAGTTTAAGGTACAACCAATAGTTTGAATGTAAAACACATATGTGAATTAGGGTTTGGCAGGCAGGGAGGACCTCGATCATTCCCTTTGTTTTTGGCTGTGATAATAACACATTGAGGCTATAAAACATAGTTTGGGTCTTATCGGCATCGTCGTTGCCGTCGTAGTCGTCGCCATTCATTAAGAGGCAACATAACGTCTGGCTCTGTCCGTCCCATGGACTGCTGATAAATGAAAAAGGTTACATTTATGTTGACATGAAATTCAATTGGCTACGACAAATATTGGCCAGACGGTACAGAAATGAAATCAAATCAAATGAAATAAAATTCTTTATGATTTTTATGAGGCCGAACAAACAATAAATCATGTGATTTGCCCATAAAGAAGATAAATCTTTAATTGGACCAATCGTAAACTTTACAAGGCATATGGCAAGTAGTTTTTAAGTTTAAATAGTTAAGATTGAAAAGCTTACAATCATCTTAAACTGTTACAAATGAAGCTTAGCAAATGTGGATTTACAAAAGTTTTGATACAGCTGCCTACTTTGGATTGTTAAATGTAACAACGTTTCTTCCAGTTTCCATACGATTTTTCACTATTTTCATATTTATACAAAGGGTGATTTTTTAATTGTAGTATTTTTTAAAAATCGAATGAAACACACAAATTTGCATCACATATTAAAATTTTTTATTGGAATCGATAAATTATTCTTTGCCATTTAATTTTTAGAGATAATTTCATTTAAATGTTATGAGCGGCTCCGTCTCAAAATGTCCTTTAGGAAGGTCCAATTTTTCATCACTTTTTCGAGCATTTTGGCTTGTATTCCACGAAAAATGCATGTTATGTTATCCTGCAAGGCTTCAATAGTGTTCGGCTTGCCCACATAGACTAAAGACTTATCAAAAAACCACAAGAAATAACCAAGAAGCGTTAAATCGCAAGATCTTGGGGGCCAACTCACAGGACCAAAGCGAGATCTAAGCTGCTCACCAAATTCATTCCTCAACATATCCATTGTTTCAGGAGCAGTGTGGCATGTTGCACCGTCCTGATGAAACCTCATGTCAACCAAGTTCAACTCAGCCAATTGGGGCAAAAAAAAAATCGCGTATCATGGCTCGATATCGTTCGCCGTTAACGTTTCTTCCACGGTCTTTTTTGAAGAAAAATGGCCCACAACAGACACCGGACTGTCATCGGTAATTCATGTATGGCATGTGGCTGGTCATCACTCCAGATGCGACAGTTTTGCTTCTGTACGTCTCCGTTCAGCAAGAAATGAGCCTCATCGCTGAATACAATTTTTCGATAAAACAGCGGATTTTCATTGAGCTTTTGTAAGACCCATTCACCAAAAATTAGATTTACGTTATTCGGCTTCAATTGAGTGAAGTTGAATTTTATAGGCTTTTAAACCCAAATCGACATGTAAAATTTCCCTTGTGGTTGAGTAACACATGCCCAATCGCTGAGAACGGCGACGAATTGACATTTCAATCGTCATTAACACTGGTCGCTACGGCTGCAATATTTTCTTCGGTACGCACTCTACACATGCGATTCAATGGTTTTATGTCCAACAAAGTAAATTTGGTGCGAAATTTGGATATAACAGCACGAATTGTTGATTCAGCAGGTCGTATCAAACGATGCATATTTGTCACAGAGCACGAATTTTGATAATAAATTCCAACGATTTCCGACCGTTGCTTGTTTGCTAGTCTTTCCATGATGAAATGGCAGAGTATACTGTACACTTTTCACTTTAACATGTGACGTTTGGACGCCATTTCGAACCTGAAAAACATAAATCTTAAAAAATCACTCTTTATAAAAAAATTATGATTGAAATAATACAACGTTTCGTGAGTAAGGAAAAACTTTTCTATTTGCATATCTTTTATACGTAAAGTTTCCGTTTTCCCCTTCTAATAAACCATAACGAGGCAAGAAATGCATCATAATATTTAATATAATAATAATTAATATTGTTTATTCATTAGTATAATATTTTGATTTTATTATTATGTTAACAGTTTGTGTTTCCACATTTTAATTTCGTATTATTAGTTACAACACAAATATTCTATTAAGCTGTGCAAATTTAACAAAAACGAAGATCTGCAAGTGAACATTACGACACTTGGCCATAAACACCGTCCTCAGCATTGAAATTTTTAGGATAAGTTTAAAATTTTGTGTCTTACTTAGACGACAGCTTGAGTGTATATTTTTGTCTAAAATGTGTCGTACATAGAATCGAGTTCCAAGCGTTTCGGCCTCTTGAGCTCCTTTTCCGATTCGTCGAACTAACAGAGTTTCGGTAGGCCTCTACTGCTTTCTTTTGCGTCGCCCATCGAGTTTGATGTCGAAAACTATTGCGATAGACCCTTTTTTGTAATTCACACAATATATTTATATATATTTTTATACCTCCGTCCTAAGGAAAGAAGGTAAATATCGGTGGATATAGCAAGAATGAGCCACCCAAAAGGAAGCGCTAGAAGTCCCAATTATACATTGTTATCTATTTAGGGTTTCAAAATCGTCGATCTGGGAAAGCTGTCAGCTGTTAAGAGCCTATCATTTGAAGTATTATACGGAACAAGTGATAATCGGACAGCGCAGTATCTGAAGAATATGGCGGATGGGGTAAGACTTCCCATTTCAGCGTTTCCAGGTAGGTTTTAACGGGCTTGCCCACGTGGGGCCGAGCGTTGGTATGCTGAAGAATCACTTTTTCATGTCTCTCCGCGTATTGTGGGTGTTTCTCGCACAGAAATCACCTCAATCGCATTAACTGAAGTTGATACCGGTCTCCAGTGAAGGTTTCGTTTGGTTTCAATAGCTCGTAATAAATAAGAATGACCTGGTTCCACAAAATACAGAGCATAACCTTCGCAGCGTGATTATTCGGCCAAGGCGACAACGTAGAAGCATGACCGGACAACCCCCATGACTTTCTTTTCTTTGGATGGCTGTAATGAAACCATTTTTCCTCACCCGTTACAATATGATGAAGAAAATCCTTCCTTTTTTTGTCACTGAAGCAGTTGTTCACAGACAAAACAAATACGCTCAACATTCTTTGGCTTCAAGTCATAAGGAACCCAAGCTTTTTGCTTTTGAGTCATTCCCAACACATGCAATTGCTTGGAAATGGCTTGGCTGATAGCTCCTAATAATGAATCAAGCTCTACCTGCGTTTGACACGGATCCCTGTCAAGCAATGCTGTCAATTCAGTGTCTTCAAAGATTTTTCATCTTGCTTCACGCGAACGGTCATCATTATCAAAATCACCGTTTTTAAAGCGATGGAACCAATCTCTGCACGCTGTTTCACTTAAAGCAGCATCTCCGTAAACGTTTTGAAGCCCTCGATGAGCTTCAGCCGCCGTTTTCTTCGATTGAAAGAAGAAAATCAATACTTCACGTATATGACGATTATTTGGCACAAAATCATGCATATTCAGACAACCGAAAGTATATGACGTTGAAAGAAATTCGCTATTGTGTCGAGGCGGTATGTTTATCATATGCCCAAGCTTGGCTAATGACGTTTAGATTATGGCAGAATCAAGTAGCAGGTACAGCTGGCGCCATCTATTGGCAATTGGCGGGAACTTAGCTGCGCACCCACTATTTATTTAGTGAAGAACTTGCCATTTACGAATATGGATCGGTTAACAACCGAGAAACGCGTAAAAATAGCTAAAACTTACTGCAAAAGCGACGATTCAAACGTGGCCACTTTCCGTGCATAACGGGTTGATTATGGTCGTCATAATCGACGTACTGTGCTAGGAATTGGCAAAATTATACTCGTAAAGAAATTATAAAGGAACTGGCAAAATTATTAAGAAATTTGAAGCAACTGGAAGCGTTACAGATGTGTTCAGGTCTGTGCATCATTGCAATGTACGCATGGCCGAAAATGTCGTGTCTGTTAGTGAAAGTGTGACGGATAATACGAATTTAGCACTATGGCCGTATGATCGCCGACCTTGTTTGGCCTGTAATTGAAGATCATAAACTGGACGATATGTGGTTTCAACAAGAGAGTATCACGTACCACCCAGCACGACCGATTTTGGCTTTTTGTTTTGAATGGGAATTTTCCAGAAAGTGTAATATCACGTTTTGATGACATCAATTGGCCACCAAGATCATGCGATTTGACACCCTTAGAGTTCTTTTTGTAGGGCTGTGTCAAAGATGTTTACGGGGATAATCCCTAAACGTTGGTGCATTTGAAACCCAATATTTGTCAAGTTATAGCTGAGATACCGCCCGAAATGTTCGAAAAAGTGGTCGATTACTACACCAAAAGGATACACTGCTGCAACTAATGCATAGGCGGTCATTTAAATGACATTTGACGAGTATTTCGTGCATAATGGCAAGGTCCAAGCATTATAATGAAATAAAAGTTTCATTGAGATCATAGCTTTATGTGTGTTTTATTCATTTAACTTTGCTTTTGAAATCGAGAATTGAGATCATAGTGTAGTAGGCAATAAAACTCAGCGACATGACTTCTTCTTTCAAGTTCACTTTTTTGAATTTTATATGGTTTTAATTGATAGAAAAGGATAAATATATGTTCACATTACATTAAAACTTATGGCTAGGAGTAAGACAAATATATTATGTTTATATACGTACAACATAATTAAAATACATATAAATAAGGAAAGGTAAGTACGTAAGGGATGATAGGGGAACTATATTATACAGTCAGTATCCTGTAGAATAAGTTCACTCTAAAATAAGTATTGGCTATCATCTACATTGCTACAATAGCTTTATGTGAATTTTGTTTATTTAACTTTGCTTTTGAAATCGTAAAATGAACAAGCCGGTATTTTGCACATAATGGTAGGATCCAAGCATTATAATGAAATAAAAGTTTTATCGAAATCACAGCTTTATGTGCATTTTATTTAGCTTTCGAAACAAAACAAATTAACAACGGTATTTATAGATTTCTTCGACATTTTAATTAATATCACATACGAGTATTGTTGGATTTAAAGTTATTTCTCTATAATGTCTATCCTAAACTCAACACTCGATAGCAGTCTGTAAAATTCATATTTCGCCAATCCCAACTTTCCCTATTCTACCTATAAATACACTGGTACAAAGGATTCTATGAACATTTTAAATAAATGGCCCAATTGTCTACTAATTTCCCATTTCCTGGTTCAATGACATCCTTTCTGATTTCTATTTATCAGCTCCTCCTGACTAGTTAATTTGTGAATTCCGACATTTAACTACGAAACTGGTGTTTCCCTTGTGACCACAAGTGTCTCGTCCATGGGAATATTTCTCTGTGTCAGTTGGTTTTTTTTTTTTTGTTCTCTGTTTCTCCGAGTTGCTGGAAATGTGTTTGAATTTAAGTCTCATGTGGAACGCACACAGATCATTTAATGCAACAAAAAGTTGCATTTTACGCTGCGTGCGTGTTGCTGCATTCATATACGGGTATCGTGTATATGAGTGTGTGTGAAAGAGCGTGTGCAAAGTCAAATGTTAAATTCAGCTACGTGACAGGACTAAAATTGTACGTTCGTATGACATTTTGCGTATGTGTGTGTAAAGATGTGTTTGTGGTGACTGTTTATAAATTGCAAAACAAACCACTTTAAAGCCACTGCACCATTCAGCGGCTACAAATCCACTGAACATATTTTTTCACTTTCAACATAGTTTACGTCGTTTAAGGTAATTTGTTTCAAAATTAAATGAATAGAATATATTCGTTTGTGGAAACTAATAATTTTTTTATAGGAAGTCTGTTGTTGGTATTATTATGAAGAAGGAATTTTGAAGCAACAACTACAACAAGCAAAGTGAAATCTGTTCTTTTTTTTTGATAACTTTCGAAACTCTTAAATGAATTAGGGATGCAGCAGAAATCCAATGGCATAAAAGATCTATTTTTGACTCGAAAAAAAGTTGTATTTGTAAATTATATAAATATGCGCAGTTGCTTTCAACAAATATTGGGTGATTTTTTAAGATTTAAGTTTTTCAGGTTGGCAGCACTGGTTGGTAATGGCGTCCAAACGTCATCTGTCAAAGTGAAAAGTGTACAGTATTCTCAGCCATTTCATCATGGAATGACGAATGACCTACCACAATGCTTATTTTTAGTGAATGGGCCGTACAAAAGGTCAATGAAAATCCGCTGTTTTATCGAAAAATTGTGTTCAGCGATGAGGCCCATTTCTAGCTGAACAGATACGTAAACAAGCAAAATTTTAGCATCTGGAGTGAATGAACAGCCACACGCCATACATGAATTACCGATGCATCCCGAAAAGAAGACAGTCTGGTGTGGTTTATGGACTGGTGGCGTCATCGATTAATTTTTCTTCAAAGACGACCGTGGAAGAAACGTCACCGTCAACGGCGAACGATATCGAGCCATGATACACTATTTTTTTTTTGCCCCAATTGGCTGAGTTAAACTTGGTTGGTATGTGGTTTCGTAAAGACGGTGCAACATGCGGCACTACTCGTGAAACAGTGGATATGTTGAGGGAAGAATTTGGTGAGCAGCTTATCTCTCGATTTGGCCCCCAAGATCTTGCGATGTAACACCTCTTGATTATTTCTTGTGGGGTTATATCACGTCTTTAGTCTATGTAGACATGTCGAACGCTATTGAAGCCTTACAGCATAACATAACACGCGTTATTCGTTGAATACGGATTGAAATGCTCGAAAAAGTGACGAAAAATTTGACCTTCCCAATGGACATTTTGAGCCGCAGCCGCGGACAACAGTTATATGAAATTATCTTTAAATGGCAAAGACCAATTTATCGATTCCAATAAAAAAATTGTAATACGTGATGCGAATTTGAGTATTTTATACGATTTCTAAAAAAACTACGATTAAAAGATCACTCTTTATCACTCCTTATGGTGCTAACAATGGGAAGAGCTAAATCACAATGAGCAAATGCGGAAAAACTGATGTATGTCACTGCTAAGATGTTATTTAGAGATGATGTGACAATTTTTTCTTCCAAACCTATCCCAAAAAATACTCTTTTTCATTTCTATGAGACATCAACAAGGTGGTTGCAATCCGTCGCATAGTCTGGCCTGTTATGGCAGTATGGCGGGGAATGTGCCTCAAAATATTGGTTTCAGGAAATTCCATTGGCTCCTAATGTCTCCTGGCCTTACTGCAGTTAAATTTTTCTTGTGGAGATAAGAACTCATCCCTTGAAATGGTGTAGTTCCCTTTCGTGGGGTTTGTATTTTGGGCATGTGTGCTTGTGTGTTCCTATAGATTAGCAGGATTTTCTTGGAATGCACTAGTGGTTACACTGCAGAGGTGAGAGAGAAAGAAGGGGAGAGTGAGTGAGAGAGAGAGAGAGAGGGAGAGAAAGAGAAGGTGTCTAGATAAGTCCCAATTCCTTCCCTGGGGATATTGATCTCCTTACCGAGGATTTTGGAAGTACTTATTCTATAGAACGAACCTGTCCCTAAGGTCTTAAATTCCAAAAGCAATAGTTTGGGCCTCATAGACGCTTCCACCAATCCTACGACATTAGTTTGAGCATACCAAGTGCGGATATATCTCGAAAGACGAGACGTACGCAAATTGCTAAGGATTTTTAATTGATTCTTCGCCGTCATTTTTTTCTACGAACTTTAAGGTTTCCGCATTCTCAGCGCCGGTATACGTATCCTATAGAATCTACTCTCGTGACTGTTCCTTCTTTATAAGTGTATGGTTAGGCAGGTCTGCTTTTCCTATCATGAGTCAACGTAGAAATTTAATTGGATTATACTCGAACAACTGCCGTTGTTCTCTCTTTCGGAAACACTTTTCTTTTCCTTAACAAATTGTTGTATAAAAGTGAAACCGCTGTGTAATGTAAATGCATGTGATCTCAGTAAACTCACACATTTTCATTTTTAGATGATTTCTGAGTTAATATTCTCTATCAGACGTTTTGAAAGAGATGCATCGTAAAAGGATGTACGACCATCCTGCCACAAAACCCGGTACAACTACCTTATTGCATTAATCACTTACAAAAATGAATCGCCGTCCCAAACTTGACTACAAACGACTTAACGATGATATACTCGTATATTTCATCATAAACACAACAAAGCACCAAATATTTATTATTAATTCAAATTTATGGCATCGTCCATAAGGTAGGTCCCTACCGAAATAATACTCTTTACCAACGAATACTCTAATCGCCAAATGCATTTTCCGAAAAACGCTTCATTTGTCGCCGCAAATTCTCTTTAATGTCATCTATCTTTTGGAAACGAGTGCCTCGAAGTGCTAATTTAAGTTTTGTTTTTTTCATATCAAGTGAATATGGTGATTGTTCGATGACATTTGTTGAGTTTTTACGCCAGGTATTCGTCTACGGTGATGGCTTTGTAAAATGCTGCGTTATCATGAGCTACTTCTACTATATCTCAGATGGCTTTCCGACGAATTTGCTCTCTCAAATGCCACATAACACCCAGATAATATTCTTTATTTATCATCTGAACTTCTGGCAAGAATTTCTAGTGCCCAACACTGCGTAATCAAAGCAAGTAGTCGACATTACCTTGAATTTTGTTGGACTTTGACGTGGTCTTTTTGGTTTTGGGCTTCATTCCAAAACTTGTTGACTAATTTGCATAGCAAACTTGTAAACTCATGTCTCATCACCGGTATAATGCGTTTAATATACATATAAATGTGTGGGGTTGGAATTGATAGCAACTTTAAATTTTTGAAGAAAATTCAAGTCTTTCAGAATTAATCGAGCGTCAATGCATTTCATACCTTAACAATCATGTAAAATATTGAAAATTGATTCGTGAGGCGCATTAAGTTCAACGGCTATCGTTTTTAAATTTGAATTAAGAATTTTCTTCAACATTTCCTTAATTTTTTTTTTGATGAAGCATTTTATGGCGAGGCAATTCTTCCACAATTTCTCAATCGTTGTACCACTTATATGCATGTTTTACAGTGTGGCACACCAATTGCGCTACTGTAAGAAATTCAAATTACATTTTTTTAGTCAATACATTATATCTATTTTTTTCTATTGTTTTCAAAATTCAATTTTATTCTATATAACTAATTGATTTTGAAGTCGATATAGATCTCCTACAGGGTGACACACCAATTGTGCTATAGTAAAAAATTCAAATAACTTTTTTTTAATCAATGTATTATATATTTTTTTTCCATTGTATACAAAATTCAATTTTATTTAATATAATTGATTGATTTTGAAGTTGATATGCATGTTCTACAGGGCGGCACACCAACTGTGCTACAGTAGGAAATTTAAATATTTTTTTTTCTGTTGTATACAAAATTCAATTTTATTTTATATAACTAATTGATTTTGAAGTTGGGTGGCACACTAATTGTGCTACAGTAAGAAATTCGAATAACTTTTGTAATCAATGTAATATTTGTTTTTTTTTTTGTTGTATACAAAATTCAGTTTCATTTTATATAACTAATTGGTTTTGAAATTAATAGATCGTAAATGACCTCCTTGCTCATTCACGCATATGCGACACCTGATCAAAAAATTATTTATTGCGGCCCGAAGGGTTGATGTCGGAACCGCTACAATTATTGTTTTAATGGACTGCTTTAATTCAGTCAAATTCCTTGATCTAATGCAGTCGGGTCAGGTGACCTTGCGGGCCAGCGGAAAGTCAAGTTTCTGGATATTAATTTGTTTGATTGCGGACTTTCGTTGGAGCTCCGCCATAAACACTGTGTCTAAGAGTGCTGTTGCTTTAAATGCCGTTGAAACGGACACGACTTCGGCACATTTCTGGGTAAAAAAAAACTCCTTCAACATCTTTAAATAATGATATCCATTGACAGTTCTTGTTACACCGTAGCACGATTCGCGCGCCACCCTGTATATTACCCCCATAAGCCTTCTGTAACATTTTCAGTCTTTTGGCATACGAAATTCCGCTTTCCACACTGTCATCCTGTTGTAATAACCGGAAAACACACTTGAGATGAACTAACAAAATCGAAGACTGTAAACTAAATAAATTTCAGATAACGTTTAGATTCCGCGTCAGTGTAGAAAATAGTTATGCTATCTTAGCGACCTAAAGAATTTTAACATTTCTCTTAAACGGACTTTTTAAATGGCCAGTTCCTAACACTGTGTTGGCAGAGAACGCACGTGAGAAGAAAAGTCCGCAAACAAACTAAATTTCTAATCACTCCGCTTCAGTACAGAGGACAGTCATGCCAATTTAGGGGCGGAAAGAATTTTGACTTTCCTTTTACACGAGCTATGTAAATGGCCAATTTTTGGTACTTTATTGGCAGAAAACGAACTTGAGATGAAAAAACTGCAGACGAACAAAATTTCAGATTATGTTTAGACTCCGCTTCAGTATAGAGGACAGTTGTGTCAACTTAGCGGTGGAAAGAATTTCGACTTTTCCCTTGAACGGTCTTTATAAATGACCAATTTCTGGCACTTTGTTGGCAGAAAACGCACTTGAGATTAAAAATCCGCATAAAAAACTACATTTTAGATCACGTTTGGACTTCGCTTCAGTATAGAAGACAGTCATGCCAACTTAGGGGCGGAAAGAATTTAGATTTTTCTCTTTAACCAGCTATTTAAATGACCAATTTCTGGCACTTTGCACATTTGAAAAATCCGCAAACAAACTAAAATTCAGATCACGTTTAAACTTCGCATTAACATAGAGGATAGTTGTGCCAACTTAGCGGCGGAAAGAATTTTGACTTTCCTCTTAAACGGGCTTTTAAAGGGACCCATTAAAGGTACTTCCTTTGGAGAAAACACACTTGAGATGAGAAGACTGTAGCCGAACAAAATTGCAGATCATGTTTAGACTCTGCTTCTGTATAGAGGATTGTTATGCCAACTTAGGGGCGGAAAGAATTTTAGTATTCCCCTTAAATGGTCTTTTGAAATGACCAATTTCTGGCACTTTGTTAACAGGATGGGTGTGTCATGAAGTACTGCGTTATCAAACTGCTGGTAAAACCTTATAGATTTTCTAAGTTTTTAACTTGCCTCCATATTTAGCTGATTTGTAAAAAATACAACATTTTTTCAGAAACTGAAACTTTACATATGATAAATTGCGCTAGATGCAAATGGACGCATATAATTAGAATTGTCTTACTGGTGAACAAAAATTGTTCTACAGCTTTTCACAGCAAGCTTACTGATAGCAGTCGTCAACTGCTCTATCGAAAATTATACAAAGTAAGACAACTACAAGGAGACCATTCATTACGATTTTGAGGAAAATTCATATGTATCACGAATTTAAAGACATGGCTCTTTAAAGTTATTATGCTAATCCGACTTATCAGCAATTGACCAACTTGCGGGCCGCATACAGATGAGATTCCCAGGTATTTGATCCACACCCCTCATGGCTGAAGTAACAACACTCGCTTGTTCTGTGGAGAGGTTGTATTAATCAAGATAAGTGCGTTGTCGTTAGGCGATATTATGAAATACCCAACAGTCACGTGTACATGTGCGAGTAGATATATATTTGGATACATAAATGCACTTATAATTCATTTATGTTCACATTCTTGTAGAAAATTGAAGCGTATGGCACACATTCGTGCACTTCATCATTGATATACAACTTCGCGAAGATCGCACATAAACATTAAGGCAAATGTAAAGAAAGGACCTCATGTGTAAGAGTCGTTTGCCATTGTCCTTTTGGCCAAGGTGGCGCTAGAAGTGGAGGTGTTGCTGCTGCTCATAAACCATGTCATTTATATTACTGCAGAGGTGGACGTCCGCTTATAAGTCCGTCCCTCCGTCCGTCTGTACAATAAAAGTTAAAATTTCTACTTACTCGTATAACTACAACGATTTATGGGTCACATACGAGACCAAGCGAGACCTCTATAAAATGCTTACCTTTGTGGCATACAAATTCGCAATGATTTGGCGAAATGCTCACACGTACTTGTAAGCAACCATGTGCATAAGTGGTATCTAAGGGAAAGTTATAATTAAATTTAGTGGACCAAGACTGCTACGAAGTTTGAAAGGTGCTGACAAAACTGTGAAATAACTTAAAATCTACAAAATAATTAGCAATTTTGTTAAGGTGTGTTGGGTGTTCACGTATTTAAACTAAAGGAAAATGCAATAAAAAGTTGGAAAGTTTGGTGTAGGATGTATAGAAAACAATTACAATAATGTACGGGATACTTTAAAACAATTAACAGGAAAATATTTGTCATCTCTCAAACGAACAAGGATACTCAAAGGGGAAGAAAAGCAGAATGCAAGAGAAAGTGATATAGAGAGTGGTGAAGAGCGTGAGTTAGTTTTGCAATAATTTAAGAACCGATACTTTCAGATGAATATGGATACTCAAAGAGGATAAAGAAAGAATGCAGGAGAGAAAGAGAAAGAGAGAGTGATATAGAGAGTGAAGAAAAGCAATCATTTAAGAAGCGAAACTCTCAAATGAATATGTGGGATCGATTTCTACTGAAAAGTGAATTTTAAAAAATTGGAAAATTTTTGTGCCAGAGAGTGTGGCAATGCTTAATCGACTAACACTAAAAGCGTGATGTACGCCAAATTTGACTAACACAGAACTGATTGAAAAATATGAAGCTAAGAATATATGGATTAAATCAGTAATTGTTTTTGCTTACTGACAGATGTTACTATTGGATAAGCAAGCAATTCAATGATAAAACCCTTTCTCGACAAACAAAAATCCGACTGTACCAGATATCGGTTCACCTGTCTTGTTATATGGCGCAGAGTCCTGGGTTATGACGCAAGCGGATGAATCAGTACTGGCAGGAAAATACTACAGAAAATATAGGGACGGCGTCGCATGAACAATGAACTGTATAAGCTATATGACGACATCGAAGTGGTCAAACGCTTTAATATACAGCGATTGCATTGGCTGGGTCATGTTGTGCGGTTGAACCCAAATGCTCCGGCATGAAAGGTTTTCGGCAACGAACTCGATGGACAGCGCAGAAGAGGGCGACCACTACTCCATTGGAAGGATTAGGCTTTTGAAATACTATCGAAACTTGGTGAGATGAATTTGAGGAGAAGCGCGCAAGATCCATGTGCTTGGAATTATTTTCTACGGGCGGCGTATAATAGATAATGATGTATATTCTAGTTGTCACCTAAGAAGAGGAAGAAGAACAAAAGGTTCATGGTTACCTGGTCGATTTATCTCAAAATATATCAGGAGTTATGAAACAGTACGACGAACAAAACCTCTACAATTGATCTGGAGTAGCGTACAAATAGAGAGTTACAGGGGTAATTTGAATTTCGGAAAATCGGAAAATTGTTGTGAGAAGTATCGGACAGAATGTTGCAATGTAATCCATTTTCATTTTAATTTTTAAATCCTATTTTAGCAAACCCTAAACATATGACGGGTTTGACTGGATTTGGACCAATAAAAACGAGAATTTGGTATAAAAACAAAAAAAAAAAAATTAGCCTACGAGTATACAGATTAATTTGTATAGGAGGTACCAGAAGGAGCATAGTTATTCGCTCAATCTTTTCAAATTTTTGTGAAGCATTGCTAATCAAAACTACGGACAAAACTACTGTATATGGGGGTGATGTGACAACAGATATTCTCCCTTGGGTATTAAAGAATGAGGAGAAAAAACGAAATGGAATTAGTAGGGGATATTGCTTCTGCTGTAATGTAGGGGATATTCACCTATTTTTCAAATGGAACAAAACACTTTGGGGTATTCAATATTTTTTCTTTGATTTGCTTCGAGATGAGAGACACGACTTTATTTCGCTGAGGTTGGATGAGAAGTGATTTAAAGCTTTGTAAGACAAAGTGGATCAATTCTCACTGCTAGAATGGGAGAGAAAGCTTTTGGCAAGAAATATTACAAGATAGTCTTAAGAGATATTTCATATAAGGGAGTGACAAGAGATATTACAACTCGACGAGTGTGGAATCAAGATTCCCGTTAAAACACTAACTTTTTTAGTTCGGGCATAAACAACCATGGTTACAGGAGCTGCAAAGCAAAAAATTTATTTCGGAAAATTAGTACGGGAAGTACCACCAAAAGGGGGTCCGTCGATATAGCCCATTTACAATTTCCCTCTGCGACTTGTCAAAATATTAGTATTATGGTAAGTATTAAGACGTTTCATTTTGACTTAAGCAGTTAGTCTGGTTTTCAATAGACCGTTAAAAGGGATTGAAATACGTATGTTGCTCAACCAGAAGGAAAATCTGTTCCTAACAGGTAGTGGCGAGATGGGCGAGGAGATGGCCTGCCAGCAGAGCTATTTAAAACTGATGGCGATGGGCTGATAAACAGCCTGCATCAGCTTCTAAATACGATTTATCTCGAGAAAAACATGCCCGATGATTAGAATTTGAGAGTACTGTGTCCTGTGTGTAAAGAAGGCGATCCAAGTGTGTGTAAAAACTATCGCGGTATCAGTCTTTTACCCATTGCTTATTAGTTCCCGTCGAGTGTTATATGTGAAAGAGTAAAGCCAATTCTAACTGACTTGATTGGACTTTATCAGTGTGGCTTTAGACCTGGTAAATCAACAACTGACAAGATATTCACACTATGACAAATTCTGGAGAAGACCCAAGAAAAACAGGTCGACACGTACCATCTTTTTGTCGATTATAAAACTGTCTTCGATAGCCCGATACGGCAAAAACTGACAAAAACTTATACGTCTTTGTAAGATGACGCTGACTGACACGAAGTCTTCAGTAAAGATAGGCAAAGATCTTAAATATTATGCTCTAAAATTATTTTTAAGCTATTTTGGTGAGACGCTAAATATTACTAATTTCACCTAATTTACGCCGCTTATAAATAAGAGTTTCGTTCAATTTTACATCCATAAATTTATTATATTTTAGTGATATTTCTCATTTATTTAATTGCTCAATAATTATGAACTATTTATGTTGTACAAGGTGGCGCATAAATTGTGCTACAAAAAGAAATTCATATAGTTTTTTTCGAGTCAACATGTTTTATTTATTAATTTTCTTTTTATTGTTAGAAAATTTAATTTTATTTTATATAATTAATTTGTTTTAAAGATGATAGACCATAAATGGCCTCCATGTTTACTCACGCGTATGCGACAGCTGATCAGAAAATTATTTATTGCGGCTTGAAGGATTGAAGTCGGAATCGACTCAATTATTGTTTTAAAGGACTGCTTAATTCAGTCAAATTCATTGGTTTCATTTTGTGCACCTCTTGTTTGACATAATCCCATAAGAAAAAGTCAGGAGACCTTAGGGGCCAGCGGAAAGTGGAGTTTCTGGATATTAGTTTTTTTTTGGGAATTCTCGTTGGAGCTACGCTATAACCGGCTATGGTCTCACTATGTGTACAGCTGCTCCATCTTGCTGGAACCAAATTCTGCTGAAAAGGATACGTCTTCGGCATTGTCGTCTGTCTAAAAAACACTCCTTTAACATATTTAAAAAAGGGTCCCCATTGCCATTAACCATTAACACCGTTTCCTAAAAAGAAGTGCGACCCCACAATGCACGTTGATGGAACTGCGCACCACACAATGGCTCGTTCTGGGTGCAGTTCCGTATCATAGAATATTTCCGAATTAGATTTACTCCATATCTGGCAATTTTGCTTGTTTACATTGCCGTTTAGATGAAAATGGGTCTCATCAGACATATACAATGTAGTTATTAAGTTGTTGTCTTCTTTGGTCGCTTCAATAATATTTTTGGCAAAATTTCAGGCAAGTAGGTAAGTTCAGAGGGTTTAATTTGCTTGCCATTTGGACTTTGTACGGAAACAAGTTTAAGTCATCATGAATAATTCGTTGTAATGACCGCCTGCTTTTTAAGTTTCGAGTAGAAACGCTTGGATTTGCCTGATTGGATGATGCTATAGCCGCGTTTATACCTTGAACCCTAACATAGAGATCTTAAGGGAGCGGTCTTCTTGCGATGCTTCCAGAGCCAGCTACCATGTTTACCCACCTCTTAATGGTCTATGTATTCGAGGGAGTGCCCATCTAAATTCCCTTTGGAGGGAAATGAAGGAGTGCAAATCGCAGTACCTCTACA
This sequence comes from Philornis downsi, assembly GCA_019455685.1. Taxonomy (NCBI): domain Eukaryota; kingdom Metazoa; phylum Arthropoda; class Insecta; order Diptera; family Muscidae; genus Philornis; species Philornis downsi. The sequence continues at coordinate 667,683 of JAHXMU010000746.1, forward strand.
CCATACAAATCCCCTTTTCGTTATCCCAAAAATGCATTTTAATAGATCTAAATAGTAACCTGCTAAATAAAACAATATGACGATTATTCATACAGAAAAAAAGTTATTCCTTTTTGTGTTTGTAGCACGTTTCGTGCGCCACCCTGTATTTAAGAAGCCAACGTGTACAATAACCCATAACTCATAATTACCTCCAAAATGACCCCATTTCAAAACAATGGACTCCTTTGTAAAGATTTTACTTTCTAAATTAAATGCCACAAATAAATGCGGAACACATAAACTCCTTTTCAACCGCATTCATTTATAACATCCCGCTGACTGTCATGTCGTCAGACGACAGACAGCCCTTTCTCATATGTCAGTCACAACACGAAGTGTTCCTTAATAATTTCAATCATTTGTGTTTAACACATGTGTAACATAGACTTGTTGATGTTATTTATGTTGCGAAAATTCAATGAATTTTCACCACAATTCTCCTTGTTAACCATTCATTCCCCCCACCCAACCAAACCATTCGGCCCTGTGTAGTGTAGTTGCTCCCCTCTTGCAAACTTAACTAGCTAACACAGCAAACTTGTGCCCAACACAAGCGTACGATTAGCAGGCAATGTGAAAGTGTGTTGACTTGTGTATACGGCTGAGTATTACCATTGTAAGTGTTGTATGTTTGTGACGGCGTGTATATGTGTGTGAGTGTGTTTGAGAGAGAGTGAATGTATATTAAAACATTTAACAACATCGTTTACATATCATTAGGTTTTCCATGTAAACATGAAACTGTATGTCCGCGTGTGTGTGTGTGTTTATGTGTGTGTGTGTGTATACGATTGTACGAGTGCTTTGCATGTATGTAATAAGCGCTTTGTGTGCTTGATTATAGTGGGGAGGATGGAGCCGACATACGAGAAACGGAAACGGATACAAGCTCATGCCTGCGTATGAATGTAGATGTATAGGTGGAAATGTTTTTGTTATTGTTGTTGTTGGCGGTAAACATTTTGTGTTTATTGCCAGTTAATTTATTAGTTCAATAATTGAAATTTGATTGAATTTAATTACAAAGCTATATATTATTATAATGAGAATGAGTGCGAGTACGAGTTACGAAAGCGATAATGATGATGATGCTGATGCTGAGACCGTTGACAATAAAACCACCACATGTAAAACCACAAGACCACCGCACTCATTACCACCATAAGAGCTACCACCACCGCCACCATCACTACTGCCACCAACATAGAATCACTATCACTGCGATAATGAATCCCACTGACCATAATATGCTATTATTATTAACGTTTGATATCGCCTGACTCACATCTGCACAAATTATATTGCTATTAAGATAATTAAACCATTTAAAATTTTGTTCATTTTAATTTTTGACAAACAATGTGAAATTAGTTTGCTGCTGCTAATACACATGCAAAGATCATAATTTAAATTCTCATTATAAATTCATTTGAAATCTCTAAACTGATGATTGGTTAATTAGTGTATGATTTCATTTCTATTTTCATGATTTCAGCCATTGTAGAAGAACCCGAATTTACTGAATATATTGAAAATGTTACTGTACCTGCTGGACGCAACATCAAGTTGGCGTGTTCTGTTAAAAATTTAGGATCATATAAGGTAAGTAGATAACATTCTAAAGTAAAAAAGTTAAACAAACATTTCTCAAAATTACTCTAAAGAAAACAGACATGATAACCTCAAGACTCATGATGGTTTTAGGGAATTTAAACTGAAACTAAAGGAAGAACCACAAAGTTTTTATAAGGAAATGGTATGAATTCTTGAACAATAACAAACTGTGACCCTCCAACTATTTATTTAGAGAACAAATCGTGGATTCCAAGAAAAAATTTGCCTCAGTTTATAAAAGCATGGTAGAGCATCTCACGTTAAGTAAGCTTACATTCATTATATTTTTACACTCACTCAACGAGACTTACAGTTTAACGACGATTCTTTACATCACAGTTTAAGAAGCATTACTAGACTTGTCGATTACTAATGCTCCGGCATGGAAGGTTTTCGACAACGAACTCGATGGACGGCGCAAAAGAGGACGACCAAAACTCCGTTGGAAGGACCAGGCTTTTGAAATACTGTCGAAGCTTGGTGTGACGAATTAGAAGAGAAGCACAGAAGATCGAATCGGTTGCATATAATAGATAAGGATGTTATATTCCTGTCGGCACCGAAGAAAAAAAAGAATATCCCAAAAATAAAAAAAGGATTACTCTGTTTGTATTGGTGAAATTTCTGTTTTTTACAAAATGAATTCTTTGAATTAAAATGATGTAATTTTTGAAAGATTTTTGTGCCAGTGAAGAGTCCAATTATTCGGTATAAAGATTATGCTCTAAAATTATTTTTAAGTTATTTTGATGAGACATTAAATTTTCCAAAATTTATCTAATGTGCGCCACTCATAAACAAGAGTTTCGTTTGATTTTACATCCTTAAATTTATTATATTTTAGTGATATTTCTCATTTATTTAATTGTTGAATAATTTTGAACTATTTATGATTACTGCTCGAAGTGTTTGAGTAGTACTACTAGTACTTGGCTACTCGAAGTGCTCGTCAGATACATCGAGATGACCGCCACTCAAATAATGATAGGTGGCTGTGGGTGGGGTTGAACCTGCGATCTTGTGAACAATAGCGTGTGTTAACCATTGCTCTACTGTCAGTCGCTCTCTCATGTATCATTCCTGAGATGCAAACGAATTTGTCTTTGATTTTAGTTTATAAAAACGCCTATTAAAGTATCGTAAATGAAGTAATAATTTTACATAAACAGAATTCTCGTACAGTTGAGTGTTTCTTGTTGGTTTCGCTTCCCTGTAGTTGATAACATTTACTTCTGCAAACACAACCAATACGTTTCTTGAGTTTTTTGCCTCGTTTCCGTTGGAGAATGTGTAGAGGCAAATCTGCGAACGAGTTGTATCATCCAATGTGGGATATTGGTTGCTTTTCTTTGGTATTTTATACCCCTTTTCGCCATACAAATACTATTCGATATACGATAAAGGGGATAATTTTGCCTGCTAAAACGCTAAAACGGGGATAAGTTGTATAAAAAAGTAGTAGAAAAGTATGGAAAATAACAATGCGGCCAAGTTCTCCTACGCAAAAGTAAACAAAGAATTTAAAGAAGAAGGAGAACGTTAAACAACGTAACTACAAGTTGTATATTCTCTGGCAAACATCAGTTGGTGAATTTTGTTTTTGTGTGTTATTGGCGTTTGTAAAAGATCACTACCTAAGAGACAGCAGGCCATTTCACATTTATGTATGCAAGAGCAAACAGCACAATTATGGACGTAGAGGTTGCCTACCGGAATAATTTTTGGTTCATTGCCGGTTTATTAATTGCGCGAATAATAATACGTTTATTTTATAAATGGATGATAAAATGATAACGGATAGGAACAAAACAAAATGAACAAACTTTTTCTAAATAGCAATGCTGCCAAGTTAACTTTTCTAAACGGTGGTGCGTTTTTTTTTTTTTTGGTGTCTTATATAGGATACCAAAAAACGAAACCATTTTTAAATAAAAGAAATTTTCCTCGAATATCAAAAAACAAAAAAAAAAAAACAGGACGGCAACACCAAAAGAGGAAAAAAAGAGAAAAAAAATAGAAAAATAGAATGTCAAATTACGACTTGTTTTTCGTGGCAATTCTTTAGAACTTGTCGTCTATTAATACACGGTCAATTACCGATTCGCCAACTATAAGGTCACCTCATTATTATCCGCCAGGCCAAACAGGACAATCTTTAGTCTTCCATATAAAACACTCTATGCCATGGATAAAAGATCACATATATGCGTTTCAATACTTGTACTAATAATACGCCTTAATATAAATGCCACCGTCACCGCTATTAAATATTTCTGCCAGCTGCCCATCAGGATCCCACATCTTTATTATACTATTCTGATCTCTCTTTGGCTTGGTGAGACTTGGCTGTCTAAGCCATCGTCGGTAATTGGCTCGATTTTCTCACTATATTGATTTCATTACTTGGCCACTTGTAGAAGTGTTCTTCTTGCATTTGTAACGCATCCTGAGTATCCGTGGCACGATTCCCACCATTATCCTTGCAGGAAGATATCCATTTCTCATTACCATTATGTTTTATTTTGCTTTTTGAAATTTTCGGGCTTCACAATTATCTTTATTTCGACAGTTGGAGGGTTATGCCCACATTACCAAGGATTGCAGTCCACAATGTCCTGGACGATTTCCGGACTCACCGTCAAATAAGTGGACACGTCAAAAACAGCAAATTTCAGTACACAAAAATCTAGTGAAGTTCATTCGCGTAAACCATCGACTTCAAAAAACCCCAAAGAAAAAAGTCTAATGGTGTTAAATCGCACGATCTAGGCGGCCAATTCTGGTCTCCAAAACGCGAAATAACACGACCGGGAAATGACTGATGGAGCAATTGAATTGTTTCTCTGTCTGTATGACATGTGGCGTCGTTTTGTTGAAACCACATGCCCTCCACATTCATTTCTTCAATTTTAGGTACGAAAAAACTGCTTCTTATTTCACGATACCGAACACCATTGACTGTTTGCGCTTGACATGCCTCATTTTCATAAAAAAGGTCCAATGATTCCTTCAGCCCATAATCCACCCCACAAAGTGACACGTTAAGGACGCATTTGCTTCTCGTGAATCACTCGAGGATTTTCCTCACCCCAAATACGACAATTCTGCCTAATGTCGAAGCCATCAAGATGGAAATGGGCCTCGTCACTGAAGATGATTTTATCGGCAAAATCAGCATTTTCATGTTGTCTCTCCAATACCCAATTAACGCTTCGCTGTCCATGGTCAGCTGGCTTCAGTTCCTGAGCCAAAATTCGCTGCATGGTGGATTTGGAGACACCAATTTGCTGAGCTCGGTGTCGAATTGAGGTCGATGGAGCTTAAGCGACATCATCACGTACAGCTGCGACGTTTTCGGTCGATCGAACTGGTCGATGGCGCGTTGTTGTCTTTACATCACTAACAGACCCAGTTTTGGCAAATTTATCCATTCTTCTTTTTACAGTCGACTCTTTTGGAGCATTATTGTGACCCCAAATTGATCGCAATTTGGGAACTGTAGCCGGATAACTTTCACCACTTTGGTGAAACAATTTCTCAATGAGAATGCTTTTAATTACACTGGTCTACAAATTTGGAAAAAAAAATTGACTGCAGAAACGGAGCATGTTCTTTTAACTAATCTGAGTGCGCTGAATTCTAATCTAGCATAAAATTGGGCTATCATGTCTTGTTTGTTTTTACCGCATGCTGGCAATATTGTATTGTATTGAATAACAGTCCATACTTACACTACAATTTCACAATTATTAATTTGACAGAAGCCCACGTTCATTCTAAATCTTTATAACAGTAGCGTTTAAGCATGTCAGAGGTATAGTGTGGTACTGATTCAAGCTATTTTTTCTTTTTGTGTGGTGAATATTTGCTTTGAAAAAAAGGATATGCAATATCAGAATCATTAAAATATGCATATTTACATTATTTTGGCTTTGCTGTCGGCAACTTGAACAAACCGTGGACACCGAAAATGTTTTGCAATAGTTGCATAACTCTTTTATACAAGTGGTCAAATGGCAAGAAGATCTATTTCGATTTTTCAATTCTACTATTTTGGAGAGATTCAAGTAATCACCAAAACGATTATTATTTGCGTTTAACAAAAGTTGCTGGATTCAATATTGAAAAATCAAAAAAAAAAAAAAATATTACTTACGCGAATGCCCCATTGGTTTCCAAACCAGTTTAACGTCCACCTACTGATCGATTACCAGTCATTCCCAGTGCTACAAGGAGTCCTAAATATCTTCCACCAGCAGTGGTAGTTTGTATCAGACTGATGGTTACCGCCATTTAGTGGCTCAAGCTGAGCTGAATGATCTAATTCGGGATTTACATTTAACGAAGCAAGACCCAGAACTACTAGCTTCACGCATGCAGCAGTGGAAATATCTTGCAGTTGGGACAAAAGTAACAATCTATAGAGATGGAAGCTTGAAATTGGTTGCATATTTCGAAAATAAACACTCTATTCTGTACTGTACTGACGTTGATGGTTTATTTTGACGGTTTATTTATCAAAAAAATGAACCAGCCACATGACAAAACTGAAAGGAGATTATTTATTGACGACTCTAAGTACAGCTTAAAGGCTCTTTTTTGCATAATGGGAATGAAAATCCATGCAATACAAAGGAAAGTTGCGAATCAATGACTGAAACTTTGACATTACTCTAATACAACGATAATAAATGGTAGATCTGTGGTGACCTTAAGGTGTGTGATTTAAATTTCTTTCCGTCTATAGAATAGACCGTCGTAAATAATTGTAAATTAATCTGTTTCAGGTCATTAGCTTTTGACTGGTATGCAAAGAGGTTTCACGAAATATTGTTGTTTCCTTTGTCAATGGGATAGTTGCGCTACATGTCATCATTACGTCAGAAAAGAGTGACCAAAAGGAACTGAGTATTCACAAGGAAATCAAATAAACCATTAATTGATCCAAATGACATTCTTCTTCCGCCGCTGCACATAAAATTGGGCCTTTTTAAGAACTTTGTTAAGGCTCTAGACAAAGATGGTGCAGCACTTAAACATTTATTAGCGGTTTTTCCTAAAATTTCATATGTTAAAATCAAAGAAGGCACATTTGTTGGCCCTCAGATCAGAAGGCAATTGAATGATGACAATTTTCACAATGTTTATTGGAGAAAGAATATGCGGGCTGAAAATCTTTCATGAACATTGCGAACAGTTTTCTTGGAAACAATAAGAGTGAAAACTACAGACAAATTGTTGCTGAATTATTGGACTTGGAGAAAGCATATACATATTTACAAAAAGACTGTCCTTGGGGCTCAAACTAAGATTTTTAAATTGGCTTTTGAATGGCAAATCCAAATTATCCCTAGATAACAAATTGAAAATCTATAAATGTGTCTTAAAACCCATATGGACATATGGAATCCAGTTATGGGGGACTGCAGCAAAATCCAACCTTGAAATATTGCAACGCTTTCAATCCAAAGTACTGCGAAACATTACCGGTGCACTCAGATACTTCTCAAACAAACAATTGCATAGAGAATTGAAAACACCCTTCAATACGGAAGAAGTCCAAAAATACTCCGCTAGATACATGAATCGTATTCAACAACATCCGAATCAGCTGGCGTCCAATCTGATAAACAAAAGACCATTATTTACCAGACTAAGGAGGAGAATCACACAGGACCTGGCTACTCAGGACGAATATAGCTGTAGGGACACTCAAGGAAGTGTTCCCGAATAAAAATAAAATTTTAGTATATAAGTGTATGTAAGCCAATGCAAATATTACTGCATGTCCAAGGACAGATTGTAGTAAAAAAAAATTATTATTATTATTAGGAGCACGAATGTCACTCCAAATGCATTTTCTTCATTAGCATGTAGTTTTTCTTTTTCTACGAAACCTAGGTGCGGTGAGCGACGAACAACGAGAGCGATCTCACCAAGATTTAATGAAAATTGAAAGAAATCATCAAGGATTTTGGGACAAAAGCATGTTGGGAGACAATTGCTGGACTCTAATACGTGAAATCGAACCAACAAAATACAAACGACGTTCGACTAACGCCATTCACTTTTGAAAACTCACTGATTTTTAAATAAACTAATGATTTTTTATGTAAAAAACGAATAAAAACACCGGACGTGATAGAGGAAAACCAATTACAAATTCGAATTCAGACCATGGAAATTACAGGGGCAAAAGAGAGTTTGAATAAATCGATCAATTTGTAACTGAGATATCACAAAAGGCGTGGAAATGCAATGCATTTTCATTCTAAATCATGTGGATGTATCCAGTTCAATTGAATTAAAAATATGATCTTACGAAGATATGTGATAAATCGGCCATTTTTATGGGAGGTGGAGGAGAAGGAGATTAATTTTTCTTTAACTTTACCAATAGTTATGTAGAAATACGATGCTAATTAATAATTATATAGAACTACGATGGTCAAAAATTTAAGTTTCTGCACTCTACGAAGTGAAAATCACAGAGTAATAATTGAGTCGATAAGTTTGTATGAAAGGCTGGTCAATATGCCGCATTCGCGGCTAAAATTTGATAAAATATTAGTCTGTGCCAAATTTTAAGGAGTTTCATAAATATTTACAGCAGTTATCGTGTCTACCAGCCAGATCGACGGATCGACTAAAAAAGTCATACAGCTTATTTGGTTAAAGAATATGTATTAAATGTCTCCTTTTACAGGTTACATTTTTTTCTGCCGTATCAGATGATGAAAACCTTCATGCCTTAGGATGGTGGAATAACAATTGGTTTTTTAACATCGTAATTGGTTTGAAACGATTTATTACTTTTTATGAAACGAACAGGAATTGTTATTCTTGCAAAGCCCGCTTGGATTAGCAAATAATATATAACATCAGCATGTAGTTGGTCAATAGTTGGATATCAAACTGACATTTAGCTGTAAACATAATTTTTGGGACGTCCCACCAAATTGTTGATATTAAAGGAAACTTTACAGTCTATTCAATTCACAATTTTATTCTTGTATTGTTTTACTTTTATCATTGCCACAAGATTATTCGAAATAGCAAAACTTAAGCCCACCCTAATGTGTAGAGATTTTCAACACATTTTCTCCACCCTCCCCCCTAAATATCCTTATCAATGTTTTATTAGATAGTTGATTTGTTAAATCACTCATTGTCAATATTACGACAGTGTTGTAACATCTTTTAAAGCTCTCCTTCCGTTTCTTCCTTAACCAACTTATAGAGCTCAGCTGTACAAGTCTTTGGCTGGCTTGTCTTATGGCTCCTTGAAATGTTTCAAGGAATCTTTAACAAATAAAATGCCATCGAAAATAACAAATAGTGACAGTGCTGTAGAGGAACAACAGAAAAACTGTGAGGCACACAGACTCATATACTACGCATAAAACAGACAAGAAACAGCGTAACTGACAGACAAATGACAGTTGTTGTATTGTGACAGAAAAGCGCATAGAAAGCGGAATGAGTCGTGAAGGGAGCAAAGAAAAAAGAGAGAAAACAATTGTCGAACAACGCTACTTATGCTTACACGCATCAAGACATGTTTTGTCTTCAAATGTGAGTGAGTCTGTGTACAGCAGAGTCCTGTCGCTGTTTACAACTACCCAGCAAAGAAAGTGCGTTCAAAGAGGCAAATATGCAACACAACTTATGATAGGGAAGAGGTGAAAAATTGCGTAATCACTGATGGAATTAACATAGGGTTGTTATAGGGCGGAAGCACTATTTTATGATGCCTCTTCCTTATGTATTCATGAATGAAGTGGACATAATGAAAATTCATATCAAATTTTCATTATTAAAATGCTGCCTACAGCTACCTACTAAAAAAAGTGTATCCAAAGAATCAAATATTCAGTACAACTTATGATAGCAAAGTGGTGAAAAATTGCGTAATCAGTGATAAAATTAACATAGAGTTGTTATTTGGCGGAAGCACTATTTTATGATGCCTCTTCCTCTTCTTCTTATATATTCAAATATATAATTCAAATCAAATTTTTATTATTAAAATGCTGCCTACCTAGCAAAAAAAAGTACATCCAAAGAAGCAAATATTCAGCACAACTTATAATAGCAAAGTGGTGAAAAATGTGCGTAGATACTAATGAAATTAACATAGGGTTGTCATAGGGGGGAAACATTATTTTGTGGTGTCTCTGGCCTATTATATATTCATGAATGATCTGGAAATAATGAAAATTCAAATCAAATTTTCATTATTGAGAAAAAGAGTTTTTTTTATTGTATTTTTATTTGTATTAAAAGTCAATTTCTTAAAAAACTGGCTGCAGAACCCGAGGGATTTGAGTTAAAAGGGCATTTGATATGTCGCAGAGTCCACGGAGATTTAATATAAGTCTGACTAAGTCTAAATACGTCTCAGTGAACGCCTTACCCACGGTGTGCTACATATTGGGCATATTACAATGCGATTGACAATGCCCGCCTGGGATAGCCAAGTAAAACTTGGACTATCTAGGAAAAGGGTCTGAAAATGTTGGCACTACCACAATTGTCAGCCTTTTCTTCGCAGCCAGAAGATACCAATGATTATGCTAGTATGGAACATAATCCTCATCAACGGAGGTGAGGCCTATCTTACCTCCTTTGCTGCTCCATGGGTCTGTAGCACCCCATAGCAATGCAACTCCACATTCGAGCACAAAGTCTCCAGCGATTTCAGTATCAACCACAACCCGTGCGATTCTCCCACTAGAGGTCTTACACCAAATGATCTGGCGGGAACTCAGACCCGGGGCTTCCTGATCTCCACGCTACCGGCCAAACATACCGGTTGTACTCTGTAAAAGCAAAGCTACTACTAAATTGTGATTTATACACCATACTTCACTTGATTGGTCACCCTGCTGCAAAAGAGTACAGGCTGGAAATTTTTACATACCTGCAGGTGTCTCCGCACCCAGGTAAATAGAACGGTCGATACTACACTGCAAGGTTCTCACCATTGGGAGGCAGGGAATATTTCAAACTCCTTCAGTTCGGCGAAGGTGAACGGCAACCATGAAATATAGACATAGAAAAAGCCCATGTCTGTCCGTACCCTCCGAGAGAACAAGAAGGGCACGAACCCGAGACATGCCCGTGTGTATCCCTATCACCCTCGGTACCAGACAAAGCTTTTGGTTAAACTCTGTCGCTAACCTACTCCCAATTTTATCCCCTCTCCCATGAACTGCAGTGCACAGAATTGAGGACCGATATCCTTGGTGATATAGAAATGTAACAAGACAACCCAAAAACTATCCGACCTGACAAAGAATAAGTTGCGAAAATTTTCTTTATTTTTCAATATAGTCTCCTTTAAGCTTGATGCACCTTTTCCAGTGATATTCAATAGTCTCTATACCCTGTTTATAGGAAAAACTGTCAAACTCCTTAAAACAACCATCAACCGTAAATTTCTCCTCTTTATTGTAGGCAAATCTTTTACCAGCGAGCCATTTTTTCAAGTTTGGAAATATAAAATAGTCCGAGGAAGCTAAATCTGGCGAATAAGGTGCGTGATGAAGCAGTTTGAACTTTAATTCACTAATTTTGGCCATCGCAGTATTGGATGAGTGAACTGAAGTATTGTGTTGATGGAACACCACTTTCTTTTCCACCAAATGCCGCATTTTTTCCATAATTTCATCACCTAAATGCTGCAATAAATTAGCAGATATTCGCAGTTGATGGTTTTTCCTTTCTGAAAATAATCAATAAAAATAATCACATGCACATCCTAGCCTGCTGATGGAATCTTCTTCGTCTTCTTGGGACACGATTCTCCCATTCCAATCCACTACTTTGATTGCTCCTTTTTCTGTTTTATTGCGATGAAACATCGGCAAACACTCTACTGAGATATCTTCACAACACTGTTTTTATTCTGTTGAAACCAAGCGCGGCACCCATCTTTCGCATAGCTTTCTCATATTCAAATCTTTGTTTAATATAGGATGTACATCACTTTTTGAAATACCTGCCATTTCAGCTAGGTCATGCACCTTCAGCCGACGATCATCCATTACAATTTTGCGGATTTTCTTAACCGTGTCTGGCGAGGACACCTCAATTGATCGTAGTGGTGTTCGTATTGGCTGCTCGTACGGCCTCGTTTAAACTCTTTTACCCAATATTTTACAGTCGTAAATGAAGGAGTAGACTCTGCCAGAATAGAATCCATCTCGGCTTTAATATTAGTTGTACTAAGACCTTCCAAATTGAAATATTGAATTACATAACGGTGATTAATTTTGTCCTTGTTTACAAATTCACTGAGATCGTTTGCTTTTGGTGGCCCAAATAAAAGTATTAAACAACGTGGCTTTTTGAAATATAAAAACTACGTTTTATAAGATTGCCATTTTTCACCAAAATAATTTTTTTCAAACTACTGGCACCGTCTGGTACGTCAGGTCGGCATGTTTTGGGACCGTCCTGGTATGTGCTTCATTTGGTTTCTGAGTATTTGTAGTTTTTACATATAGAGTAACAAACAAAGAGAACAAATGAAGTTTTTAAAAGGAAACTCTCAGCCGGCTATCAAAAAGCACGTCTTTGCAGCATATTATACCTCTTAAAAATGCTTTTTGGAGCACTTCATTGGAACATGCTTTGCTTTAATTGTTAGTAATCGTAGGAATCAATTTTTTACTATGGTGGTGTTGGAAGTGGTTCAAAATACCTTGATTGGAAGCAAAAAATACACATGGATTTCGTCCATAAGTGGCGAAAATGTGATTCTTTTTGAATGATTTTTAACTTTTTTTTTATTTTTTTGTTGGGTGCGCAAAGTTTCGTTCTTCGGTATATGTAATGTTAAACATTTACAGTTTTACATTAAGGACTGTGATTGTTGGCTGCCACCTCTAAAGGTAGTGGTGGCGGAGCATCGATACAATTGTCATGTTTTGCTATTTTTTTCTCTCTCTTTTATTGTTGCACCCTTTGCACATATTGTCAGTGTTAAATGTGGCAAGAGTCTGTATGTCTGTCTGTATTTCTCTTCGCCTCTGGTTATATGTATTTGCATTCTCTGCACAATTGCAACTTCAACAAGAACGATGATGAATGCACTGATGAATCCTGTTGAATTCCCTGGTGGTATCCTTTTTTAATGCGACACATATTCATCGTTCTTATGTGAAAGTATTTGCAATTTTTTTGTTTGTTAATACTGCGAAATTTCATCTCATTCACCCAATCTCTCTCTCTGCGGGTATCACATCCAATATGCGAAAAACAATGTGATCTGATAGAGGTGATATATGTTGATACGCTTTAATAAAGTGGTTTGAATGGCTGATTTTTAATATATAAGTGAATAAAGACAACATTAATTATATGAAAACTGAAGTATATAAATTACATCTTTTAAATCCCTTTTCGATACGGATGGTTTCAAATCACATTTTCGATTGTAGTAGAAATCACTACATTTTCTTTCTCCATATGAAGGAACTACTAAAACACAAAGTTTATATTCTGTCGCCTACCAAGGACGATTTCTGAAGCATATAAAGCAAAATTTTTCACTAAATACTTATGAGTGTGAAATGCCACAGTTTCAAAATCCTGAAATGGATTTTTATATATCCTTCTGAATGAATGAACATACATATTATATGATACAATAAAAATATAAGACCAAGGGCATATAAAGCTTCTTTCAGTAAAAAGTGTTGGGCAAATTTTTAAATTAATTAAGCTACGTCGATCTGTCTGGCTGGTAGGCGCAATAGCTGTAGTAAGAAACTTCATGCTCAAACGTTGGCACAGTCTAATATTTTGCAGATAGTTTATTCTCAAACCTTGGCATAGCCTAATATTTTGCAGACAGAGGTTGGCAATTGCAAATGAGCCATGCCAACACGTCGAATCTAACACTTGCCATACACATCGATTAATTGAAAGGAAATTCAATTTGTCTCCTGCAATTGTTAATTTCCTGCTTACATTTTTGCTTTGTGTGCGAGCCTCAATGCGGCCTTATAAATTTCTTTAACGAAAGAATATTTCAAGTAATCCAGCAGACGACATGGCGGTCCATAAAAGATGTAACTTCTTAGCTATTTGCTGAAAATAAAATCCAAACTGTTAATAATGCATTGGTTTGGTATCCTACATAGGATACCGGTAAAGGATACCAGAACAAACGCATCGGCGCTTAGCAAAACTAACTTGGTAGCATTGATATTTATGAAATGTTTATTCATTTTGTCCCCATATTTTGACGCTATTCGAGGATGCATTTGGCGATCAAGCTACACAAAACCTGCCAGCATAGATTGTACCTCTCGCTTGTTGAGTTTTCATAAACATTTGTTGGCATTTGAGCGCAGCAGTTGCTTTAGATTTGAAATTATTGAATTGTACTGCCGGTGATTTATCTTTATAACAGAAAAAAATTAGAAATGCCGGAGATATATTCTTTGAAGCTAAGGATAAGTTTTCAAAATTTTCAAACATAATAAATAATAAATTATAAGTATTAAGTTGTAAGTAATAAGTAATAGATAATAAATAATAAAAAAATAATTAGTAAAAAATAAATAATAAATAAATAAATAAATAATAAATAGTAAATAACAAATAAGTAAATAATACATAACAAATAATAGGCAATAGATAATAAATAACAAAAAATAAATAGTAAATGATTAAAAATAAATAAGTAAATATATTTGTTTCAAATTAATATTCCATTGTGCCACTCTTTGTGTATAAATTTTGTATCTGAAGCGAAATTAGAGACTACTCTATCGAAACATATCAAAACGGACATTTTGATTTGAGAACTTGAAACGAATATACGGACATATAGTATATATATGGCAAATGCAGTGGAGACTGTAATTGATATTTCAAAAAGCGTTGGGGTAGAACTGAAAAAAGACAATATTGATGAAGCGTATTTCTTGAAAAGGAAAAATCATGCTAATTCAAAACAAATATTAATTGTTAAATTTATTTCTAACTCAACAAAAGATACCCTTATGTGTGCGAAATCGAAATTTAAAGAAAACGAAACTGCAAAGAAAGTGTATGTTAACGACTTTCTAAGCAAAGAATCTCTGCAGCTTTTTAATTATGCTAAAGCGTTGAAATCTGTTGGGTACCACCAAATATATACGACTAGGGGAAGAATTTATGCAAAAAAGGATGCAATTTCGAGGCCAAGATTTATTAGAAATGAGGAAGATGTTGATAATATCCTCATGGCAGCCACAACAAACAAATTGTATAAAACAAAATCCCTACGTCGGGAACCAAATGAAGTGAATGATGCTGACGTTTCTGATGATGATGATGCTGGTCAATCTTAATTTTTATCAACCGTTTAATTAAATACCTTTTGAATAAACAAATTAATTTTTTTATGATCCTAAATAACAATTACTTTTTTAATTTTGAATCATTTGAGAAATATTTAAAGAGCTTAAAGTTCAATTTTTTTAACATAATTTCTGTAAACATTAGAAGCCTTTCATCTATAGAGGAGTTTAATATATTCAAGATGCTAATTGCGAAATTTGATATTCTGCCTAACGTAATAGCCGTTCAAGAAACTTGGTTTCGGTCAAGCTTAAAACAGATATACACCATTCCTGGTTATAATGCTATCCACTGTTGTAGGAGTGGTGGTTATGGTGGAACATCTCTGTACGTTAGAGATAACTTGCAATATGTTGTTGAATATTGCGATAGCGAAAATTTTGTTGAATCTCTACGAATTTCTATAGAAAATTTAAAAAAAAACGGGAGGCCACTGAAAGTCACATCATTTTATAGATCACTAAAGTGTATCATGACCTATTTTTTGTCTTTAATTGAGAACTTATTGCGCAATACCTCTCGTTATCCCTGCATTATATTAGGTGATTCAAACGTAGATTTTTTAAATGAAACAATTTCATCGGATTTGTTTAATGTCTTGCTCCAATATGACCTTCGTAATTGACATTCTTTAGTTACACGGGCATGTAGTGGAATTTCAATTGACAACGTTTACAACAACTTAACAGATGTGCTGTTAGTTAACTCCATTCAATGTGAAATAACAGATCATAATGTGATATCACGTAAACTTCGTTCGTCCGGTATACAAGTCGAAAGTCTACCAACAATGTAATTTTGACCTGCTTCGTGATAAACTTCAGCAATGCTTGAATTCGTTTAATATAACAAATGATCCTTCGGAAAATATGTCTGTTTTAATATCTAATTTTTCTAACTGTATTGAAATGTCGACGGTCTCTAAGCAAAAAGTGGAACTTGTAAAAAATCTTATAACACATTGGATTAATGATAATCTAAGTGCTCTTATCCAATTTAAGGAAAAGCTACTGAAAAAGAGAAGGAAACAAAACAAACCAGATGTGGAGAAAATGTTAAAAAGAAAAGAAAGAAAGAAGAAAATGTTAAAATGGCGAACAGAATTTGCATGAATGAATATATTCAATCAAACCTTAAATCTGCGTGTGGAAATTTGAAGAAGAGTTGGACCATTTTAAATAATACGCTTAGCAGAAATGTAGTAACAAATACACATTTGAAAAATGATCGCGGCAGTTGGATTTTAGATGACAAGAACAAGTGCAATACATTCAATAACTATTTTTTGCAAATCCCCAAAGATTTAAAAAATAAGATTGCCCAATTTCCGGATGATGAATGCAATAAATTAAATACTTTGTCACAATTTCAGAATACATTTTCTTTTAAACGTACCAGTATATAAGAAGTTAGTGAATTAATTCTTAATCTTCAGTTAAACAAGAGTCCTGGCCATGATGGTATAAATGGTAAGGCTTTGAAGAAATGAGTAGATATAGTGCCTGGTACAAATATTTGATCAAATAATATCTATGGCAAAGTATCCTGATGTTCTAAAAATTTCTAAAATCACACCGATTCCAAAAGATACTAATGTACATAGTCCCGACAATAGACTGATAGCATCTTACCATTAATTGATAAAATTTTTGAAAAAATATTATATAAAGAGCTATTTATATTTTTCGATCAAAACAATCAGCTAAATAAAATGCAGTTTGGGTTCAGGAAAGAAAGTTCCACTCAAGAAGCCGTAGTGAATGTTGTAAACACGATTTGCGATGGATTAGATAATGACTATGGTGGGGTGGCGGGTATTTTTTACGATTTTTCAAAAGCCTTCGATTTGGTAGATCATGTGATTTTGTTCAATAAGCTTGAATTTTATGGTATAAGAGGAACTGCGCTTGTGCTTATCAAAAGTTATCTGCCAAATAGCAAACAGTATGTCCAAATAAAAACATCGAAAATTGAAATGGGACGTGTGGAACATGAAGTACCTCAGGGAAGTGTATTGGGTCCCCTTTTTTTCATGATTTACCTCAACGATTTATCGAATCTAAATCTATACGGCAAACTTATAATGTATGCAGATGACATAAGTTTATTTTACCCATATAAACATGACATCATATTAAGAGGACAAATTAAACATGATGCAGAGCTCATATTATAATATACAAGGTTAACAAATCTATATATATATAAAAATGAATATCTGTCTGTCTGTGTACAAAAATAGTTTGTAAGAGAACTCCTCTCACACGGCGTACCCGATCTTCATAAAACTTTCAGGGCTTATTCGTGTCGGCCAGGAGAAGGTTTTTAACTATGTCCGAAGGTCGAAATCGAGGCGAGTGACAAGATAAGTCCGTCGGAAAAGTGGAAAACTGGACATTTTTCATTATATATTTAATTCTACTGTACGAGCGTTGTCATTGAACTCTTCCTAAACGGCTGGACCGCTTTGCATAAATTTTTTTATATGCGTCTGGGTGGTGCCCGGGATGGTTTAGATTTACAATTCGGTCCAATTGAACAAAGGGGCGTGGTACCTCCCATACAAACAAAAAATTAAAAATCAATTATTTCTGCTCCTGCTTACGGTATTTGAACAAAATTTGGTGCGTAGGTGTGGTGTACATATCTTAAGTGCTGCTGCAAATATGGGCGGGATTGGACAATGGGGCGTGGTACCTCCCATACAAACCATAAATAAAATATCCAATATTTCTGCTCCTGTTTACGGTATTTGAACAAAATTTGGTACATCGGTTTGGTGTACATATTTTAAGTGCTACTGGAAATATGGGCAGGATTGGACAATGGGGCGTGGTACCTCCCATACAAACCATGAATTAAATATCCATGGCCTTTCTTATTATAATAGACCGATTGATGAAATATTTCCAATAAAAATAAAATTTGAAGGCAAAGTAACGTTTGCCGGGTCGGCTAGTTGGTTATAAATGCTGATAAGACAAAGTTGTTACGATTTCGACCTTATCCTACTGGTAATATTTTCAGTGTAAATGCCGGAAATAGGGTGGTTACAGAGTGCACTACTCTAAAATATCTGGGAATTAACTTTCAAAATAATCTTTCGTGGAATGTACATATCAAATATGTCAAAGACAAAGTAGCGGCAGCAATCGGTATTCTTTATAAATTTAAAAATAAATTTGATGTGAACACAAAACTATTAATTTATAATGCACTTATTCATAGTTATTTCAGTTACCTTCCGTTGATTTATGCATATAAACGGACTGTAGATTTTCAAGCTCTTCAAACAGCGCAAAATAAGGCGCTTAAAACAGTGTTCAATCTTCCAATTTTATATCCCACATTCACATTGTACAAGGATGTGGCGAAAACAATATTGCCGATTTATGGGCTATATAATTTCAAATATTAGTACACATGTTCAAGTCGCTGAATAACATAGGTTATCATACTATCCAGTTTCGAAGAAACCGCAATGTATTTAACACCAGAAATGGCTCTAATCTAGTTATTGTAAAATGTAGACTGGAAACTACTAAGCAACGAATTGAGTATGCCGGATGTTCTGAATACAACCGCATTCCACAATCATTGCAAAATATATCCAGGATTGGAACATTTAAGTCAAACCTCAAATCTTATTTATTTGAAAACATGGAAATGCTTCTATTGTAATTAGCCTTCTTTTTCATACCTCCTGTTTATTGTCATGTAATTTATTTTTCTTTAAATGAATATTTCGTATAATATGAATGTTTAATAGATATTGCCAATTCGCCCCAATAATGTCCAAGTGGCGCAGGGGCATAAATATTAAATGTGAAATTATTACTGAAACAAATGAATAAATACAAAAAAAAAAAAAAAAAAATATTTACATATACATTGGCAATCTTATTCATTTAATTTGTTCCAAGTAGATTTGTTTACATCAATTTTTGAATATGATATCTCTCAAATGGCCGCCTCTGGCGTTGATGGCGTATTGTGCCCTTTTTGCAGCATTTTCCATCGTTTCAGCGGGCGTCAAATCGGGCGAACGCGGTGGCCAGTCCAAATCAC
>JAHXMU010000746.1:687165-761215 GCA_019455685.1 Philornis downsi
GATCTGACATCTATGTCAAAAGTTATGGCGTTGCCAGATGGGTCCGTTGAATATGGGCAACCCTGTACATATATGCAGTTTCATCTCTTAATATAAATCAGAACTGAAACCAAATGTAGTTTTGTTACTTGGTAGAAGAAAAATTCCCCAAACTGCGAAAGATAAAAGTGATTAAAATAATTTGTTTTCAATAACAGGCTCTCAGAATCGTTCGCAGCTACGCAAATATGTTGTCTGTTTTTTTTTTTTTTTTTGTTTTTGTTTAATAGGAAAATATCAAATGGAATTCAAACAAAATATTTCATAAATGCGGTTTCGTTCCTTGGTAGAAGGAAAGGTGTGTTTCCAAACGGCAAAAGGTGAAAATGGTTTTAATAATTTACTTTCTGAATTTATTTTACCAGGCTCTCAAAATCTTTCGCAGTTACCCAAATGGTTTCTAATTTCGTATCAATTGTTAAATATAAAATCAGAAATGTATGTAATTTGATTTTGGATGTACGAAACAAAAAAAGAATTTAATACAATTTTAATTCGGTTGTTTCAATCAAAACAGAAACTTTGTTTATTCGTGATTTAAGTTCGAGAAACTAAAACAAAACAAAAGTAATATCGAAATTAAATTTCAGTTTCGGTGAAAGTCCCTGGTTTTAACATATTTGCGTAAATGTTGCATAATTCCATAAATTTTAAAGATTGGTAATTTTAGAAAATGTTGGCTCTATTTAACAAAAAAACATCTTTTTCGTTATATACGGCTTTCAGAAATGTTCACAGCTACTCAAAAATGTTGTCTGTTTTTATGAATTAAAAAAATGGCAGAAGAAATACAAGCAAAGCCTTTTTTAATCTGAACCACAATCAAAATTGTTTCTAATTTCGTACCGATTGTTAGAAACAAAATCAGAAGTCTTTGTAATTTTATTTTGGATATATGAAACAGAAACAAAATTTAATTCAATTTTGATTCAGCGTCGGAAAAAGAATAAAAATGTTGTATATTTTTGATTAATATTCGAGAAATTAAAACAAAACAAAACTATTTTCATTTAGGTGGAAATAATAAAGGTCTTAAATGTATAATTTCGCATAATTGCATATCTGGATAATTTCTATAGATTGGTAATTTGAGAAATTTGAGAGATGTTGCCAGTATTAAACACAAACATCATTTTCATGTTGTATACATATTTAGAAAACCTGTGCAATTTCAGTGTAATCTTATTATATTGGAGATTGGACATTTGGTTTCCGAGTTATATACAAATTGGTGTTTGATTAGCGGTTCTTTATTCAAACGATTTTGGAATAACTTTTGACTCCAATTAACATTTTTGTGCAATTTCCTCATACTGCTTCAGCGATTTTTTATTCTAACGATTTGTAATTAATTTCGGCTACAATTAATATTTCTGTGAAATTTCATCATTGTGGCAATTAGACGCTTCGTTTTCGGATTATATACAAATTCTAGTTTTAGCAATTTTTTTTATTCTGGCGATTTGGAATAATTTTTGATTTCAATTAATATTTCTGTGCAATTTCATCATTTTGGTGATAGGACGCTTCGTTTTCGGATTATATACAAATTCTAGTTTTAGCGATTTTTTATTCTAACGATTTCGAAATAATTTTTGATTCCAATTGAAATTTCTGTGCCATTTCATCAATTTGGCGATTGGACGCTGCGTTTTCGCGCTATATACAAATTCTAGCTTTAGCGATGTTATATTCTAACGATTTCCAAATAATTTTCGGTTCCAATTAATATTTCTGTGAAATTTCAACATTTTGGCGATTGGATGCTTCGTCTTCAGATTATATAAAAATGCTAATTTTATCGATTTTTTATTCTAACGATTTTGAAATAACTTTTGGCTTCAATTAATAATTCTGTGAAATGTCATCATTTTGGCGATTGGACGTTTCGTTTTCAGATTATATGTATACTATACAAATTCTAGTTTTAGCGATTTTTTATTATAAAGATTATGAAATAATTTTTGGCTCCAACTAATATTTCTGTACAATTTCCTCATACTGTTTTAGCGATTTTATTATTCTGGCGATTTTGAAATAATTTTTGGCACCAAATAATATTTCTATGCAATTTCATCATTTTGGCGATTGGACGCTTCGTTTGCGGATTATATACAAATTCTAGTTTTAGCGATTTTTTATTCTAACGATTTCGAAATAATTTTTGATTCCAATTGAAATTTCTGTGCCATTTCACCAATTTGGCGATTGGACGCTGCGTTTTCGCGCTATATACAAATTCTAGCTTTAGCGATGTTATATTCTAACGATTTCCAAATAATTTTCGGTTCCAAATAATATTTCTGTGAAATTTCATCATTTTGGCGACTGGATGCTTCGTCTTCAGATTATATAAAAATGCTAATTTTAGCGATTTTTTATTCTAACGATTTTGAAATAACTTTTGACTTCAATTAATAATTCTGTGAAATGTCATCATTTTGGCGATTGGACGCTTCGTTTTCAGATTATATGTATATTATACAAATTCTAGTTTTAGCGATTTTTTATTATAAAGATTATGAAATAATTTTTGGCTCCAACTAATATTTCTGTACAATTTCCTCATACTGTTTTAGCGATTTTATTATTCTGGCGATTTTGAAATAATTTTTGGCACCAAATAATATTTCTGTGACATTTCATCATTTTGACGATTGGACGCTTCGTTTGCGGATTATATACAAATGCTAGTTTTAGCGATTTTTCATTCTGCCACATTTTCGCCAATTTTCGTCCTCTCTTCAATAAATACAGAACAGAATCAGACATGAAGTGCTTATGATTGTAGCGAAGTAAAGTAAAGAAAAATCGACCAAAAACCCTCGAGTGCCCAGAAGTGCCCGCCATGCAGGGCTCTATCCAATAGGCATAACAGCTGACCTTTATGTGAGTCCAAGTTTTCTTCTACAACGGTTAAATAGTTTCGTATATATATACGAGGTGTGTTTAAAAAATATGGTGAATTTTTAAATTTAGCGGGCTACGCACATTCGACTTTCGATTATATATTTTTTTTTATTTTGGTACACTTGTCTCGAAGATATTTTGAAGGTTTCATCCATATAGCATGTTTAGTTTGTTTGTGACAGGCACTTGTCTTATTATTTTATTGAGAGAACTTGTCCTATTTAACAAGTGTTTTGCGTGTTGGGCGATTTTCTGCTTTCGAAAAAAATTGATCAAAGAAGTTGCATCAAATTTGGTGTAAAAAATGGAATTAAGTGTCCAAAAACGCTTGAAATGTTGACAGTGGCATATGGTGAGAGTACCCTAATTCAGAGAAATGGGTACTAGTGGTGAAGCTTTTCACAGAAGTTCGAGAAGATGTGAATGACGACGCTCGCTCTGGATGCCCCAGCACATCAACAACCGATGAAAATGTTGAGAAAGTGAAGAAAATTGTTATGAAGAATCGTCGAATCACAATTAGAGAAGTTGCTAAGGATGTCGGCATATAGGTTGGCTCATGCTACGCAATCTTTTCGAAAATTTTGGGCATGAAGCGTGTGGCAGCGAAGTTCGTTCCAAAATCGCTGAATTTTGACCAAAAACAACGTAGAATGAACATCGTTCAGGAATTGTTTAATGACGTCAACGATAATCCAGATTTGCTTAAAAGGGTCATAACTGGTGAAGAATCATGGGTATACTCGAAATCAAAGCTTAATCGTCTCAATGGAAGAGTCCAGGAGAGCTACGGCCAAGCATGCCAAGTTCAATCAAATGTCAAGGTTTTACTCACTGTTTTCTTTGATTACCATAGCGTAGTGCATCAGGAGTTCTTACCACGAGGTCGTACGTTAAATAAGGAGTATTACCTTGAAGTTATGCGATGTTTGCGTGAAGCAATACGAAAAAAAAGGGCGGAATTGTGGAAAAAATTCATGGCTTTTGCATCATGATAATGCACATGCTCACTCATCTTTGCTTGTGAGAAATTATTTGGCCAAAAACAACACCGTTATCATGCCCAGCCACCGTATTCACTAGATTTGGCCTGCTGCAACTTTTTCCTGTACCCAAGATTGAAAAGACCCATGAAAGGAAGGCGTTTTGCGACGATTGAGGAGATAAAAACCAAATAGCTGAGAGAGTTCAAGGACATACCAAAAAGTGCATATCAGAACTGCTTCGAGGATTGGAAAAAAAAAACGCTGGCACAAGTCTATGATATCTGAGGAAGACTACTTTGAAGAAGATAAAATAGAAATTGATGAATATTTTTTGAGAAAAATTAAAATTCACCTTATTTTTTGAACATATCTCATATATATATTATAGTTATTATCATTTTTAGCAGTGTAATCCACAGTGCGAGACGCGGTGTTCTTTGGTAAAAAAAAGTAAATCATTTTTTACATATCCCGAAATTTGTCTTTTTTCAATTTTTCATTTGGGTGCTTTATTAATTTCACTTCATTTTTTTCAACAGAGAATACGGTTTACACTTTTCTTTTCTTTTTTGAAAATGAGCATTTAACTTTGTATGCACTTATATAATATATACAAGATTAATTGTCTGAAAAGTCAGTCATGCAAACGGTCACAGGTACAGACCGCAGCGAGAACTTCCATATGAATTTTCCAGAGTACTCGTATGTTAATTCCGCACATGTCCACAATGGATTCAAGTAATCGGTATTATTATTTATTATATTCCGCCATAAAAGTTGTACTTTTTTCGCTGCCATTTGTCAGCATCGCATTTATGTTTGTCATTGAAGTGTAAAATTAATTTGTTGCCGCCATCATCATTGTCATCATCGAGTTGGAGGAGGTGGCGAACGATAATGACATTCTGGATGATGATGATGATGATGATGAGGAGGAGGACAATGACGATCATCATCCGCAGTCTGGATTTGCTCACACTGCATTGTGCGATGACGAATCGAAAAAAATTGGAAAAAATGTAAACTGGTTGATGGTAATTATGATATGCATTTATTGGTGCAGCCTGGATGACAGGGATATTAAATAAAAATTAATATTTGTCGCAAAAGAATTTCAGGCAGCGCATTTGATAAAATGAAATACAATGCAAAGTGGCAGCAATGCATGAGAGAAAGCTGAAGAGCAACCTCTAGGGTTTCGTTGCTTTCTTACAATGTGAAATCTTTTTCATATCCATTTTGCACACTGGGCCATTTTCCAGTTCCTCATGGACAGAAATATTAAAAATGTTGTGTTTTAGTTCGTTATATTTTCTACGACGGTGACAATTTTTTGTAGTTTAAGTCAAAAAATGATTTTAGAGCCATAAAAGGCAACGAAAGCATCCAAAAATGTCATTAGAGATGTGAAAAGTTTGAATCACCGCTTAATAAATTCTACGATGAAGATATTTTTGAGTAGAATCATGACAATCCAAAAAGGATTCAATGACAGTACGAGTATAATTGCGTTCCTTCAGACGAAGGTGTAAAAATGGTTGAGGGTAAAAACCTAAATATATTTTCTCTAATCTTAACTATACAATATTTTTAATACCGACAATTTCGACCCGAAGAACTTTCTTTTCAGCTGCATTCCCTGGTGGCTTAATCAGGGTTATTTTAGCAGTTCGCATGCAGCTGAAAAGAAAGTTCTTCGGATCGATTCTTTTATCGGGCATATAATCCTATTATCGTGGGGGCGCTTCAGCATAGTAGCTGTTTTCTTTATGGAGCAATGAGCTCTCTATGTGCTCAAACTCTTAATCATTACATGTTTCTGTTGTTAATATGCTAATATTTTTTTGCATTAATCTCAAATACATATAAAAATTTTGATATTGACCAACAATGATTCGTAGTCCTCTGATTGCAATATGTTGAGTGTATGTGGAGTGAAGCACCACCAGGAATAACAAGTTATCAGCGAATGATTAGACAAGTGGACCGTATTTTATAAAGGGTGTCCCAACAAGAACGCAAGATTTAAATTTTAAATAAAACACAGATATTAAAATAAAAAAATCGTGAAACTTTGTTATATCTTAAAGTAGACAGAATGAGATTATGTATGGAACAACACATCGGGCAGATGGCCGCCGCGGCTTTGCTGGCACACAGGCGATCTTTTAATGAAATTTTCAATGACCGTTTTGCATAAATGCTGCGGTATTTCATTAATGCAGCGTCCAATTTCCTCTTTTAAGACTTGAGTCGTCATCGGCTTATCCGCGTAAGCCATCGACTTCAAAAAACCCCAAAGAAAAAGGTATAATGGTGTTAAATCGCACGATCTAGGCGGCCAATTCTGGTTTCCAACATGCGAAATAACACGACCGGGAAATGACTGCCGCAACAATTGAATTGCTTCTCTGGCTGTATGACATGTGACACCATCTTGTTGAAACCACATGCCCTCCACATTCATTTTTTCAATTCTAGGCATGAAAAACCTGGTTATCATTTCACGATATCGAACACCATTGACTGTTTGCGCTTGACATGCCTCATTTTCATAAAAAAAGGTCCAATGATTCCTCCAGCCCAAAATCCACACCACGCAGTGACACGTTGAGGATGCATTTGCTTCTCGTGAATCATTCGAGGATTTTCCTCACCCCAAATGTGACAATTCTGCCTATTGACGAAGCCATCAAGATGAAAATGGGCCTCGTCATTGAAGATGATTTTATCGGCAAAATCAGCATTTTTATGTTGTCTCTCCAATACCCAATTAACGAACTCCCTTCGCTGTCCATGGTCAGCTGGCTTCAGTTCCTGAGTCAATTGAACTTTGTATACATGAAGATGCAAATCTTTCGTCAAAACTCGCTGCAAAGTGGATTTGGAGACACCAATTTGCTGCGCTCGGTGACGAATTGAGGTGGATGGAGTTTGAGCGACATCATCACGTACAGCTGCGACATTTTCGGTCGATCGACCTGGTCGAAGGCGCGTTGTTGTCTTCACATCACTAACAGACCCAGTTTTGGCAAATTTATCCATTAATCTCTTTACAGTTGACTCTTTTGGAGCATTATTGTGACCGCAAATTGATCGCAATTTGCGAACTGTAGCCGCAAAATTTTCACCATTTTGGTTAAACAATTTCACAATGAGAATGCGAGGTTCATTCGTGTAGCGCTCCACTTTTACTAAACTCGTAACTTCTACTAGCAAACAATAACAATTGTTCAAATGTCAAACAATGACACTTCGAATGGCGCCAAATTTAAATCTAGCGTTCTTGTTGGGACACCCTTCATAAATAAATAGAATTTTACTGTATCCTGGGTGATGTAACAGCTTATAGCGAAATAAGTGGTGGTCCTGGTTCTGGGACTTTTCCATATAAAACTGGGCACTATATCCTTTTCACAAGGAAAACATTTCCACGAGACTTTTTTTGCTCGTGATAAAATTTAAAAACTTTTTGTGTTGCCTCCCAACACTCAAAATCGGAATAAGGTATATTTGCTTCATAATGTATTTGCAAAATTGTAAAATTGTATCTAACAATATTGTAATTTAATTTACAAATTTGCAAATATGAAGATTAACCAATTTTCGGTTTCAAAAGTAAAGTTAAATAAAACACAGATAAAGCTTTGATTTCAATGAAACTTTTCCTACATTATTGAACAAACATTAGCGTTTGTGCTAAGGGGGGAAGGGTCGAATGGTATGATAGTGGTTGACGTGGATTCCAATTGATCCTCAGCGAAGTTGTGGTTGTTATGATGTGGACTGTAGCTTTGGTAAAGACAGATTTCACCTATTTTGCGGTAGGGGGTTAGCTCTAGAAATTGAGTATAGTCTTAAATACTTACAATCACTCGTACAACGATAAATTGTATTCGAATTTAGGTAGGGAGAAAAAAACGCCATTAAACCATATAGTATTAGAGATAGTGGATAGATCTTTGAAGATAGCAGGTTATACTTTACTATAAATGCCTATGAAATGATTGGTGAACAACGAAAGTTCTGTTCATGTTATAATAATTATTTTTAATGTAGAATTCGAAATGAGTATCCTTTCACAATTCATTAATCAAGCCACAATAGGTAACAAGTAAATTTTATAGCATAGTTAAACAAAATCAATTCACGATTTAATACGACCTATACATTAACTAGCAGTTCAAATTAAGTACATTTTTAAAGTACAAATTGAGTATTAACTAATTTAATTTAATTTAACTTTTTAATTTAATTTCAAATTATTTTAAGTATAAATGCTGTAAGTTTTTACAATTACAACACCTAGACCTCGACATGATGTATGAAATACAATGTCATTTAAATGACCGCTTCTAAGGCATAGGTGGTGTCACTAGATTGAAAAAAAATATTTTGCTAAAAAGTGGCAACCTTAGAAAACATATGTTTTAAGTTTCAAAGCGCCATGTTGTTCAGTATTTTTATTTGAGCCATCAAAAGTAAACGATCTCAGTGAATTGCTAAACATAAACATATGTAATTCAATGTTTCCATTCGAAAGGTCTCAGTCCAATCAATATTAAAGCCAAGCTAAATTATACTCTCGAGGAGTCTGTTCCTTCGTTTAGAACTGAAAAATATTAGATAGCAGAGTTTAAACGAGGCCGTACAAGCTGCCAAGACAAACACCGTAGTGGTATAATTGGTCGACCACTACGGTGTTCGTCTTGGTGGCCGCACCAGACATGATGAAGAAAATCCACAACATGATATTGGCTGATTGTCGGCTGAAGGTGCGCGAGCTGGATGAAATAATAAGCAATTCAGAAAGTGATATACCTATACATCATATATTGAACGAAGATTTGACTATGAGAAAGCTGTGTTTAAGATGGGTGCCGCGTTTGCTTTCAATAGAGCAAAAACACCATTATGAAGACGTTTCAGTGAAGTTTTTGCCGATTTTTCACCACAATAAAGCCTAATTTTTGCCTCGATTTATGACCATGTATGAGATATGGGTCCACAACTTCACACTTGAGACAAAGGAACAGTCAAAGCAGTGGACTGGAATGGGAGAATCCTGTCCAAAGAAGGCGAAGAGGGTTCCATCCGCAGGCAAAGTCATGACGTCTGTTTTTTGAGGTTCGATTGCGGTTAGTTTTATTTATTCTTTAGATAAGGAAAACCATCAACGGCGAATATTATATTAATTATTGCTGCGTTTAGCTTATGAAATTATGAAAGAAGACCGTATTTACCGTATTTCACTTCTCAGACAACTCACTGAAAGCAGTGGACTGGAATGGGAGAATCGTGTCCAAAGAAAGCGAAGAGGGTTCCATCTGCAGTCTAGATCATGGCGTCTGTTTTCCTCTTTTCTTTTTTTTTTTTTTTTTTTGATGTGCTTGAGATTATTTTTATTATCTTCACAAAGCAAAAACCATCAACGACAAATATTATGCTAAATTATGGGAAAAGGTCGCGTTTCGCAAAAAAGAAAGTGTTATTCCATCAAGACAATGCTGCAGTTCACACATCCACTTTTGCGATGGAGAAAATTATTGAATTAAAGTTCGAATTGCTTTATCACTCACATTTTTTGCCAGATTTAGCTCCATCGGACTATATTTTATATGCAAACTTGATAAAATGACTCGTAGGTAAAATATTTTCCAACGATGACGACGTGGAGTCTGCGGTTGCTGGCTATTTTAATGAGTTTGATAGTTCTTGCTATTGTATAGTAACTGTTGAAAATCGCTGGAAAAAGTGTATCGAGCTAAAAGGAGATTATGTTGAAAAATAAAGAAAATTTATCACAACTTTTTGTATGTCTTCTTTTTTAGGTCGGCTAGTTTTGGAAGACTATGTTGAAATGACTGATTTGGTTGTTTTTTCAGCCACATGTAATTTATAGAAATTTGTGCATATTTACTAATTTTCAGTTCCAGTTCTTTTCACAACAGCTTTCATTAGAGAGACAAGTTCTGTACAAGTTCTCTTATTAGTTCTCTCTTATTAGTTGTGCCATGAAAAGGTAATGCAAACATGTAATTTTAAATTTTGTAATATTTTCGAAATTTTCGTCAAACATTTAACTAACACTCCCCTCCGAGGTACTCGTACGAAAACATTGTTTTAAAACAATTTCATCCTTGAAACGGATGTGCGAGGCCATCAAGAAGGTTATGGAATATGCCATCAATGCGTGACAACAGTGGCTGCATTTTAGTACGCATTGTGATAAAGAAATTCTTTTAAAAATATCTCTCTATTTGTGGGTGAGTGAAGTTTTCCTCCTTTTTTTTTTTGGTTTCTTTCTCCAGTAGCTATAATAAAGTACACGATTGTTGGTAAGTACACGTGCATATGTGTCATTACACACATATGTTACACACTTGCAACTTAGGACAAGTCTAAAAGCATATACGTGTGTGTGTGTGTGAGCGTTAAGGAGGTGAATATGAAAGAAAGCCAGAAAAAACTCTAAAGAAATTTAGTATTCATAACATCATAACACAGAGATGAGTCTATAGACAATCTACATAGAAATATACAAGTCTACTGTTACATGAGAGTGTTTGAGTGTGTGTGTGTACAGATGGAGGTTGTTATATATAAATTCATATGTGGTACATGAAACATATGTATATTGGTTGAGATATATTACAGTGTGCAAAAATGGTATTCTAAGATACACATTGAGGCTACTTCATGTTTACTTCATATAGATAATGCCCAAAATTTCAACATTTTCTTTTTCTCAATCAATATATTCTAAGCATTTATCAAAAACCTGTACCTGTTGATAATTTAACCCATTTATAGTAAAGATATTATAGCTCCATAACATCGTTTGACCTCATTAACTTGATTTTTTTGTGATAGTAGATTATATAACATTCTAAAGAGTGCCGGCTACTTCGGAGTGTTTATTTTTAATAAAAATAAGATTAGGATTTGAATACATCTGTAACTTACTTAACTTGCCAATTTTCACATTTCTGCTTTCATTAGTGTAGTGTAGTGAGTGTAATTTCTCTAAGTGTATATTCTAGAAAGATCATCAAAACCACTCCCAGAACATTCAAGTATGATATATGTAATGTCTTTCCCTCTTTATCTTTAAATAGGACTTTTCTATTTTTTTTATTGGTGAAATACTTTTCAATGGAACTTTGCTTTTATGATGACATATTCTGAAGAAACATTTTCTGGAACAAAAAGCGATTCTTTTGAATAATGAAAAATTTTAACCAACGATATGAATTTTTGTCATGCCTACATCACTTGTGAATGTATGAAGA
The DNA here is from genome assembly GCA_019455685.1 of Philornis downsi. Taxonomy (NCBI): domain Eukaryota; kingdom Metazoa; phylum Arthropoda; class Insecta; order Diptera; family Muscidae; genus Philornis; species Philornis downsi. The sequence goes on from JAHXMU010000746.1 coordinate 698,393, forward strand.
AGATTATTATTTATTTTTTCTTTCTATTCATTTTCCTTTATTGAATCTTTCTTTTGAAATTCACAATAAGTATTCAAATCTTAATCCTATCTTAAACTATACTATTCTGCCATTGCCGGATCTTATTTTTGGTGAGCCGAATTTTGTATCACTGGACCAAGTCTAGCGTGTTCTTTCTTCTTAGCTGGATATGACCGGCAAAATGCTGAAAGTTTTGAGCGAGTGGGTTTGAGTGGGAGAACAATTTCGGTATACAAGAGTTGTTAAATTTTCATATTTCCTCGGAAATACAGGGAATGTTTAAATCCTTGTATATGTGGGGCACCACAAATTTGTCGCAGTATCATTGATTGTTGTCTTCTCTGTAGTTTATTTACGAGTACATTAGAAGTCGATGCTGTTCCCCACAACTGGATGCCATATGGTCATTGTAATGGTTTTGATAAGAGATTGATCAAGATTTAATCTCTGACGGTGTTGCAGTGATACAACTTAGTAGAGAGATAGTGGAATGTACCTAGTCCTGCCATATGTTCTGTTACAAATATAAAACGCGATCAAAAATAAGCAATATTCATATTGTATTCAAAATTATTTCATTTATTAGAAGACAATATTGGTTATTAAAAAAAATTGTATTCACTCGAAATGGCCGCCTTTTGCTTTAACACAAGCTTTCAAACGGTGTGGCCATTGGGCTATAGCCGCACGTACGATTTCCATGGAGATCGAGGACGCTGCTCTGGTTAATGCTGTTTTAAGGCTTCCTAAATTTCTGTGGGGAGTCTTGCAAGCCATATTCTCCAATTCTGACCACAAAGCATAATCCAGTGGATTGAGATCTGGACTCCCTGATGGCCAATCTTCTGCTATAAAGCCAGGAATATTGACTCTGAGCCACTCCTGCGTGGTTTTAGCTTTGTGCGCAGGAGCAGAGTCCTGTTGGAAGATCCATCTACGTCCATTGAAAAGGGTATTGGTCAAACCCTTCACAACACCCTCTAACACATCTTTTTGGTAAAAATTTAATGTATATAAAATATATAAAAGGAGGAAGAGAGAAAAAAAATGCAAATGAATTAGAGTTAATTCAATATATTTATTTCTAAAGATTGAGATGTTCACCGTGCGAGTTGCGCTGCAAAAGTGGCTGATTTTGAATCAGCAACTTTGCCGGTAATATTAAATTTTCTATTTTCTGTTTCTTCATATTTTCTTCAGCTTACAATAATCCACAATAATCATTGGAATATTCATCGACAATTAGTATGTACATAAGATTAGTTCTTCGATTACTTAAGTAAAAACGATATCTTTTATAATATTTAAATTTCATTTTCAGTAATTAATGCACTTAATTTATAAAATTCGAAATTAACTGATTAATTAATTGATTGATTGAGTATAAACTTAAAGGTTTATACACCCATATTGGCTTTACTATGGGTTTGTAGATGGTGTTTCTATTCTCCAAACTGAGGGCGGACTGGGAGCCAATAAGCCAGTGGAGTTGACCCATTTTTAATTTCAATTAAGTGATTTTTGTATCAATATGAGATTTTTCCAGGTGAGACGTCGATCAAGGTGAATACCCAAATACTTAACATGGTTACGAACGGCTATGATACTACCGGCAATAGTGAGGGCTAGGCAATTGTTCTGCCAAAGAGAGAGAGAGAGAGAGAGAAAGTAACCTGTGCAACCTTAGAGTCATTTAGTTTTATCTTCCATTTTTCGAGCTAAGATTTCAGTGTCTGTATATGAGACTGCAGTTGTCCAGAAGCCATCAATGGGCAAGTGCCAATCCTCTCGAATGTAGTGTCATCAGCGAAAGTTCAAGTTTGAATTAGGGATTAAGCAGACATGACAAAAGTGTAGATGGTATATATAGGTAGTATAGGGCCTTGTGTACTACCCTGGAGAACTCCTGCTGAAATATTTCTTTGAGTTGAAACAGAGTCTTTAGGTTTTACTACAAAAGGTCTATTCTTACGATAGCCCTGCAGCAGCTTGTGGATGCGTTTGTCGGTAGAAAAGAAACTATGTTGTAAATGAGAACTTCATGCCATATTTTATCAAATGTTTGGGAGATGTTTACAAAGCAATATTTCCAATCTTCAAATGTTTTTCTGATCTGAGTTACTATACGGTGAACTTGTTCTATCGTTCCATGACCCTTTCGAAACAAAAACTGATACATGGGTATTACATAGTTTGCTTCAATGTAGAGGTACAAAATTTGAAGAAAGACCTTTTATAAACAGTTTAACTAAAATAGAGAGTAAATTTATGGGTCGATAGGATGCAGTTTCTTTGCAGACAGTTTCCATATTATTATTTCAGACAGTTTTCATGATCGTGGAAAATATCCAATGCGGAGTATAATATCATTAAATATAAATAAAACTAATTTGAGAATATTGTGGGGGGGAGTTCTGGGACCATTTTCTCTGTTATTTTACCGTGTCCAGGAGATTTATTCATTTTCAATGTGAGAAAATTTTTCTTGAAGAGAGATAGACTTATTTTCATGGGATTTGCGACCATTGAGCTAATGACCGCTGGATTCATACGAGAGATTAGGAGTAAATACTTCTTTCAGATGATCAGCAAGTTCTTTCGTATGACGAAGATGTATCGTAAAATAGTGCTTTCCTTCTGTGACAATTTTGTGTTAATTTCATTGATGAAATTGCTAGGAGTCAATACTTCTTCCAGATGATCAGATGCTGTATCGTAAAATAGTGTTCCCCTTCTATGATAATCCAGTTTTAATTTCATTGATGAATACATAATTTTTAAATAATTCCTTCTTCGATGGCGACTAGAATAGAAATCCTCATCTATTATACGCCCGCAGAAAATAATTCCAAGCGCTTCGATCTTCTGTGCTTCTCCTCCAATTCGTCACACCAAGTTTCGATTGTATTTCAAAAGAAAGTTCCTTCCAATGGAGTTTTAGTCGCCCTCTTCTGCGTCGTCCATCGAGTTCGTTGTCGAAAACTTTCCGTGTCGAAGCATTTGGCTCCATCCGCACAATATGGCCCAGGCAAGGCAATCGCTGTATATTAATGCGCTTGACCACGTCGCTGTCGGCATATAGCTTATACAGCTCATTGTTCATGCGACCTCGATACTATCCTTTAAATGCCAGTACTGAAAACTCTCTCCCTGTTTTGAAAACTACCTGTGCTAAGTCATCCGCTTGCATCATAACACAAGATTCTGCGCCATATAACAAGACAGGTAGAACCAACGTCTGATACAGCCGGATTTTTGTTTGTCGAGAAAGTCTTTATCGTTGAATCGCTTGATTAGCCCATAGTAACATCTGTTAGCAACTAATACTCTCCTCTTTATCTCCATGCTGACATTATTCGTTTTATTAAGTACTTCCCCATCACAAAATGTGATGTTTGTTTGCTTCCTTGGAATTAGATTTGACAACTTTTCCGCAAAATCGTAAAAATCTGTTTGGGAAAAATATCACTTAATTGGAAAATGGTTGAATTTCGATGGAAAACAATTTGACGTAAAACGGTTTCACTAATAATAAAATAGCGGATCCCTTCAATCAAAAATCCTATGTTAATTTCATAGATGATTGCCTAAGTTTTGAGTACTTTTCCATCACAATGTATGATGATTGTTTGCTTCCTTGGAATTAGATTTGAAAAATTTTTTGTAAAATTATATAAATTTGTTTAGGAAAAATTTTACTGAGTTTGAAAATGGTTGAATTTTGAATAAAACTAATTTGACTTAAAACAATTTCGCTAAATACGAATATCACTTAATTGGAAAATGGTTAAATTTCAATTGAAAACAATAATAATAAAATAGTGCTTCCCTCCTATGAAAACTCAATGTTAAAATTTCATTGATGGTTGCCCAAGTTTTGAGTACTACCCCATCATAAAATGTAATGATTGTTTGCTTTCTTGGAATTAGATTTGAAAATCTTTTCTTGCAAAATTATAAAAATCTATTTGCGAAAAATTTCACTGAGTTTGAAAATGGTTGAATTTCGAATGAAAATAATTTGACTTAAAACGGTGTTACTAATAATAAAATAGTGGATCCCTCCTATCAAAAATCGTATGTTAATTTCATTGATGAGGTTTTGAGGTTGTTTTCCGTGGAATTAGATTTGAAAAGTTTTTTGCAAAATTGTAAAAAATGTGACTGAGTTTGAAAATGGTGGAATTTCGAATGAAAATAATTTGACTTAACAAAATTTTGTTAATAATAAAATATTTCTTTCCTCCTATGAAAACCGTACGTTAATTTCATTTGATGTTTGCACTGGTTTCGAATATTTCCCTATCTTAATATGTGATGATTGTTTGCTTCCTTGGAATTAGATTTGATTTTTTTTTTTTTTTTTGCAAAATGCTAGGTTATATATCTGTCACATTTATTCTGAAGATTAAATTTGGAACTTAGGGTTTTCGAGAGAAATTGGAGGTCTTGTGAAAGAACTTTTTTTCTTGGCGGAATGTGTATACTTATGAGGGTATTTCGTACTGGAGGAGATGAAAAGACAACGGTTAACTTACATTATTTGGGATTTTATTCGTATGTTGAGAGCGGCTGGCGAAGTGGTCCGGTTGGGGACTGGCGGAAAAAGAGCGCAAGTATCTCGCTAATTTCAATCAGGAGATCTGCGTGCTCCATTAGGTTGCCATATGGACGTAAGAAAAATAGGAGTTTTTATAGTTACATAGTTGTTTTAAGGGGCCTTTACACAAGCAAATAAATAGTTAATTTTTACAATATTGCAAATATCTACAAATAATTCAATTTAATTCAGTGTTATTTGATATAATGCAATTTTAATTAGAAACAATAGAATTTAATTAAATGCAGGTTAATTTAATTTTTTAAAAATTCAATTTAATTCATAATTTACAATACATAATTTAATTTATTTTATAAAATTCATTTTTCAATTTATGGGAAGGATCAGTTTAATAATGATTGGATTTCGATTGAAAATAATTTTTTTTTAAAACGATTTCGCTAAATATGAAAATACATTTTTCAATTTATGGGATGGATTAGTTTAATAATGATATAATTTCGGTTAAAATTAAATTAATTTGTTTTAAAACGATTTCGCTAAATATAAAAATGTTTTCAATTGACACAAAAATGGTTTCATTCGGTATGAGTATAGGTAAAATTTCCGTTTCTTTAGCTACGATTTCAAACAATTTGAAAGTGATTTTTGGTCAAATTCGAATTTGTTGTTAATTCATTTGAAAATACTGCACCATTTCCTCCATTGTGCTGACATTAACTTCTGACGATGTCTTCCTTCCTTTTTAAATTTTAAGTGAGAAAACATGTTAGCTGCATGTTGTAAGTAGCTCACTGGTTGCCTTCTGACATATACGCCCATACACGCTTCCATGCACATATCGTAATAAACTCCCACACAATCAAAGATATTATATCTACGTGCTGGTGTACATACATATGTTTGTATGGATGTTTTTAACAACACCATCAACATTTTGTAGAAAATAAAATTTTGCCATAAAACTCTAGTGGTTTTGTGTTCGCAACAATTGTAAAAGTTGGTGAGTGTTGCAAAACGAGCGTACTCGCACAACTTCCTAAATATTGAGTGTACGAAGACATATGTTTGAGCCGGTGTAACTATTGAAAAATTTAATACATTTATTTCTTTATAGCAGCAAAAGCAAAAAAATAATAAATAAAATAAAAAAATGAAACCAGCAACCTACCCAATAATAGCTTACAATATGAATTAGTTTTATGCATAAGCTTCGTATGGAGGTGGAGCAGGAGGTACTTTCGCAAATTAACCGAAACAATGAGGCAAGTTTGCTGAATCCTTAGCCACACAATGAACTATACAATAGCCATAACACACTCACTCTCCCTCTGCTTCTCTCTCTCTCTGTCATGGAAAATTGGAGCAACAAATGCGCTTAGGAAACTCGAGGTTTTCCTCTGCACTAGCAGTTATCTAAAGGAAAACAGAAAGAATAGAATGAAATTCTAACAACAGTTTCCCCTGCAACAAATTGCACGTTCTATGAATTGCTTAGTTTGGTATTTCTTATGCATACTCGCCTGCGTTCCGCTGTATTTTTGTTGTTGTTTTTTTCTTATATTTTGCTGTTGGGTTTTGTACTCGTATTCCCATTAGTGGGGCAATAATGGCAATCCTTACACGTTTGTTTCATTTCATTGTATTTTTCGGAATATTTTGTTTAACAATTGTGGCGTTGCGGTGCTGTTATCAGTTTCTGACGCCGTTGTTTCGTTTTCAATGCTCTTTATGCATTCAGCTCTGTGGCTGGGCGAAATGGGATAATTTCGGTTTTAATAATCGCTTTAAGGTTTTTAAAGAGAGGCTACAATAAAATGTTCTAAATTCTAAATTTGTTATCAAATACAATTTAAAATTGCCAATAGCACAGGGGACAGTACATGAATCTAAGCTATAGGAGAGGATTAAAAAAAAAATATGTATAAATTTAAATAATTTTCTGCATCTTTATGCTGTTCAGTAGTAAATCGGCATTGGGGAAGGTAACTCATCAAGGCATTCTATTAACATGAACATGAATTAACATGAAGAAAACCCTTTATCCATAACAGGGACCTTAGCTTCCAAAGGAAGTAATAGTAAATAAATATAACACATTTACGTATGAGAAACCGACAAAAGAGTTCAACTGAAACCAAAAAAAAAGTTTTAATATAAATCGACAAATTGATTTTACCACTAATTGGGATGGAAATACGTAATATTGCAATTGGCATGAAGTTTATGACGAATATTCCCATCAACTATAGATGGCCAGACATTTCCGATAAAGGGAGAAAGGAGAACACATAAAATTTTTTTGCAGATTTCAAAGCTGATAAAAATCACTTTGATATGACATTTCAACTCGATATGATATTTCAACTAATTTTCATACGAATTTATTGCCATTAGTAGTAGAAAAATGTTGTAAATTAAGTTTATAAGCAAAAAATGCCACAAAACAACACACAAAATCTGAAAGGTATTCACAGCTGATAAAAATCACTTGTTTGATTTATGACATTTCAACTAATTATCGTGCGAATTTATTGGCATCAGTAGTTTTTTGAAATTAGAGAATATTTGGAAAAATGTAAATTAATTTTGTAAGTAAAAAATGCCACACGAAAAACACAAAATCTGAAAGGTATTCATTCAAAGCTGATAAAAATCACTTGTTTGATAATACTCGGTAAGTTATTTCAACTAATTCTGGTGCGAATTTATTGTCATTAGTAGTTTTGAGAATTATTAAAGTAAACACGCTCTTTGACGTATGCCCAAAAAAAAAAAATCTAATGGCGTCAAATCACATGATCTTGGTGGCCAATTGGCATCGCCAAAGAGTGAAATTCCGCTTTCTGGAAACTTCTAATGCAATAAAGCTAAACCCGGTAGTGGTGTGTGGCTCGTGGCACTGTCTTGTTGAAACCACACATCGTCCAGTTTATACTCTTCAATTGCAGACCAAAAAAAGGATCGGTTATCATACGGCCGGAGCGCTCTAAATTGGAGGTAGTAGTTCCTCCAGCTTTATTTTGAAAAAATACGGTCCAATGAGAAATGCTTACAAAGTGAGCTGAGTAATATTTCCAATCTTTAAATGTTTTTTTTTTTGAACTGTGTTACTATACAGTGAGCTTTTTCTCTCGTTTCATGACCCTTCGAATCCCAAACTCGTGCATGAATGAGTATTACATAGTTTGCTGCAATATGGAGGTACAAAATTTGAAGAAAGACCTTTTCAAACAGTTTAGATAAAATAGAGAGTCGATAGGATGGGTCGATAGGATGTAATTTGAGACAGTTTCCTTGCAGGTTTCGCGATCATCATTATTTCCGACAGACCGAGCAAAGTGTCCAATGCGGAGTGTAATAGCATTAACTATAACCAAACCTAATTTAAGAATATTGTGGGGGAGATTCTGAGACCATATTGTGCTGTTATTTTATGGTGTCAAGGAGATTTATTCATTTTCAACGGAACAATATTTTTCTTTAAATGAGATAGACTTATTTTCATTGAATTTCATTTGAATTATTAATGATCGTTGAATTCATACGAGAGATTGTTTTGTTGGGATTAAATACTTCTTCCTGATGATCAGCAAATTCTTCCTTATGAAGGAGATGTATCGTATAATAGTGCTTTCCTTCTATGATAATTTTGTGTTAATTTCGTTGATGATTACATAATTTTTAAGTACCTTCTTCTTTCTTTGGTGGCGACTGGAATAGACATCCTTATCTATTATACGTCGACAGTAGAAAATAATTCCAAGCGCTTTCAAGTTCGTTGTCGAAAACCTTCCATGCCGGAGCAACGTTCAACGCAATCGCTGCATATTAATGCATTTAACCACGTCGATGTGGGCATATAGCTTATGCAGCTCATTGTTCATGCGACGCCGATACTCTCCGTTAATGATAACGGGTCCACATATTTTCCGGAGTATTTTCCTCTCGAAAACTGCCAGTACTGATTCATCCGCTTGCATCATAGCCCAGGATTCTGCGTCATATAACAAGACAGGTAGAACCAACATCTGGTACAGTCGGATTTTTGTTTGTCGAGAGAGTACTTTATCATTGAATCGCTTGCTTATCCCATAGTAACTTCTGTTAGAAAGCAATACTCTCCTCTTTATCTCCATGCTGACATCATTCATTTTATTAACTACTTCCCTATCAAAAAATGTGATGAAACTTTACACAAAATCATAAAAATCTGTTTGGGAAAAATATTACTTAATTGGAAATGGTTGAATTTCGATTGAAAATAATTTGACTTAAAACGATTTTGCTAAATATGGAAAAGTTTCTAATCGACATAGATTTGAAAAGTTTTTTGCCAAATTATAAAAATCTGTTTGGGAAAAATATTACTTAATTGGAAAATGGTTGAATTTCGATGGAAAACAATTTGAATTAAAACGGTTTTACTAATAATAAAATAGTGGATTCCTCCTATCAAAAATCCGATGTTAATATCGTTGATGATTGTCCAAGTTGTCAGTATTTCCCCATCATAAAATGTAATAATTGTTTGCTTCTTTGGAATTACATTTGAATATTTTTTTTTTGTAAAATTATAAAAATCTGTTTGAGAAAAATTCCACTTAATTGGAAACTGGTCCAATGACACCTGCAGACCGTAAAGCGTACTAAACAGTCACATTTTTCCGTATGCAATGGCTTTCCCACTGTCACTTCTGGGATCTGTGAGCACTATATGTGATAATTTTGCTTGTTGACATAACCACCGAGCGGGAAATGAGCTTTATCGCTGAAGAAAATTTTGTTCGATTGGCAGCCCACATTAATTTACCACTTTTGTAATAAGTTTTAACTATTTTACGCATTCTTCGGTTGTTAAACGATCCATATTCGTAAATGGCAAACCTTTCACTAAATAAATAACACTTCAGTGGGGAGGTAACAGCTGACAGCCTTGCCAGACTGGCGGTTTTAAAACCGCTAAATGGATAACTCCGTATTATAAGGGTTGGTCTTTACACTACATATGGTTCCAAAGGGTGACGCATAAGTAACGTTAACGGCGACTATATTGAATGCGTTATTGTGCATCATTTGGTTTTAACTCGTGAACCAATTGAATCTTAGGTGGGAAAAGATGTAACACATGTAAAATTCTTGCTGAGAACGTCGCCTGGTGGAAGTTTCGGGTTTTTCCTCAATACTTGCTTGCACTCGAGCAATGTCACTTCATTTCGAACTGCACGAGGTCTTCCAGCACGCGGAAGATCACAAACAGCCCCTTGTTGCCCAAAACGCTGAACCAATCGGAAAATTGTTGGAGCGCTAGGAGCATTTCAAACATGAAAGAAATTTCGATATGATGTGAATAATCGAATGCTGACTTTCAAAGTAAAATTGAACAACTTTGGTTCTTTGTTCTGTGATGAGTCTTTCTATCATAAATTTCTTAAGTATTATTTAGTTAATTCTGTAAAAAGACGAAAAACAAGACTTAAAAAAAAATGTATCACTGATCAAATCTTAACTTAACAAATCTTAATCTGATCATATCTGTGCCACCCTATACTTAAGGAATAAACTGCAAAACTGATGAAAAGCCCCATTTTGAATTCTTTGTGTCCTCAAAGTTTTTTGAACCAATTTCAAACTTTCAAACTGTCTATGAATATAAAATATTCTCGAGGAAAATTTCGCACTTCCAGTTCGACCGTTACAACATTTCTTGTGTTTTCAATAGATAGATAGGTGGACAGACATAATTAGATCAATATATAGGGTTATTCATTTTTCGGTTTCAAAAGTAAAGTTAAATAAAACACACATAAAGCTATGATTTCGATGATTGTAATGCTTAAATCTTGCTATAATGCTTAAACATTGCACGAAATACAATGCCATTTGCATGATCTCCTCCAGATTGGTTGCAGCAGTGGATCTTTTTGAGGTAATTTTCGAAAAAAAAAAATACGGCCCATTGACACCTCCAGATCATAATGCCCACCAAACAGACACTTTTTCCTCATATGCGACAATTTTTGCGTGTTGACGTAGCCATCGAGTGAGAAAGACTTTCATCGCTAAAGTAAATCTTGTTCGGTTAAAAGCCCACGTGTCAATCACCGGTTTTGTAGTAAGTTTTAACTATATTTACACGTTCCTTGGTTGCTAAACGATTCGTATTCATAAATAGCAAACCTTTTACTAAATAAACAACACTTCCTTCGGTTAATATTTCCAGTTATTGTAATTGGGGTAACATCCTGTCCTATGATGTTGACTACAGAAAGAACAATTTCGTTCAGAAATTTTGTTCAGATGCAAGAAAGATTGCCTTAGAGAATAAGAAAAAGGTTTAAGTTGTACTCAGATTAATAGTATTTCATAATTTCGAAGTCCTTATAAAGGAATTATAGGATCTTTATCAGTGTGTATAACAGCAAAATTTGCGTCTGAAAACAATTTACTCCAGGTGGTGCTGAGGTTATAATCCAGAGGGGGGAAAAACATACATATATATGATCTACATATATATGTTGCAAGGTGCATTTTGTTAATAAGTTATCAAAGAAATTAGTTAATAAAATTTAAAATGACGCCAAATCCTACAAGTATTCCATTTGAAAGTAACGTGTCCTTTCAGTTTACCTCGAATTCTATCACTAAAAAGCTCAAAAAGCTTTCACTAAAAACGTCAAAGGTTACTAATTGTTATGATTTTTATGAACCACATAGTATTGCGTTATAGTCCGGCCACAGGACTCTGTTAAGGATATTTAGTATTTCAGACTTCCTCAAAATTTCATTAAATTCTCTTTCTTTTAACGTTATTGGCAATCAGCCGACCCAACAGTCATTATCATTACTTTTAATAGACATCATTAGATTTAATGTCACTATATCTTATTTACATCAAAATCTCATGGACTAAACGAACTCAAGATAAAATGCCATCGAACATTGCCGCAAGATGTGGCAAAATGTAAAACCAGATGCTGCTGCCAGGACATTTTTGTCACATGATGTTGATGTTTTACAATAAACTTGATAAATCTTTCATTTTGGAAATCTTGAAGGATATTCAAAGGAGGAATTTAAATCCGCCGCAGAATAGAGCAACGCAACAAAAAAGAAGCTCAACTCAAAATGATAAATGACAAATCAAACATTTAAGTAAATGACTAACTTGACAATATGGAAATTCTCTTTTTGCTTATCCCAGAGTTCATTTTATTTTATTTATTTATTCACTTTTTTTTCTGCATGAAGTGAATGTGTGAGTAAAAGAATATCCTTCATGGGTTTCATGTTTTATTGTGTGTTATCCTTTATATACTCCTCCGTTCGGTGTCTGGAAAATATGCAATGTCATGTTAATGTTTTGTCTACATGTAGTTTTATGGATCTGAATGTGAGTGTGCGAATGTTTGAGTATTAGAAGATGACATCCAGAAAACATGTTGCCAATAATACAAAAAAAAAGAATGGCAAAATTTTATCTACATATTGTAAATGTAAAACATGTTGTTCTCTCTATATATATAAGAACTTGTAATTTGGGTGGGACTACGGAGAGGGTTTAGAATATTTACATTCATTCAATATGATACATCATATTGAGTGAAAAGTGTTTAATCGTATTCCCAAAGAAGATGACAATAATGTTGATGGGAATGATGACTATGGAGGAAGAAGAAGGTGAGGGTAGACACTGTTGGAAAGGAGTTTATAATTCTTATTCCGTTCCGCAGTAGTTGGCATAGTATTTTTAATAGCTGTAGTTTATTAAATCTCGTGGAAATTGGTATACAGTAGTGCTGGCTTACAGTTGTATTGGGAAAACTGATTCCGATGAATTGCTGATGGGAATTACTGGTTTTTTTTTCTAAACTCTGTAACAAATTTAGCAATTTCTATAGACAAGATAAGATATGAGTTTCCTTTTTCTTTCGGCTAATCGTGCACGGATAGAAAAATGAAGAGTTCATGCACAACAGCAGTTTATTGACATTCAAGAAAACTGGATAACTGGATACATACTGGATGTAATGGATGCCGCACCATTTAAAGCAAAAATATCACCTCATGGACACAACTTCCATCTACGAATCTCCGCAGTAACGCAACAAAATCGAGCCATTTCCGAAGCGAATGGTGACTGGCGACGTTGTTCGTGGCTGTCCGCAGGATTCCATCTGCCGTCCATTTATATGGAGGCTCATGGTGGACCCGTTATTGCGGCAGCTAAGTGATCAGTGCAAAGTTTATGCATATGCTGATGACCTACTCATTATTGTTGAGGGTCGCTCCCGTTCCCAGAGCGTCCTGGCCATGATGGTCAGAACATGTAGGTGTAGATGTTGCTGTCGATAAGACCAACATGATGTTCTTTTGCGGGGTGGATTATCTCGCAAGCCACTTGCACGTTTGACTGTTGGATCTGTGCTCAGGTGCGTCACCGAGTTGAAGTACTTGGGCGTTGCCATGGGAAAGCGAATGAACTATTTGCTTCATAAGGATAGGCTGAGAAGTAAGCTGGTCAGCGTTACTGGCCAACTTAGAGGGGTACTCAGGAGCGACTGGGGGCTATGTAGACGAGCTGTTCGTATCGTCTATCAGGTGCTGTTTATTGCCATGGCAACTTACGCGTCCCCTGTGTTGTATGAATCGGTGTAGTCTGCATTCGGTTACCGTAGGATCTTCTCTTGTCAGAGAATGGTGTTATTGGCTTGTATTCCAGTATGTCGAACGGTTCCGACAGGTACTGATGGGTGCCGCCGTCGTTTGACGGAATTCATATCCAGAAAAGAGTATGCACTGACGGCAACGGACTGGCCCACTGAGGGGGTAGAAAGCATGAGTACGGCGAATATGTCTTGTCGAGATGCAAACATGTTGGGAAGAGAGTCATAATGGACGTACTACATTTATGTTTTTGCAGGTGTTAGATTCGTTGGGAGAAACCCTGATTTTTAGTTCTAATCTCTGTCTTGGTTTCTTGCTGACGGGACATGGGTCACTCAATTCTTTCCTTTCTGCCTTACCTTTCTGCATAAGAGTGCCCTGACCGATCGACAGCCGTGGAACTATGGTGCACAAGTTTAAGATGGCTACACGTTTGGTGCGGATGTCCCTCATATACAGAAATAAGGGGTCTCCAGCGATTAGCGATAACAACGTTAGGGAATGACTGGATAGTCAGCAACATGCTCTCTACCCAGGGTGTTTTGTCTAGAGCAACGGTGTTTACTTCCAGGATTGTGGGAAGTGGATCTGCTGACGTTTTCAAGGCAGTCTGACCTGAGGGTTGATCATGCTCATTCAGCTTGACAAGCGGCAGCTGTTGCTTGCGGGAAAGGGCACCAGTCGCTGGACCGCAAGGGGTTGAAACTGAGAGTAGGTTAGCTACAGAGTTTGACCAGAGGCTTTGTTTGGTGCCGGGTGTAATAGGAATACACACAGAGAGGTCTCGGGTTCGCGCCCTCTCATCTGTATCTTTTTGATCTCTCGGGGGTACGGACAGGCATGGGCTTTTCATAGTTGCCGTTCACCGTCGCCGAACGGAAAGGATTTGGAGTTATTTACGCCTCTCACAAGCGAACTAAACATGCTATATGTATAAAACCATCAACATATCTTTGAGACGAGTGTACCAACATCAAAAAAAAAAAAAATAATAATAATAATAATAATAATAATAATCGAAAGTTAAACGTACATAGCCCGCGCAATCTGGAAATTCATCCTTTTTTTGAATTGAAGAATTTTAAATTTGTCCAATCGGATGTGAGATATGGAATCATGGAAATTGCCAGAATTACCTGGCAATACTAAATAATTTGCAAAGGAATTGAACACCTAATTTAAGTTTTACTTCAAATGTAGAATCATGCTTACGAAGAGCATTAAAAAAAAGCTGTATGTACCAAATTTGAGTTATTAAGTGAGATAAGGAATCATGGAAATTGGTAAAATCCCCGGCAGTACAAAATAATTTGCAGAGGAATTTAGCACCTAATTTACGAGATTTACTTCAAATGCAGAATTCAACTAGCACTGAAATAATTTACTTTTAATTTAGAATCATGCTTACGAAGAGCGTTAAAATAAGCTGTATTTTCCCAAATTTGAGTTATTAAGTGAGATAAGGAATCATGGAAATTGGCAAAATCTCCGGCAGTACTAAATAAATTGCAAAGGAATTTAAAACGTAATTCAAGATTTACTTCAAATGTAGAATCAAACCAGCATTGAAATAAGCTGGGTTTTTCGAAACTTTAATTATTGAGTGCCTTAATAGGTATGAGATCAGAATCCCCGGCAGTACTAAATAATTTTCAAAGGAATTCAACATCTAATTTAAGTATTACTTGAAACGTAGCATCACGCTTACGAAGTAGCTGGCATTTGCTACAAAATAGTGTATGTTGAGAAGGTGTTTTACTACCTAAGTTATCGCTTTTAAAAAAATTATAAACAATTTCTTATTAATTAACTACATTCTGAGCTCCTAAACGAAACTTGTTAGAATTCAAACCGAATAGTCAAAAGCTAAGCCATTTCATGCAGTGAAAACGTTGATGTGTTAATAGAATTATTTTGGAATTGGCACTAATACCTACGTATGTATGTGTAACTTTAATTAGTTCATATATAGTATACGCATCCGTAATTAATAAAACTTTATTACTAATACGCACGGATTTCAAAATTTGCTTACTTCATAGATTCCGATATTAATTATTGCAATCACATTACCAATATGTGGAAACACATGGTAATGTTTATATTAATTATGGAAGTTAGTTCCATTCATTAGCATCTTTAACCATTATCTTTTTAATGATTTTAGGTGAGGCAAAGGAAACTTTTGTGCAATTCTTACAGTGAAAAATGAAAATTTTTTGATATTGCAAAAATCATCATGACCAGCAAATTGTATACCGACTGTCACAGGATTTTCTGTTGGAATACTTTTTCTTCAAAACATCTAATAATAATAGTAGTATGTTTTGCGTTTTTTCTCTCATTGATGTTACGCTTTTTGCTCCAACACATTTAGGTAGTTTATTGCTTTTATTACCCAGTAATAAAAAAAAGTATTCGTTTCTTTTCTCTATGCTACCATTTTCCTTTCGGTTTTTTTTTCGTTTTTGACAAATTGCCTAAATTACATATCGTTTACCGCATTTGATGAAAAAGGTACTATCGTATACCATGTATAGTATATTCATGTTTTTCCCCTCCTCATGCAACTTCCCTTTGTCTTGTATATGAAGAGGAAACGTTATTTGCATATTTTATAAGTTGCTTGAATGTGTCATCAAGTTAAAAAAAAGTGCTGCGCATAAACGGTCTGTCGCACTCTTGACAGAGTGGCAACCAACTGAAGTGGAACAGTGGGTTTACAATGAGGTTTTGAGGAGGAAACAATGGAGTTCTAAGAAATGCATTTGTAAAACTAACAATTTTTGTTCAGTTTTATGTATTACATGACAATATTTTAGCTTTGATGAGTTCAAAGTATTCACTTTAAAGATAACAAATTACGAAACTAATGTTCTACATGGCGGTCCATGTACATGTGATCCACAGGAGACGATAAAAATTTTAATACACGTTGCCAAATCATACCATGTTTGAAACGCCATTTTACAGGGTGGCGCAACAATTGTGCTACAGTAGGAAATTCAAAAACTTTTTTCAAATTAATGTATTTCATTTATTTATTTATTTTTTATAGCAAATTCAATTTTTTTTATATACATAACTAATTGGTTTTGATGAAGATGATACATCAGATCAGGAAATTATTTATTGCGGCCTGAAGGGCTAAAAGCGGAATCGCCTCAATTACTGTTTTAATGGACTGTTTAAATTCGCTCAAATTCCTTGATTTCATTTTGTACACCTCTTGCTTGATGTAACCCCATAAAAAAGACTGGTGCATTTTTTTTTTTTTTTTTTTTTTGAATTTTCGTTGAAGCTCCGGCCTAACCGGTCCCGTCTCAAGGAGTATTTCCGGATTATATTCTTTCCATATACGGCAATTTTGCTAATTTACATTGTCGTTTAGATCAAAATGAGACTTATGAGACATAAACAAGCAATTTATCAAGTTGTTGTCTTCTTCGGCCATTTCAATCATATTTTTGACAAAACTCCTGGATTTAACTTGCTCGTAGTTTAGACTTTGGACAGAAGTAGGTAAGTCATCATGAATTATCCATTATAGTGACCGTCTGCTAACTAAGTTTTGAGGTGAAATGCTTGGATTTGCCTGAATGGTCCATGCTGCTGCCGCAATTGTGTCTTGAACCCGAGCATATGGATTTTGAAGGTACAGTCTTCGTGCGAAGCTTCCAGATTTGGCAAACTTGTTCACCTACTTCAGAATGGTCTTTCCACTCGGAGCAGTGCCGCCAAACTCCCACCTGAATGGAATTGAAGGATTGTATAACATGGTACCGCTGCACTTTCCAAATCCTTTTTTCGTTATCCAAAGCACTCATTTTAATAAATCTAAATAGTAATCTGCCAAATAGCAAAAAATACGCCGATTACTTACACGAAAAAAAAAACGTAACTACGTTTTGTGTTTGTAACACGATGCCTACGCCACCCTGTATTTGCTATGCATATTGAAATTGTTCAGCTGCACATCAAAAATAGTTTCTCAAACGTTGCACTTTTATGGAAGTTAACATTAAGTTGTCTGGCAAAAAAGAGTGTACGAGTTTGTGAAAGTTTACTCTATGTGGATCTCGGCAATGTCAAGCGAGTAAACCACGCAGATTTACCTGCCAGTATTGAATGGATCATAATAAAACAGACTGAACGTCGATGTGAGCATTCAGTAATCCCTTAAACTGGTAAACGATGCATTCTTGATAATGATTTTAATTTATTTCCTTATAAAACATAAATTAAAAGTAAGGTAAAGTCTCAACCAAAACGTAATATCGAGGAAATAACACTGCAAATTTTTGAAAAATATGAAATAGGAGCGTATACTTAATATGATATTTAGCTAAGCTACCATACAAACTAAACATATAAACTAAAGTTAATATTTAGCTTATATTTTCGACAAATTAGCTCCACCAAAAATTGGCTTAAAAATCCCAGCCAATCACAACGTCATAGTTGTTTATGACTATCTGGAAGACACCAGCATCAATTTCCTCAACTGTCATTTAAAAACATTGCTCTAAGTCTGCCAAATTTTATTTTAGTTTTAATTTATTTTTATACAGACGTGATGATGAATTGATAGAGATGATTAATATGATGACAAGAGGAGCAGCGGGGAATCTCCTATGTATCTTTCGGCAGGTTAACACTGACATATATTTATCTCAAGAGATTTATAAAATATAAAAAACATCGGGGATTAACATTCGTTTTCAAAATTTATTAAAGATTATACCTTCCTATAAATACAGGGTTATGTGTTCAGCCAAACTCGTCTTGCACGTATGGGGGGAGCACAAGAACTGATTTGAGAAAATCAAACAAATTTTGTAAATGACAGTATGAAAACCATAGGCTCAATGGGAATATTTTTTCTCAAAAAAAGCTAATAGTGTTTTAGAATACTCTTATGAAGTGAAATGCAAGATCCATTTAAGTGACAAAGAACTAAATGCATTTGGTAAGGCGCTATCCGGGAAAATATTAACAACTTCAATAAAATTTTCTAAGAACCGTTAAGCTGCCTAAAGTTACTACTTTTCAACTTTGGAAATTAATATTATATCAAATGTTTTGCAAATGAAGGTTATTAACCTTTTTTCCTTCCAAATCGATTATAACTCTACTATATTAATTCACTTTTATGTAATATCAAGATTTAGTTGTTGCAATATCTTGGAATGAAAGGCATGAACTGTACATAGTTATCTACTTTTTGCTTTTAAGTTTATGTTGGACTAATAAATAAAAAACAAAAATCTAAATATAATTTTAAATTATACACGATATCCAAATTTGTCTGTCAGACCAGTAGTACGTATAATTTTTTTTATATATATAATTCATATACGATATAATATAGTCATGTGTAGGCTAATCTGTAAATGAGAGAAATGAACATGTCAATGCATTACACAATATTAACAATATAAAGCGTGATAAAAACATAACCGCTATTTTCAAGTTTCGTATGTTCGATTTTCGCATTTTTTTCCGTTATGTTGGTACACATGTCTGTTATACAGGGTGGCGCAATAGAACGTGCATTTTGCATCATCTTTTTTTGTGGGGTGGATAAGGCGCGGGCGGGGGCGTTGGGTTGGCGGGCTCATGGAGTTTTAGTCGCTATGAATCACTTCGACGGGAAGCGTCGCGCATTTTGCATGCGCGCATTTTACGAGAACTCTCGTTCATATACATATTGCTACTAGGCGACAATATTGTGCTGAATATGGACTACGGTTCAACATTTAAACCACAAGCAAATGGTCGCCCAAGAACATCTAGGACCGAAGACAATGTTGAGAGAGTTATGGAGTCAGTACGAGGAAATCCACAAATGTCGACTCGCAAGAGATCGTCTGTCTTACAATTATCGCGACGAAGTTTGCAACGAATTTTAACATTAGATCTTAAACTGCATCCATATAAGCTGCAATTAACACAAGAATTGAAAGAGTCTGACTTCATAGCAAGGCTCGCATTTGCTAATGAAATCCTTAATCGATTTTCCAATTTTGGCAATATCCTTTTCTCTGACGAGGCTCATTTCCTTATGAATGGGTTAGTAAACCGTCAAAATTGTCGTTACTGGAACAGTGAAAATCCCAAAATCAAACACCAGAAACCATTGCATAGTCCTAAAGTGACAGTATGGGCAGCAATCTCTGGCAGAGGAATAATTGGTCCTTTTTTCTTCGAAAATGCGCGGGGCCAAAACGTCACGGTTAATACGGAACGCTATGTTGAGATGTTGGACGGATTTTTGGCTCCAGAAATTGAAAGTTCAAGAATAGTGAATTCCAGAACTTGGTTCCAACAAGATGGAGCTACCTGTCACACATCAAATGACTCCATGGCGGTGGTGAAGCAGATGTTCCCTCGCAGACTGATTTCGAAAAGAGGTGATATCCCATGGCCCCCACGTAGTCCAGACTTGACGCCTCTTGACTTTTTTTTGTGGGGATACCTCAAACACAAAATCTACAGTAATAATCCAAGAAGCTCAAGGAGAATATCCGTGGTGAAATGGTAGCCATTACACCAGTATTACTGAAGAAAGTTCTCAATCATTTTCGTTTGCGGTTAGAGGAGTGCCGTCGTAGAGAGGGTCACCATTTAGATGATGTTATTTTTAAAAAATAAACTCCATTTATTACTCTACAATGCCTTAGATTTATTTTAACCATACCTTTTGTATTTATTTTTTAATCTATTTTTTAAATATGCAGGTTCTATTGCGCCACCCTGTATATGTTGACAATATCAGTCATTTTGGATTGTCAGTTTGATTTGACAGATAAAAGGTTAGTCGTGTTTTTTACTATTCGAAATGGAAGCGTCCAGAAGAGACCGAAGACCGAAAAGCACGTCAAGTTCCGTCAAATGTTAAGGTTTTGCTCACTGTTTTCTTCGATTGCAATGGCGTGGTGCATCATGAATTCTTGCCACAAGGTCGTACGATCAATAAGGAATACTACCCTTTAGTTATGCGCCGTTTGCGCGAAGAAATTCGTCAGAAATGCTCAGAATTGTGGAAAAACCAATCATGGATTTTGCACCATGATAACGCACCAGCTCACACACCGATGCTTGTGCGTGAGTTTTTGGCCGAAAACTAAACCGCAATCTTGCCTCAACCACCGTATTCACCGGACTTGACCCCCGCTGACTTTTTCCTCTTCCCAAAACTAAAGACACCGATGAAAGAAAAGCGTTTTTCTGCGATTGGAGAGATAAAAGAAAAATCGAAAAAGGAGCTGTTGGCGATACCAAAAGCTCGTTTCAGAAGTGTTGCGAGGATTGGAAAAAACACTGGCATAAGTGTATTACATCTGAGGAGGATTATTTTAAAGGGGGCAAGATAGTTATTGATGAATAAATAAATACTTTTTGAAAAAAATTTAAAATGCCGGTTATTTTTTGATCATACCTCGTACATGAAAATATATTTCGGAAATTGTAAGAGAATATTTAAGTTATATATATACTTATTTTCTAATTCAATTCATTATGAATATTATGGTGGCGTAAAAATTGCAGACGTAAATCACCCGGACTTGTAACTTCTGTCACAACGAATTGAAAGCAACTCAACAATTTCAAAGTTATCTGAAAATCACCAAATTTTGCCCACTGTTTTTAACTTTATGTTTGGTGTAGTAAAGAGGCGCGGGTGATTCTCAGAGAGGAGCCAGAGGACACAGAGTGACATTTTGCTGTTCATACAGTCATTTATCAAACTGAGTTTTTTTTTTGTCCCCTTTGCATGTGTCAACTAACGCTCTCTGTACTATAACAATAGTTAAAGGACGAGACGGGAAGCAAGTCTGTAACCTTTGGTTATAATGTATTCCGGGAACAATTTCCATTACCCGCAAGGTAAAACATGTTATCTAACAGCCAGCGATATACAAGATGGTTTTGCAGTCACCTCAATTCCACTTAGCTGTTTTAGTCGTAGCTGATAAAAATGACTTAAATGGAAACTTAAAAACCACCTAAGATGAAATACAGTGTTAGGGAGAGTAGCAAAATTGTTGAAAACTTTAGCATTGATATAAACAAATTAAAAAAAAAAAAATAAAACATAAATTTAAAAAAATTAAGCAAAAATATTTTTGAATATTGTTTTGTGGAGGGCTTAAAACTTCAAAATAACCACCAAATTTACATATTTTTAAAGTCTAAAGTCTAACAATGACCCTGACAACCGCTACTTCCTGTTCGAGTTTGACAGCCGTTCAACCACTTCCGTTTCCTTTGGTAAACAAAGTTGTTTACAACGGTATGGGAAAACCTACGCTCTGGGACTACCCAAACTCTGCTCTCCATCTGCCCTCCTTACTGTGGTTTTAATTTGCATATTGAACTTTATCGGTAGAAAACACAAACAAATTTCCATTGCCGACAACTATTGTCCAGAAAAATGTAACATATTGTATAACAAAAGCCTGAAATTGTTTTGTTTTATTTGTTAGCCATTTAGCAGATCCAATGGCCCTGCTAACAGCCGCTCAACTTTGTACGGCCTGTCATTCATTCTCTCATCCACCATCCAAATAAATGCAAAAAACAACAACGCTTTTGTGATGGAAATGGCAATTCTCGATAGCTTCCTCTGTGATGTGTTGCCATTGTTCAAATGTTTCAAAATAGTAACAGCTTATGATTCTCTCCCCTCTCGCCCCTTTACGGCTCGCAATACCATCACCCTATTAAAAGTTTGTTTTCGAATTGTTGGCCAATATTACGGGAGTATATTTCGGCTGTACAAAGGGCATAGGTTAACATAAGCGCCGCCAACAAAATGACGCGTTTTTTATGACTTGAAATAAATCGCTTTGAAATCGATAGCAATTTCAATAGGCAGGGATTCTATAGTTGGGAGGCAACACCAATTCAGTGAGTACAGAGGCATTGACTATTAGAAAATTAAGAAAAAGCCACAAATTTGCAACCATTTTATTTCAGCCAACAACAAATTACTGATAATTGATATTTTCAAAATCAAATTATGTTATTTGTATGTCATTTTATTATGTCATCGACATTTCCTACTTCTATGCACTGCTAGGATTTTTACATACAAGAGCGGCTCTAAAGCTAGACGACCTAACAAAGAAGACACAAAAAAGCTGGCGAAAAGTTTCTTATTTTTCAACATAATCGCCTTTTAACTTGATACACTTTTTCCAGTGATATTCAATAGCTTCTATATACTGTTTACAGCAAGAACTGGAAGACTCCTTAAAATAGCCATCAACCGTAGACTCCCTCTCTTAATTGTTGGCAAATCTTTTACCATCGAGCCATATTTTCGAGTTTGGAAATAGAAAATTTTTTCAAGTTTGGAAATAGAAAACGGAAAATTTTTTCATGTTTGGAAATAAAAAATGGTATGTGAGAGCTAAATCTAATGATTAACATGCGTGCTGAAGCAATTCGAAATTTAGTTTTTTAATTTTGACCATCACAATAGTGGATGTGTGAACTGGAGCATTGTCTTAATGATGCAACACATTCTTTTCCGCTAAATGCGGTCTTTTTCCATAATTTCATCACCTAAACGCTGCAAATAATTTGCATAATATTCGCCATTGATGGGTTCTCTTTTCTGAAGGTATTCAATAAAAATAGTCCCATGAGCATCCAAAAAAACATACCCCATGACCTTGCCTGCACATGGAACCGCCTTCGCCTTCATTGGACACGATTCCCCCATTCCAGTCCACTGCTTCGGTTACTCCTTTGTCTTAAGTGTGAAGTGGTGGACTCATATCTCATCCATTGTTATACATCGATGCACAAATTCAGCTCTATTGCGGTGAAACATCACCAAACTCTCTACAGAAACATCTTCATGACGCTGTTTTCTCTCTATTGAAAGCAAGCACGGCACCCATCTTGCTCACAGCTTTCTTATGTTCAAATCTTCGGTCAATATCCCATATATAACACTTTCTAGAATGTCTGCTATATCAGCTAGCTCATGCACCCTCAGCCGACAATCACTCAATTACATTTTGTGGATTTTCTTAATTGTATCTGGCGTGGACACCTCAATTAGTCGACCACTACGTTGTGTTGGCAGCTCGTAAGGCCTCGTTTAAACTCTGCTATCCAATATTTTTCAGTCGTAAAATACGAAGCAAACTCCCCCAGAGTAGAATCTAGCTCGGCTTTAATATTGGATGGACTGAGATCTTTCAAATGGATATATTGAATTACATAACGATGATAAAGTTTTTCCATGTTTATAAATTCACTGAGATCGTTTTCTTTTCATAGCTCACATAAAAAGACTAAACAATGCGACATCTTGAAACTTAAAACATACGAGGTGTGTTCAAAAAAAAGATGAATTTTCACTTTCCTCAAAAAATATTTATTTGTTCATCAATTCCTATTTTATCTCTTTCAAAGTAGTCCTCCTCAGATGGAATACGAGTACACTTGTGGCAGCGTTTTTCCAATCTTCAAAGCAGTTCTGATATGCACTTTTTGGTATGTCTTTGAGCGCTCTCAGCGATTCGGTTTATATCTCCTCAATCGCCTCAAAACGCCGTCCTTTCATGAGTCTCATCAACCTTGGAAACAGGAAAAAGTCGTAGGGGTGAATACGGTGGCTGAGGCCAAATAACCTCTCACAAGCAAAGATGAGTGAGCAGGTGCATTGTCAAGATTTTTTTTCTACAATTCCGGGCGTTTTTTTCATATTGCTTCACACAAACTGCGCATAACTTCAAGGTAATATTTCCTATTTACTGTACGACATTGTGGTATGAACTTTTGATGCAATACGTCATGGTAATTGAAGAAAATCGTGAGCAAAACCTTGGCATTTGATCGAACTTGGCGTGTTTTTTTTGGTTTTAGTTCTTCTGGACTCTTCCATTATGACGGTTGGCTTTTAGTTTCGATGTCATAATCATATACCCATGATTCGTCACTTGTTATGACCTTTTTAAGGAAATCTGGATCATATCTGGCGTCATTCAACAATTCCCGAGCGATGCTCATGCGAGTTGTTTTTGGTCAAAATTCAGCAATTTTGGAACGAACTTCGCTGCCACACGTTTCATGACCAAAAATTTCCGAAAAGATTGCATGGCATAGGCCAACCGATACGTCGACATCCTCGGCAACTTCTATAATTGTGATTCGACAATTCACCATAACAATTTTCTTCACTTTCTCAACATTTTTATCGGTAGTTGATGGGCTGGGACGTCCAGAGTGAGCGTCGTCATTCACATCTTCTCGACCTTCTGTGAAAAGCTTGTACCACTTGTAAACACTTTTTGACTCTTACCGTATGCCACTGTCAACATTTCAAATATTTTTGAGTACTTAATATCATTTTTTACACAAAATTTGGAGCAACTTCTTTGATCCATTTTTTCGATAGCAGAAAATCACCAAACACGCAAAACACGTGACTTATTTATGCCTCTCATAAACAAATTAAACATTTTATATGGATAAAACCGTCAACATATCTTCGAGACGACTATACCAACATAAAAAAGAATAATAATCGAACGTCGAATGTACGTAGCCAGCGAAATTTGAAATTTCACCTTATTCTTTGAACACACCTCGTATATTTTATAAGTTTGCCACTTTTCACTTTCACTTTCACGGCTAGTTTTGGGACCGCCCTCATAGAAGTATTCATGAACCACACAGTACATTCGATAAAGAATCGCCATAGCTCATGTGTATTTTAAGCGACAGTCCTAATGGTGGATGTGATTATAGGAAAATGTTATAAAAGAAATTTTTTTTTTCGGAAATGTGGACGAATTCGATAAGTTATATATGAGAAGAGGGCATTTTGTCGTACCCATTGGACTGGCGATGAGTCTTTATATCATATATTATGATCCGCAATTGGGATAAATTGGTCCAGTAAGGAAACATTTGATCTTACAATAACTATAACCAAGCTTTAAAATATGAAGCTTTTTTATAATTTTTGAGGTTCTCTTTAATATTTATTTGTTAATAAACAATTACATATACATAATGGAACTTTTGCAGTTGATATGCGTTTTTAATGTACCAACATGAATAATATTAAAAATTGAATTTTCCACAGGAAAAATCATATTTGGCGATTTGAATTATGCATGAATTTGTTTTTGACACGTTCGTTTATCTTGCACTGATTCATCTCGTATGTCACTCTATATGTAGGTGCATAAGCTTCGACCAAACAACAATTTTTGGGCATTACTTTTAACTAAATCCATTATATAGAATTTGAATTTTGAACATTTACATGCATGTAGTTTAGTTATTTGAAAATGTGCATCATCATATGTTAGATATCGTTTTATTGAAGATAGGAAATATTTTTTACTCATTTGATATTGTTTTTCAACCTTTTTGAAAGACTACTACTTAATCAAATCAATTAACACATCTCATAACATTAACATTAGAATTTTTTTCGCCTGAAAGAACATTCTTTTTTAAAATTCCAACAAATTTCACATCAGTTCTTAAATCCTTTTAGCATTATAACACTCTATTCATAATGATGACACTGATTGTGTGAAGTAGCACTCAAAGCAAATTCCCTAAATAAGTCTATGCACAATTATCGAGCATTTTAACAAACAGAATAAATCAAAGATGCTGATGCATTACAAGGATATGCAGCACTTGAATAGCTGATGATGATTCTCCCTTTTAGCTGTCCCCAAAAAAAGCAATGCTAACTAACACTGTTCGCATGTCCTCGCACTGTGTGAGGGTATGTATGTATATGTATACGTATGTGTGTATAAGTGTGTGTGTCAACAACTCCATATTAGTTGCTAGCTAGAGTTGTATGCATTAGTACAAAAAGGAAGTCGGAGTAAAAGGACAAAATCGAAGCGACACAAACAAATTAAAAAATAACGAAAACAGGATACTTTTTTAAAGTAATGCAGTAACTTCACGTTTCCCCTAACGAAGGAATGTGTGACTAAGTTTGTTGTTGTTATTTCTTATATATAAAATTGACTTGTCAAAAATTTTGTATGTGGCAGCGAAGTGTCGTTGGACATGATCTTACTCTCCAACACACACACACAATGTACTCACTTCAGTTACTTCAATGCCAGGATTGAAATGTACTTCAGAAGGTACTATAAGCGATTCATTTAGTACTATCTGAAGTCTTTTTTCACTTCAATTACTTCTTTGCCAGGATTGAAAAATATATTACTTTTGTACTTTTTTTAATACTTTTTGCATCCGAAAAGTACTGTGAGCGATTCATTTAGTACTATCTGAAGTCTTTTTTTCACTTCAGTTACTTCTAAGCCAGGATTGAAATATATATTACTTTTGTATTTTTTTATTACTTTTTGCATCCGAAAAGTACTATGAGCGATTCATTTAGTACTTTCTAAAGTCTTCTTTCACTTCAGAAATTATTTATTCATTTCAGTACTTTATTTATTACTTTCCGAAGTCTTCTTTCACTTCATAATACTTTTCGGACGCAAAAAGTATTAAAAAGCACAAAAGTAATATATTTTTCAATCCTGGCATAGAAGTAACTGAAGTGAAAGAAGACTTCAGAAAGTACTAAATGAATCGCTCATAATACCTTCTGAAGTGAAAGAAGACTTCAGAAAGTACTAAACGAATTGCTCATAATACCTTTTGAAGTGAAAGAAGACTTCAGAAAGTACTAAATGAATCGCTCATAATACCTTCTGAAGTGAAAGAAGACTTCAGAAAGTACTAAACGAATCGCTCATAATACCTTTTGAAGTGAAAGAAGACTTCAGAAAGTAATAAACGAATCGCTCATAATACCTTTTGAAGTGAAAGAAGACTTCAGAAAGTACTAAATGAATCGCTCATAGTACTTTTCGGATGCAAAAAGTATTAAAAATGTACAAAAGTAATATATTTTTCAATCCTGGCATAGAAGTAACTGAAGTAAGAATTTTATTCATTTTTGAACAAGTAACCATTTTAACAACGCTTATATTGCCAATTTGTTGAAATAGTACGAGTTTGCCTTTAATACAGCTGATAACCTAAAATCGCTTTATGGCTTTTCCTACACAAAAAGTGTTTTTGTGGTCTCTCTAGACTTTTCACTGTACCGCTAAATTGACAATTTGTTATTTTTTTAGGTAGCTTTTATAGCCTTATGGCGACATATTATTTTATAATTTCTAAATATATCGGTTTTCCAATTTTATGTCAATTTTTACGAACTATCTTCCCAACCAAGTGCTTGTTATGAATTTAAAAACAAGGTTAAGGTATTTGTATTCTTTTAAGGTATATTCTTTTAAGGAGGAACTAGTTCACATAGTTCTTTTCAGTCTCAGAATAGCCCCAACGAACCAATTTATTCCGAAAGTACATAACTCTAAAATAGAAATAAAATAATAAGGTTTTTGCTATCTATTTATCATCAGGGACCATCACCGAAACACAATCAAATCCAAAACACTTTTGGTTTATTTCAGTTTCTGGCATCCAAACCAAAATCTCACGGAATTTTTAAATATCATTCCGACAACCGCATCAAAATTGTATTACATTTTGTTTCTGTTTCATCAAAACGAAATTATCAACGTTTTAGACTTTGATTTATATGCACGAAAAGAAATTAGAAGCAATTTTGAATTCCAATCCAGTTTATGAAACATTTTGTTTGTAATTCAGTTGAAAATTCGCAATTAAAAGAAAATTAATAAATTTTCGTAAATTCGAAAAAAAAAATAATTTGATTCATTTTGCTTATTGCAGTTAAGCTCCAGCACCTTTTCTCTACCAAGAATTTACACTTCAGTTCTGATTCAAATTAAGAAATGAAATCTCACCGAACTATGTTTTTATTTCAAGTTTTCAAATCAAAATATTTCTTTCATTATGTTTTGATAGAAGACCAGAATCAGGATCAGGTTTCTAAATTCGTTTAAAGTAACAAACGAATTAAAATGTTAAGTGAGTCGTTGTTCCGAATATGGATCACTCACGCATATCTAATATGAAAGGTGTCCCAACGAGAACGCAAGATTTAAATTTGGCGCCATTCGAAGTGTCATTGTTTTACATTTGAACAATTGTTATTGTTTGCTAGTAGAAGGCACGAGGTTAGTAAAAATGGAGCGCTACACGAATGAACAATGCATTCTCATTGTGAAATCAAAACCAAAACGTGGTAGGACCTTCCTGAAAGTTGTTGCTTATAATCGAGGTTAGCAACTTCAAAATGTCTCCAGTATAAGAACAAGCAAAATCAAAAAAAAAAAAAAAAAAATTGGAAATAAGTACCGAAATATAACGAATTCTCAATATTCTTACTTGATGTACAATCAACATAAATATCAGAAAGTATAATAAGAAATGTAAGACCACTTACTTGACACATTCATTAAAAAAAAAACCATAACTGCATGACAACAGGTTCAAATCTAGCTTAATTTTCGGGCTGTGTAACCATCTATTAGGTAATTTCAAACATTTATTGAGCAGAATATCATGGACCCGAGTTCACTTCTGAATCGGCATAACAGTTGTGAATTCATTCATTCACATTTCTTGTTTCTTTTTTCATTTATCCATTCGCATTTACATTTTCCAAGAATCATTCAACAGTACAAGGGCAGTCTCAAACTAGCCGACCTAACGTACAGATGTTGCCAGTAGTTGAAAAAAAAGTATTTTGGTATTAATATTTTTTTAAAGTGGCAACCTTACAAAACATACGTATTAAGTTCCAAGGCGGTACCATGTTTAGTATTTAAGCAATCAATAGCAAACGATCTCAGTGAATTTGCTAAACATGGACAAAAATTGGTTACCGTTATGTACTCGCATATGCAGATGACATAGACATCATTGCGAGATGTTACTGCAGCCTTCTCAAGCATCAAGAAGGAAGCAGTGAAAATGGGTCTGAGGACAAAACAAAGCTATTGGTTTCAACGAGCAAAGAGTCCACTCGTTTGGGGCGTTGTGTGAACGTTGACAACTATAATTTTGAAGTGGTGGAAGAATTCATCTACCTCGGTTCTGCTCTAAACAAAACGAATGATGTCAGCATGAAGATAAAGAGGAGAGTATTGCTTGCTAACAGATGTTACTATGGGCTAAGCAAGAGATTCTATGATACAACCCTCTCTCGACAAACAATAATCCGACTGTACCAGACGTTGGTTCTACCTGTCTTGTTACATGGCGCAAAATCCTGGGTTATGACCCAAGCGGAATCAGTAGTGGCAGTTTTCGAGAGGAAAATACTCCGAAAAGCTCAGCTTCTCATGAACAATGAGCTCTATGAGCTATATGCCGATATCGGCTAAATCAAACGCTTTGATATACAGCGATTGCGTTGGCTGAGTCATGTTGTGCGGATGGACCCAAATGATCCGGCATGGAATAGTTTTCGACAGCAAACTCGATGGACGACGCAGAAGAGGGCGATCACTACTCCGTTGGCAAGATCAGGCTTTTCAAATACTATCGAAACTTGGTGTGACAAATTGGAGGAGAAGCGCATAAGAACGAAGCGCTTGGAATTATTTTCTACGGGCGGCATATAATAGATGAGGATGTCTATTCCAGTCGCCACATAAGAGGAAGAAGTTATGTAATTTAATATTTCCATTTCAAAGGCCTCAGTCCAACCAATATTAAAACCGAGTTAGATTATACTCTGGAGTAGTCTGCTCCTTTGTTTGCGACTGTAAAATATTGGGTAGCAGAGTTTAAACTATGTCATACGAGCTGCAAAGATGAACACCGTAGTGGTCAACCAACTGACGTGTTCACGCCAGATACGGTTAGGAAAATCTACCAAAATGTTATTGAATGGTGGTCGTCTGAAGGTGCATGAGCTACCTGAAAAGATAGACATTTCAAAAAGCGCCATGATCGATGATTTGAAGATGAGAAAGCTATGTGCAAGCTAGGTGCCGCAATTGCTTTCAATAGAACAAAAATAGAGCTACGAAGATGTTTCAGTAGAGTGTTTGGCGTTGTTTGACCACAACGAAGATGAGTTTTTGCGTCGGTTTGTAACCATGGATGAGACATGGATCCACCACTTTACACCTCAGACATAAAAGCAATCAAATCAGTGGACTTAAATGGGAGAATGGGAGAATCGCGTCCTAAGAACGCAAAGACGATTCCATCTGCAGGGAAGATCATAGCGTTTGTTTTCTGAGATGCGCTTCGGAATATTTTTATTGATTATCTTTAGAAAGGAAAAACCATCAACGGGGAATATTATACTCATTTACTGTAACCTTTAGCTGATGAAATTTTGGGAAAAAAGTCCTCATTTGGTGAATAAGAAAGTGTTGTTTTATCAAGGCAATGCCTCAGCCCAAACATCCAGTATTGCGATGGCCAAAATTAAGGAATTAAAATTATAATTGCTTTATCACGCACCTTATTCGACAGATTTAGCCTCTCTGGACTGTTTTCTGTTTCAAAACTTACAAAAATGACTCGGTGGTAAAAGATTTGTTTAGAATGATAGTGGTGGAGTTTGGTGTTAATGGCTATTTCATGGAGTTTGACAGTTCTTAATATAAACAGGGTATAGAAAAACAGGGCTGGTAAAAGTGTATCTGAAAAATAAAGAAAATGTTTCCCAACGAAGACATAGTTCAGTCGGCTAGATTTGTGACCGCCCTCGTTTGTTGAAAATTTGTTAAAGTCTTTCAACTCGGTGTAAATCATGACAAAATTATATTGACTTTGTATGAACCATGTGCTATATGAGCTATATATTCACATCGACGTGGTTAAGCGCATTAAAATACAGCGATTGTTTTGGCTACTACCAAAAATTAGTGTGAAGTATAGGAGAAGAAGCATGGATGATTGAAATAGTACCTTTCGATATGTATTTTATTACCATTTTAGCGACGTTGTTTATTATCCCTGCCCTATGCTATTTGAAGACTCAAGATTCAAAGTCACTTCGCATGAGCTGCTAAAGTAGTGGTAGGGCTACGTACGAATGAAAGGAAAAAAGCAAATTTCCCATGTTGATTTGGTATCATTTTAAACAAGGACACTCTAGTTGCTAAGAAGGGGAGAAGGAGCTCCTACCCGTACATACTTGAGTTGAGCCCGAGTTATTTGCTCAAGTAGTGGTATCCGTTATATTCTCGTCTTACCGCGTGTGGTGGTGGGGTGGGGTTTGGGTATATAATACCTATCTTTTTTACGTAGAGCATCATGATGATGATGCTGCTGACGAGGTTCGCTAGAGAATTTGGCGTGAGCTATGAGTGACAGTGATCAAAAAGCATTCACATATTTCTACACATTATCACTGCATAACATGTATGATACACGTTCCAAATTGTATCCTATGGCACATGTGAGCGAGCACAATGAGGACATGAAGTGTACATGAGGACGGACGTCTTAGTAGTATGAATATGTGTGTGTGTGTTACCAAAATCATCCACTCATATTTATTACGTTTGCATTTCTTTTGCATATTTCTTCGTTTTCATATTTTTTTGGCGCGCTTTCTTTTCTTTTTTTCGGGGATATATATTTCACTTTGTGCAAACGTACGTGAATGTACTCATATAATGGCATCCCAAGGAATGCCATGCAGTATTTTTTCCTACAATATTTGGTTATATGTACGAGTATATACATATTTCACGCTCTTTTTCGTGAGTATAAGTATGCAAGTGAGTGTGTGTTTGTATGTTTTATACAATTCCAAACTGATATTTGTCTTTCTATACATTACGTTCTACATGATTTTTTTTTTTTTCATCACATTGCTCCTTGTTCATTCATTCAATATACGCTCAATTCATACCTTGACTCAATTATTTCCCTAGAGTGTTGACTTTTTCATTTCATTTTTCCGATTTCTTTTTTCCTCACCGTAGAGTTTTTTTTTCGCCACAATGTAGAAGGAAATCCTTATATTTCTTCTGCTTGGCTTTGCCTTTATGTCGTTTCTCATATTTATTTTAATTCAAGCGTGAGTTTCTATTTCATTTTATATTAAGTTAAACAATTCATAGGTATAAAGAGAGATAGAGGGTGGGGCCGAAATGGTGTACTGGCAGCAAACTATGTTCACAATTGTATTGGTTTTTTTTCTACGATTTCTTCACCTCTATCATCGCCATCATCAGCGCCTTTTTCATCGGGATTGTTGTTCAGTGGATTGTTAAATATTGAAGGATTTATGACAGGTGATAGTGCGATGGGAAACGAAATCATAGTGGCTTCTTTAAAAAGATTCATATAGTTGAAATAATTGCAAAATCAAGTTATAAATTTCATATAAATAACATCATATGAATACCATTACAAACCATTATATGTAGGAGTTTATCAAATAGGATAATCTACCTGCTGAAGGTTTAAGCAGAACAATTTTTGAGCATAGAAATTGTCATCATTCAAAATTTAGGGAAACGAATTCAATACGAATTTGTTATACTAACAATAATTATGATTGGAGTAAAGGAAAAAGTTCAATAAGAAAGGGAAAAAGGTGGATGTTTTCGGATTATTCCCTACATTCATTCATTCATTTATTTATGCTACGTATACTTAAATTCTTTGCAGACTAGTCTTAATTAATTTAAGTTAATTAACTTAACAATTTAAGTTAATAGCATTAATTGAATAACTGTTTATGTAGATTCGGATTAAAAAAAACTAACAAAAAAAAAATGACCTATAAACTTATCATTGCTATAGATTGTCTGGTGAAAAAGTAGTGAAAAGGTGACATGATATGATTTAAATACCGGCTTATACATTTTCCGTTTTCAAAAGTTAAGTTAAATAAAACACACATAAAGCTATGATTTCGATTAAACTTTTATTTCATTATAATGCCTGAACCTTGCAATTATATAAGAAATGCAATGTCATTTAGATTACCCCCTCTAGATTGGTTGCGGCAACGGATCCTATTCATGTAGTTTTCGACCACTTTTTCGCACATTTCGGGCGGTATCTCGGCCATAAATTGACGAATCTTGCAAACCACATACCCGTCTTGTTAAAATCTCATATCGTCCAGTTCATAAACTTTAATTGCAGGCCAAAAGAAAGTCGGTTATCATACTTTCATAGCCCTCTAAATTGACACAATGGTAGCTGTTCCACTCACATAAAGCTATGATTTCGATTAAACCTTTATTTCATGGTAATGCCTGGACCTTGCCATTACACAAGAAATGCAATGTCATTTAAATGACTCCCTCAAGATTGGTTGCGGCAACAG
Organism: Philornis downsi; assembly: GCA_019455685.1. NCBI lineage: Eukaryota > Metazoa > Arthropoda > Insecta > Diptera > Muscidae > Philornis > Philornis downsi. The sequence continues at coordinate 731,908 of JAHXMU010000746.1, forward strand.
ATCCTTTTCTGGTAGTTTTCGACCACTTTTTCGCACATTTCGGGCGGTATCTCGGCCATAAATTGACGAATCTTGCAAACCACATATCCATCTTGTTAAAACCTCATACATTTCACTTCATAATCTCTAATTGAAGACCAAAAAAATTGCTTATCATACTGCTATAGCCCTCTAAATTGACACAACGGTAGCTGTTCCTTCAGCGTGATTCTGGAAAACGCGATATTTACGCCAATGAATATATTACCTGACTATTATACATTTACAGAGATTCCAGTCTCTTCGAAATTCTTTATAATTTTGCCAATTTCTTGCAATTTCTTGAAATGTTTGCCATTTTCGAATATATGTCGTTTAACAACCGAAGAACGCGTACAAATAGTTAAAACTTACTTTAAAAGTGGTGATTCGTGTATTACGGGTTTATTATGGTCATTATAATCGATCTATTATAATGACCATAATCAACCCGTAATTTACGAGTCACCACTTTTATAGTAAGTTTTAACTATTTTTAAGCGTACGAATACATTGGATAGTCGAGCAATCAACAAGTCTGGTAAACGTTTCCCAAACTGTGAATCATCAGAATCATCGTCAAACTGTAGGTCCTGTTGTGTAAGTCTATAAATCAAATGCGTAAAAGGCTACTTAATGCGAGAAGCGCTCCTGTAATATATTCATGAACTACAAGGAAACTGCTTTTACTAATAGAAATTACAGACGAAAACCTATTTTTTTTTTTTGACTCCACTTCAAGAAAACTTAACGTGTTCCCAATGCGATTTAATTAACTACAGCTGAATAAAAAATTTGAACAAAAGATATGTTAAAGACCTATTTGAGTTAATGATATATAATAAACTTTAAAGAGCACTTGCAAAAAAAGCTGAATTTATTCAGAGTTATCCATTTTTCGGTTTCAAAAGTAAAGTTAAATAAAACACACATTTGGTATCGTGGAACGTATTTCCACATCAACGTAACTTTATTAATTCATCAAAATGTGCAAAGTTGCTCTATTTATACTAAAATGACTTATTCTAGAAAATGCTACGATATTTCAGAGAGAACACATATTTACATAATGGGTGCAACAAAGACAAACATATTTACAGAATAACGTTGTTTCTCATAGACTTAATTCTAGAATGTTCTTATTTACATAACAAGTGAAAAGGAGATAACAACCGACCATATAATGGGAGTGAGAGGAACAAACATAACTTACTGTCGTAAACGAAAATCTAGAAAAGTCCTATTTACAGATAAAGAGGAAAAGATATTATATACATCATTCTTAAATGTTCTAGGCGTTGTTTCAAGAATATACACTTAGAGAAATTACACTCATATACTACACACATAAGGCTATGATTTTAACGAAACTTTATTTCATTATAATACATGGACCTTGCCATTGTGTACGAAATACGTCATTTAAATGATCGCCTCTGGATTGGTTGCAGCAATAGAGTCTTTTGATCAGCATTTTTAAAGAAACACGGAGCTAATGTCGTAGCTCATTAATATTGGCCAAATTCAAAGCAATAACAGTTTTGCGTTTGAATTAAATTTCGATGTTTTTTTTTAACTATGATGTAAAACGATATGCTTTCATTGGCTTGTAAACAAAGTAACAGGTCACCGTTTAAAAAAAAAAATGAGCGCGCTGTCATTAGCCATTCCGTTGCTACAGGAACGTGAATTTGATAGCACTTCAAGTACCTACTCCTACATATCGCTAACAAAATTCAACTCTATATTTTTAGGACACCTTACTACAGTTTTTTTACTACCTCTTGTACCATGTATACGCTTTTGATGTCCTCGTACATAACGTAGAATATTCGTTTATAAATACAAATTTATAAATATGCATAAATCTGCCCATCTCTCAAAATGTTTACAATGAATGCCCCACAATAGGAGAGTCAGGTAAAAAAGAGTCTGATTCGGAAAGACAGATAAATCACTACCAAAATGCTCATGCTAAAGTCTGTCCAAGATTGAGTTAAAATTTTTTGAAAACACATACAAATTTCTTAGGCGCTGAAACTATCTCATGAAAATGTTGGCTTTTGTTGAACTAATGAAAACCATAATTTCATTGTCATCAAATCTTAGAAATACATGCTATTTCCGGATTATTTCTGGGATTAAACTTCTTCTTCTTAGGTGGCGACTGAAATAGACATACTTTTGTATTATACGCCGCCCGTAGAAAATAATTCCAAGCATTCCGATCTTCCGCGCTTCTCCTCCAATTCGTCACACCAAGCTTCGATAGTATTTCAAAAGAATGGTCCTTTCATTGGAGTTTCGGTCACCCTCTTCTGCGCCGTCCATCGAGTTCGTTGTCGAAAACTTTCCGCGGCGAAGCATTTGGGTACATCCGTACAACATGACTTAGCCAAGGCAATCGTTTGACCACGTCGATGTTGGCATATAGCTTATACATCTCATCGTTCTTGCGACCTCGATACTCTCTGTTAACGATGATGGGTCCACATATTTTCCAGAATATCTTCCTCTCGAAAGTTGTCAGTACTAATCCATCCACTTGCGTTATAACACGGGATTCTGTGCCATATAACAAGACAGGTAGAACCAACGTCTGGTATAGTCGAAATTTTGTTTGTCGAGAGAGGGCTTTATCATTGAATTGCTTGCTTAGCCCATAGTAAGATCTGTTAGCTAGCAAAACTCTCCTCTTTATCTTCATGCTGACATCATTCGTTTTGTCTACAGCGGAACCGAGGTAGATGAATTCGTCCACCGCGTCAAAATTATAGTTGTCAACGTTCACACAGCGTCCCAAACGAGTAGACTCTTTGTTCGTTGAAACCAATAACTTTGTTTTGTCCTCGTTTACCACCAGACCCGTTTTCGCTGTTTCCTTTACGATGCTTGAAAAGGTTGCAGTAACATCTCGCCAATAATATCTCTGTCATCTGCATATGCGAGTAACATATGGTTTTTGCTAAAGATGGTACCAGTCGTGTTAACTGCGGCTTTCCTCATAACCATCTCCAACATTATGTTGAAGAGTTCGCACGATTAAACGGATTAAACTAAAAATTAATTTTTATCTCTAAATTTAATGCTTTTGCAATATGGACTATGGATTACTTTTTGTATTGCGAAATTATTCTCTCCTGTTTTGCTCGTATATTTATTTATTATCCACGAAATTTTCACTTTTCTTCAAAGAGTTAAAGGAAATGTTTTGAAATTTGTACCACATTGAAATGCTAAACAAAATTAGCATTCGCAAACAACTAATTTTTGTTTTTTTTTTTTTTTTCAACCATCCACATTCTGGGTTACTCAACTTTTGATTAAATTCTTTAAAAACGCTTTAAGCAATGACCAAAAATATGTTTGCATGCAGCATTATTGCCATACTAAATAAAAACGAAAAAAAAAAAAAAAAACAAAGAAACCAGCAAAGAGTTTTCCTTCATTTACCGAATGCATACTCCACCTTCTCCCCCAAAAACAGAGTAAAAGGAAAAACACAATATAACCAAACCAGGAAACACTGGCGGGGAGACCTTAAAAAGCATACCAAAAATTCCGCCTAACTGTTGAATTTTTGTTGCCATTTTTTCTGGAGGACTTTGGCATTACTGGCGCTACCGACTAAGCTTCCTAAGAGAAATAAATTTGTAAGCATCGTAGCTGATGCGAACCCATCCCGAGGCTATAAAAAAGTAACAAGAGCAGCGCCAGTTTTTCAGCAAATCTCAATTTGTACGATACTTCTCGATTTTTTGAAGCTTTGTCTGCATACTTTTTTTGTGGCATTTTTACCAAGATGATTTCTCTGTTTTTTATGCCTGGTGGATCGTCCTTAGACTGTGTAAAGTGAGTGGTGTATTGAAAATTGTATAGCTTTAATTGTTTACTGCTCTCTTCCACTTTGGTTTCACACAGGCATCGATGGTAGTGGCAGCAGTGAAATTTGTTGTCTATAAAACAATCGTCAGTTATGGTTTTGATGCACGAAATTAAGCCTATCATCATCGTTATGGCAAAGAAATTATTATGGATAGAAATTCCTGCTGGCAGAAAAAATGCACACGAATGAACAGCACAAGAATGAAATTATTTTATATTTTCTAGCTTTATCATTTGCTTTCCGAGGATGCCGGGGATGGCTATAAAGTGGCACGTCTTGCAAAGGGCAACAAGATTGATTTCGAATAAACAATGCTCAGACTGTAAGGGAGCATAAAACATAGTCCAATTTATTTAAGAAATGCCTTGTGATGATTTCAAAATTTAATGTAAACAATACATTATTTGTATTCACTGCAGCAAAATGTGATGTCCTTCGATAAACCGTAAGCAAGTTGCATTTGTTGCTGCCTAAATCGTGCAGTAAGAATGTTGTACTGAAAGTTAAATAAAACTTTTTCTTTTTTTATAGTTGACATTGTTTTTAAACTTTAAAATAAATAAACTTTGTTCATTAAAATGACAATGGCCCCTTCGTATTTTTTCCAAAAATAGAAAACACGCAGAGTCAGTGTTGACCATCTAACAGAGCTGGTAAGATAGGCCTCACCTCCGCCAATGGGGATTATGTTCCGTACTAGCATAACCAATGTGATATCTCCAGGCTGCGAAGAAAGGGTTGACAATATGTGGTAGTACCAAAATTGTCAGCTCCTTTTCCTAGATAGCCCAAGTTTTACTTGGCTATCCCAGGGGGGCGTTGGCAATCGCATTGTAATATGCCCAGTGTGTCGCACACCGTGGGTAAGGCCTTCACGGCGAAACTCATGTTAAACCCTCCTGGACTTCTATACCAGACGTCAGTTCTACCTGTCTTGTTACGGACTTGTACGGACGGTGCAGAAGAGGGCGACCAAAACTCCGTTGAAAGGACCAGACTTTTGAAGTACGATCGAAACTTGGTGTAACGAATTGGAGGAGAAGCGCGGAAGATTGAAGCGCTTGGAATTATTTTCTACGGACAGCGTGTAATGGACGATTTCCATTCCAGTCACCCCGCTGCTCCGATGGAGCAGCTCCTGCTGCTAGATATTAAAATACAGGGTGGGCCATATGAGTGTTGGCGATTTAATTCTTCAATTTCTCGGTACCGCACGGCGCGGGGTGGCGGGAGGATATGTTGTTCGCTGCGCCGCTTCCTGGAAATTTAGTCGTCATGGAGCCGTACACGGGAGTGCAGCGTGCATTTTGTGTCCGAGCGTATTACGAAAACAATAAATCAGTGATTACTGCACGACGTTTGTATCGGCATGAACACGGTTTACACGATTTAAGTGAAGTTCCAAGCGCCAATGTGACACGAAAATGGATCAGAATGTTCGAAACAACCAGCTCAACAGTACCAATTACGGTTCGTGGTCGCCCAGTTTCTGCACGATCAGCCGACATTGTGGAGCGTGTTCGTGTTTCAGTTCAGCGAAATCCGCAACAGTCAACACGTAAGAGAAGTCAGTCTTTGGATGTCAAAAGAACAACTTTACGACGAATTTTGAAACGTGAACTTCAAGGCAATACCTTGAGGATGTGGTTTCAACAGGGTGGGGCCACATGTCATCCATAGAGCTGCTGAAAAATGTTTTTCCTGGAAAACTCATTTCAAAAAGGGGGGATATTGAATGGCCCTCACGTAGTCCCGATCTCTCTCTATGCGAGTATTTTCTATGGGGCTACCTCAAATCGGTAGTGTACGAGAATAATCCGACCAATTTAGAGCAGTTAAAGAGGAACATTATTCAGGAAAGTAACAAAATACCAAGAACAACTTTTCAACGAGTTTTCCAAAATATTAAGTTGGCACTAAAGTTTGAGGTTTGATTTTGAATGTCGAATATCTGCTTAAGGGGCATTGATAATCGCATCTCAATTAGCATACTTTGTCACGTAGCTACCTCCAGGCAAATGTTCAATGGGATATACGCCTGAACATCGGAATACCTATACAGAAGATGTTTGGAAAATACTGCAAATGGTTTTGGTTATAAACAAATTAATATCCGCCCGAGAGGTGAAATTAGAATTCGGCCATTCCTGCAACTTTAGGTGAAGGAAATTGTAAAGTCATCGATTTTTACGAATATCTCTTTAAAGCTTCATTCGTATCATAGCAGAAGATTTGTATCACTTTAATATCTTTTTCACTAAGTTCGTGCCTGTTGTGGCAAACCTCATTCCTTTATCTCCTATATTTATGCATATATTTCCTTCATTCCTATCTCTTTGGATTCATTGTCTTGCATTCATAAGCAATTTTCATAATTCCTCCAGGGAAATTGTTTGGTAACGAACATCATACATAGATTTACGTAGTATTTCTGTGAAAGTTACACAGCATAGTTTAGCCAACATTTTAAAGTCCGTTCGCAGTCATATATTTCGTATTCAATAACGACGGATAAATTAAAGGATATATTTTAATTCTCTTACTAAAAACAATAGCAGCCAGTGCATTGTGGGCCAGAAGCTTATCCGAAGTAACTAGAAATCACAATACCGTTTTTAGAATATTTCAATAGAAATATTTCAATAATTCATTTGCAAAAAGGTACTTCTATATGCCGCTTCCAAGTTTTTAATAAATTGATTTATGCTCAAATACGATTAATTTCTTTGGATTCCACTGTCACATAAACATATATACGCGATTTTTTTTAATCGTAGTTTTTTTTTAAATCGAATAAAACACTCAAATTTGCCCTTTAATTTTTAAAGATAATTTCAAGTTGTTGTCCGCGGCTCCATCTCAAAATACCCATTCGTAAGGTCCAATTTTTTGTCACTTTTTCGAGCATTTTGGCCTGTATTCCACGAATAACACGTTATGTTATTCTGTAAGGCTTAAGTGGTATTCGGCTTGTCCACATAGACTAACGACTTGACATAACCCCACAAGAAATAATCAAGAGGCGTTAAATCGCAAGATCTTGGGGGTCAACTCACAGGACCAAATCGAGGGATAAGCTGCTCACCAAATTCATCCCTCAACATATTCATTGTTTCACGAGCAGTGTGGCATGTTGCATCGTCCTGATGAAACCACATGTCAACCAAGTTCAACAAAGAGAAATTCTTTGTGGTTGAGTAACACATACCCACTCCCTGAGAACGGTGACGAATTGACATTTCACGATCGTCATTAACACTGGTCGCTACGGCTGCAATATTTTCTTCGGTGCGCACTCTACGCATGCGAGTCGATGGTTTTATTTCCAACAAAGTAAATTTGGTGAGAAATTTGGAGACGACAGCACGAATTGTTGATTCAGCAGGTCGATTATGACGACCATAAAATGGTCGTATTAAACGATCCACATTTGTCACAGAGCATGAATGTTGATAACAAATTTCAACAATTTGCAATCGTTGCTCGTTTGTTAGTCTTTCCATGATGAAATGACAGAGTATGCTGTACACTTTTCACATTGACAGATGACTGAAAAAACTGAAACTTAAATCTTAAAAAAAAACTAAAAAACTTAAATCTTAAAAAATCAACCTGTATTAACACTTTTTACGGTCTAATTTCGGTCTGAAAACTCTGATCCAAAAACAAAATTTATTTGGTCGAATGAAAAAGTTCACCCAAAATGGTTGCTTTTTCATTGAAATAATGACTTTTATGAAAATATGTGGAAGACACGCCATAAAAAATAGCTTCCTTGCTAGACAAGGCTATGTTAAGTCCATTGGTGATTACGAAATTTTCCTCCACTTGGTGGATTTCTTGGTGAATTTCTGCTTCCAAGGATGTACTTTTTTGCTAGATAATTATTAACGGCAGTATAATCATCTTCCCCGGAATTATACGACGTAGAATATTAAGACAATTCTTTCTCAAAGCTTTTTTGATTTGAATAACAAACGTTGCTCTATTGTGCCCCTTATTATATTAAAGTCTTATTCGCTGATTATTCGGGTTTTAATAAAAATGCAGATAAGCTGGCCCGCAGTCCATTGACTGCAGTCAATTTGTTGATTCTCTGTTTCATTTCTCTACTCTTTTACAAATTAGCTCATCAATGTAAACTATAAGTTTTCATTATACACACACACACACACTCTCTCTGTTTCTAACATGCCCTTGTTCCTTTGGGGAACAATCATGAAGAAGAATCCCTTCTCTGTGTATTCCTTTTTACGATACGATCTGGCGTGTTGGTTTTTGTGGGATGTTAATGCTGCCTTTAAGAATCTGTACGTGAAGTAGTTAAGCGATAATAAAATCACTAAGTCACGTTTACATCAGGTTTTTATACGAATATTTAGGTTAGATCTGGTCCTGGTCCCGTAGACGATGTCCATCGTGAGGGACAAACTACTGCCAGAAACACGAATGAAGAGTTTTTTTGTTTTTGTTTGGTATTTGATTTTTCCGGTCAATAGAAGAGTGGAAAATGAAAAGCAATGAAAACATGTTTTCTGTCTGGTCGAACATTTTGTGTTTGTCTTTAAATCATCATCAATAGTTGTACACACTTTTCATCATTTTCCTGTTTAACGCCACCTATACAGCTCTTTCGTCATGCTCATTGTGATGGCGCAGCATTATCCTTACTGTCGTCATCATCTTCTTATTCTATTCCATACATCATTAGTATGGCACTGGCGCAGTGCGGTATTTACTATTTAATGTTCATGTCCGTTGGTTGCTGCTACAGCTAAACCATAATGAAGCCTAACCAAGACATATGACTTTGATTTAATAAAACTATACGAGTGCTAGTGAGAATTCATTGCTCCGCCTTTTCACTGGACATCTAATAATTCTATTTATTTTTGCTTAGATCTACACAAAATAACCTGCTGTGTTAAGAGATGTGAGTTCTGTGGCGATTCTTTTAGTTTTTATTAGAAATAATGAAGAGTCAATCTTTGTTGTTGGGTGGGAGGGGAGAAGGAAACAACATAAAGTTCATCTAGGGCGTGAGAGAAATTCTCAAACATTTCATCCCAAAATAACCATTTGAATTAATAAACTCCTGCAAAAAGTTCTAAGAAATTGAGATTATTTTACTTTACTTCGCTTTACTTGTTAAACAGTTTTCAATTTTTGCTTTAACAATTATAATGTTTTCCTCTTGCGTAGTTGTTTGGTAAGCAAGAAGGTGAAGAAGACGCATTCCATAGTCTAGGTAGAAAACAAACCAAATATACAAAAACAGCAAAAGATTTCTGAGAACTTAAAACTGCATCAAAGTAATACCCAATAAAAACAAAAAAAAGGAAGATTTCATCGATGCGTATAAGGAAGGTCACTATAAAAGTTTTTTGCTTCAATGAAAGTGTCTACAACCTTTTGCAGCAGTGTATAAAAAAGGAGTTTCAGGTCAGTTCTAGCATAATGAAGTACCGAATCCTTCATCAAAACACGTGAACCTACTTCGTCCAAAGTAGTCCATCAATGTTGCTACCAAGATGTTACTTAAATAGGTTTGAAGGAACTTTTCTCTCCAGAACTATGCTGAAAGACAATCCATTTCAACCCTAAGTGGGGTTTAAAAAAGATGGTACAGTTTGTTACAAAACCAGGCCTACCGTGGCAGAATTGCAGTGAAAATTCCCCAATAAGCTGACTTCACGACTTGGTACGTTACATTAGTCCCCAAGGACTTCAGGCCCTGACACATCTGATTCTTTGTTTTAAATTTACTGCTCATCTGATTCTTTGTTTTAAATTTACTGCAAACAGGAAGTATACAAATAACACCAAAGAATTTAGGTGAGTTAAAACAATGAATTGGAACGATATTTCAAATAATTCCCGATGCAATAATAAATGAGGATGTTGCTTTGGCGTCACTGAGTGTGAAGGTAATTTAAATTCATTTATATTTAAAACTCATTAAAATTACCTAATGAAAATTCAAAAATTCTAAATGGATAAATAAAGACTTATCCATTTTCCGGTTTTATAAGTAAAGTTAAATAAAACACACATAAATCTATGATTTCGATGAAACTCTTATTTCATTATCGAGCTTATGAAATAACGAGTTATCCATTTTTCCCTTTCAAAAGTAAAATTAAACAAAGCACTCATAAAGCTATGATTTCGATTAAACTTTTATTTCATTATAATGCTTGGATCTTGCCATTATGTACGAAATACAATGGCATTTAAATAACCGCCTCTTGGTTGGTAGCTGCAGTGGATCCTTTTGAAATAGTTGTCGACCACTTTTTTGCACATTTCGGGCGGTATCTCGGCGATAACTTGACGAATGATGGTTGCAAATGCTACACCATTCAAGGATTATCCATGTAAACACAATCGTTGACGTAGCCCCGTAACAAAAAGTCTAACAGCGTCAAATCGTATGACCTTGGCAGTCAATTGACTTCCTCAAAACCTGAAAATATGCTTTCTGGAAACTTCTCACGGAATAAAGCCAAAATCGATTGTGTTAAATCACATTTAAAACACCATTTTTGTAATAAGTTTTAACTATATTTACGCTTTCTTCGTTTATTAAACGATCCACATGCGTAAATGGTCAACATTTCACCAAAAAAATAACATTTCAGATGACAGGTATTTAACAGCTGACAGCCTTACCAGATCGGCGGTTTTGCAATCACTAAATTATAAACCAATACTTTATGTGATCTAAAAAAGTTGTACCAAATTTCAATGAATTTAGCATAAAATGGAAAAATATGAATCTAAAAATATATGGATTTAATCGATTGTTTGTATTGAGAAACACCAGCAGGGGCGTGGCTGATAGGTCATTCTTTTCAAATTTCATTGAACATTCTAAATCAATACAGCGAACAATCAAAGAATTAGGAATCAAAGGGAAACATTTAATTTCGAAAATAGGCCAATTTGTACTGATGTTAAAACTTGGCACAGCTTAATACACGCTTACGATCTGACAAAGTATTATGTTAAGCTATGTGTAGTTTTAAAAACTTTTTAAAGATTTATTTCAATTATCAGGTCTACTGAGGAACGGACGTCATTCAAGATACTTAAAAAGTCATTAAACACATTTGGAAACCTTCTGAATATTGTTTTTCAACCCTGTCATTTGATATATACCTTCATGTCCCTGGTTGAAAGTACAATAGTTGAGGGATATGACATATTTGAAATTTTATGGGAAATTACCGTGATTTTTAAACAAAAAAAACGAAATTTAAACAAAATTTCCAGATTTTCCGAGAAATGAAATAATCTGGGAAATAACAAAAAAATACTGAAAGTCATTCAAAAAAAAAAAAATATATAAAGATTAAATAAAAAAAGCATTTCCATCTCTTCCAAAAGCGCAATATACGAATGTTTATCATTTCCAAAAAAAATACTTTTATACCGCTTTCAAATCTAAACAGACTGAGTAATTATTAAGAAACTAAATTACGCCTGTGTACGATTAATTTCTTTAGACTCGACTGCCACATGACCATATTTGATAGAAACGCTTCTTACGATCTTATTTTGGTATGATAGCTCTGATCCAAAAAAAAATTTCTTTTATCGAATAAAAATTATGAAAATTGAAACATTTCCAGAAGTCAAAACAGAATTTGAAGCGTTTTCGTCTACTTCAAACTGAAATTTGATCGCTCCTTCTTCTGCTACCATACAGAGTATTTCCGCAGGCTTTTCGTTTTGTAGCATCTTCGTCCATTCGCATAATAAAGCCAAGATACTGTATTTTAAAACGCTTTATTACAGCGATGTTGGCATAAAGTTTAAACAGCTCACGATGCGTACGACGCCACTACTTAACGACGATGGAGTATTTTCATCTCGAAGAAAATTTATGGAATACATTTACATTTTGCATTACATTTTACATTTGTTCTCCGAGAAATACTTTTATCATTAAGTGGCCTATTTAGCCCATATTATAATATGCTTGCAAGCAACGAACTTTCCCTAACTTTCCGGCTGACATCATTTGTTTTTTAGATGGCAGAATCGACGTTCTCGCGGAGTCCTAAATAAGTAAACTCTTTGTCCGTCGAAACAAACAACGAACATTTGGATTTTTCCAAATAAGTTCATCGTTTCTTCTCTAATAAATAACGATATTTTGTGACAGTTAATTCCAAAAGTCATCCCAATTCATTTGTTTTTAAATTATCACTAAAATTGGGAGCGCGATTATTCGAAAATACTAAAAAAGATTGAGTGATTTCATGTATTTTATGCGAGAAAAAGCAGTTTTCGATACACCAACTTATTAGGCAATGAGTCACTGTGCGGCTCATGATATTATGGATCACAGGCATCGCAAAACACTTCTTTATGTGAAAAGTTTTTTTTTTTCAAACTCACTTCCAAGAGAGAAATGTCTTGGAAAAATTTTGTGTTTAAAATATCTACTAAGAATACTTATTGTGCTATAAGAAACTTCCAACAAGAAAACTTTCCTATATGAAGGTTATATTTCGTATAAAAAGTGTTCTCCAATGCAGACAATTTCCAATATCAAATTTCTTCAATTCACTAATTGTCTTTAAAAATTTCTTGAAAAGTGTCTTTCAAAGAATTTTTCTACATGAAAGTTTTCTTTTCTATATGAACAATGTATTTACCGCATGAAAAGTGTTCTTTCTATATGAAAAGGGTTTTTTTACATGAAAAGTGAAGAATGGATTTTATATGAAAAATATGTTTTCTATAAGAAAAGTATCTTTTCTATATAAGATATGTATTTTGCATATGAAATTGTATTGTATTTTGTTCTTTGCGGCAAGAAAACTTTGTTTCGAAAAACTTTTTTATATAGAAAATTCTTTATAATTCAATATTTTATGTGGAGAAAGTCTTCCAACAATCCTAGATCTGAAAGTGTCTTCGCACAAGGTGTAAAAGTGTCTTCCTTCAATGCAGAAAATTTCGAATATGAAGTTTCCTAAATTTACTAAGAGTCTTTAAAAGTGTCTTAAAGAGTGTCTTTTAACGAACTTTTTAAAATGAAAGTTTTCTTTTCTATATGATCAATGACTTCACTGTACGAAAACTGTCCTTTCTATATATAGGTATATGAAAAGCATTTTCTATATGAAAAGTGTTTTATGTAAAAAGTGTCTTTTTTATATGAAAAATATGTTTTCTATATGAAAAGTATCTTTTCTATATGACGTATGTTTTTTCTGTGTATGAAACGTAACGAAATGAATATTTCTTTGCGATAAGAGAACTGTCTTCCGTAAAATGTTTTTACTATATAGAAAGTACCTTGTAATGCAATACTTTATGTGAAAAATTTCTTCCAACAATTGTATATGGTTGAAAGTGTCTTCCCATAAGGTTTGAATATGTCATCCTCCACGACAGACAATAATCAATATGAACTGAATTTCAGTTATCAAATATACTGAAAGGAATGTTTCAAAATCTAGCGTATTGAAAAATGTCTTCCTATATCCAATCTCTAGAACAGTCTTTTCCAAAACATTTTTCGATATACTAAAAGAGACCTAACTATATACATCACCTCTTTTCTGTACGGGAAGATTCTAATAAGTATAAAAGAAAAGTGTCTTGACTATAAAGAAAAAATTGCTCTTCTATATTAAAAGTAAAGTTTCTTTTATATTAAATACTTGACTACTATAACAAAAATTTGCTTTTCTATATGAAAAGTGTCTTTTCTAAATGAAACGTCTCTTTTTTATCCTTTGACTGCAAAATGAAAGTTTCTTTTCTGTATCAAACACTTAACTACTGTAAGAAAAATTTGCTTTGCTATATGAAAAGTATCTTTTCTAAATGAAACGTCTCTTTTTTATCCTTTGACTACAAAAAAAAATTTATTTTCTGTACTAAACTCTTGACTACTGTAAGAAAAATTTGCATTGCTATATGAAAAGTGTATTTTCTAAATGAAACGTCCCTTTTTTATCTTTTGACTACAAAAAAAATTCTTTCCTATATTAAACGCTTGACTACTGTAAGAAAAGTTTTCATTGCTGTATAAAAAGTATATTTTCTAAATAAAACGTTTCTTTTTTAACCTTTGACTACAAAAAAAAAAATTATTTTCAGTACTAAACACTTGACTACTATAAGAAAAATTTGCTTTGCTGTATGAAATGTGCCTTTTCTATATGAAACGTTTCTTTTTTTATCTCTTGACTACAAAATAAAAGTTTCTTTTCTGTATTAAACACTTGACTACTATAAGAAAAATTTGCTTTGTTTTATGAAAAGTGTCTTTGCTATAAGATGTACATAGTAAAAAGAAATGCATTATTTTTCCAATAGATGGCTGTACATCGCGTTGTATAAATGCAATTGAGTTACGCTAGTTGGGGTCTTTCGTACTCGAAAAAGTATTCACTGTTTTTTTGATTGCACTGCTTCCTCAATAAAGATGAAAACGCCAACCAGGTGGCAGAAAATGTGTCAAGTTTGACTATAAAATAAGTAATGTTTCGATTGTCCAAGCATTAAATATGGCATAAAAAGTTTGTACACTTAGTTAAGTCAAGACTGATGGTAAGGAAAGTTTTTCTGCGCAGCTTTTGGGAATTGACATCATCTACTAAAAGCTGCTCTCTATGACGTATTGTCAACAATTGAACCGTCCGAAGGAAGTAGCCGCCAGCTACTTTATAGGAAATGAATTGTGTTCCATCAGAGTATCGCTAAGCCAAACAAATTGCTGGTCACTCGCCAGAAACTACGGGAGCTTGGTTGCGATGTTCTTATGCATAGATGTTCTTATGACACAAATCAGAAATCAAGTAATTATCACCTTGTCCTGTCTACGACATGATTTTGCTGGTGAAAAATTCGGGATTATAGCCCAGAAGTGATGGCCTTTTGTTCGTGTCTATGCCGAATGATATGCAGGAACTTAAAAATTCACCTTCAGAGAAGCTTGTAAAAATCGACTGCCTATATTTTTTGATAGGGACGATAGAGACGAGGGTGTCTATGAGGGATCTGCTTCTTCTTAGGTGGCGACTAGAATAGACATACTTATCTATTATATGCCGCCCGTAGAAAATAATTCTAAGCACTTCGATCTTCTGCGCTTCTCCTCCAATTCGTCACACCAAGTTTCGATAGTATTTCAAAAGCCTCATCCTTCCAGCAGAGTTTTGGTCGCTCTCTTCTGCGCCGTCCATCGAGTTCGTTGTCGAAAACTTTCCGCGTCGAAGCATTTGGGTTCATCCGCAGCAACGCAATCGCTGCATATTTATGCGTTTAACCACGTCGATGTTGGTCTATAGTTTATACAGCTCATTGTTAATGCGAGGCCAATACTCTCTGTTAACGAAGATGGGTCCATATATTTTCTGGAGTATTTTCTTCTCAAAAACTGCGGCGATGGAGACGAGAGTTTCCATGAGAAATGTATAATGGTATTTTCTTCCTTTTGTCCTTTGACAAAAAGTAATCAAACAAAACTGTGCATATTTGATCAAAATCTGATCATTCTTACTGTGCTAAATATGCGAAATAAAGTCTTCAATGTCATGCAAAAATGATGGGTTTATTTTTGCCACAAATTATATAGACGAAAAGCGGGTTTTCTATATGAAGAGAACGTGAGACATCGTTTCTATATATATGTATAGAAAATATTCTATTTTTACGAAAAGTATATTTTGTATATTTCGATGTGCATTGCGTTAAAAGCGATATATTAAAAATTGGAATATTGGTCAATATTTGTTGTTTACACAGAGAAACCGAAGAAAGATTGGAAATCGAAATTACAGTATCTGTGATATTTCATTTTTTTATTAAATTATTTCCAACAATTTCTCGAAATATCACTGCCTTCCGCATTCTCCTGCGTATCCTAGCAATGTGCGTAGAGATGAGCATATCTTTTTTCAGGCACTTGAGTTTTGTTTCACGTTTTTCCTGGCGCTTTCTCTTTTTCCTTGTTAACACATACTATTAAGCATTACCTTTAAGTGCAGATATCGTGTGGAATGTGAAGTTGTTAGTCTCGGTTAAAAAATCGTTAACACACCTACCGAGACAACCCCCCACACACACACAAACACAGACATCCAGTTAGTCAGAAGACTTGGAAAGCTGTAAAGAGATGTGTAAGCAAATGTGTGTCTAACAGAGCGAACCGAGAACGGAACTACAAACAGGAGTCGGGAGGTGGCTGCTTAAGTTTTAAGCCATCACCAGAAAGAAATGTTGCATTCTTTGGTATATTCGTTTTTTGTCCTGTACTTTCAGTTTGTTTCTATTACACTTTCCAAGCAAGTGGAAGGATAAGCGAGAGCAAAAAATCAAAGACACCGGAATATGTGAGACGGGACATAGAAGGATATTTAAAACTACAACATATTTATATACTTACAAACGGGAATGTTCTTTACATGATATTTACACATTCTCAGCTACTTTTACTATGATTACACATTTCAATGTCTAGTTTTATCGTCAACTTAGCATTCTTGCTTATCTAAAGTCAAGAAAAATGAATCCAATTTTTTTCTTTTTTTTTTGCCGCTAAAGTCTGGGTAGTCCTTTAGTTTTACATCCTTGACATTTGTTGCATTCCCGGCACGTTTCCCAGGCATCACATGTATTACCAACATACTCGTATTGCCGTAAAATCATACTTACAGGCAATCATTAAAACACAACTGATAATATTACCAGTCAAGGAATTCAACTCCTTGAAATTTCCATCCATACTGATAAACTATGGAAAATTTTTAAAGTGTTTCTCATTTTAGCACAAAAACATTGATATTTTTAACTTAAATATTGACTTTTTCCTTACATTTCCATTTGGTTTTGGTTTGTAGTGTTAAGGAATTCTTCTTGTTTCTCCACAAGTCTTGTTTGGAATTGGAAAAAGTGTGTATGTGTGTGTGTGTGTGTATTTTCTTTTCTGTTTCTGTTGTCGAAAAACTTTTAGTTTCCTGTTTTTAAAGTCTACTTAAGTCTGTTTAAGTTAACTTTCATATTTGTGTTCACTCCAACATGCGGCAAAGTAAAGTTGCCTCCACTCAGGAACTTAATAATCAATGACAAAAAAATATGCCAAAAAATTCCATTGAACGAACGGTGGCCTATCAAGTAATCGAGTAAATGAAATAGAAAGAATAGAGTATTAAATGTAAATACCTCAATTAAAGTTAGAACGGCAATGGTGGGGAAAATTCCAAAAGAATATATAATATTCTGCAGAAGTTGATGAAAGGCTGAACTTCCAAGTTCTTAATTTTCAAATTGAGAACTTTAATATTGCAATAGCTGCGTATGAAACTGTTTACCCCAAACATTTGACAAATGCCAACAAGGATAACTCATTAGATAAACTAAATGAATATTTAGTTTTAGTTACTACTATGCTCAAAAGTACAATACTAGTTCTCGAAACAGGCGCGCAAAGATTAGAAAACATATGTCTCAAGTTTAAAGGCGCCACGTTCATCAGAATTTTTATTTGAGCCATTAAAAATAAACAATCTCAGCGAATTTGTAAACATAGGAAAATATTGGACACCGTTATGTAATTTCATATTTCCATTTGAAAGGTCTCTGTCCAATCAATATTAAACTCGACTTAGATGCTACTCTGAGGGAGTCGGTTTCTTCGTTTACGACTGTAAAATATTGGGTAGCAGACTTTAAACGAGGCTGTACGAGCTGCCAAGACGAACACCGTAGTGGTCTGTATTAGTACACAATGAAAGACTTAAAAATATAACTTTCTAAAGTCCTCCACTTACAGGTTATAGAGAGACCACTGATTTTTACTTCTGACAAGAGAACTCCTGACTTTTTGCTAAATTGGCCAATTTGGCAAGAAAATCCACAAATGGTACTGGACGATTGCCGACCTAACGTACAGATCTTGCCAGTAGTTTGAAAAAAAGTATTTTGGTGAAAAATGACAACCTTACAAAACATATGTTTTAAGTTTTAAGGCGCCGCTATGTTTAGTATTTTTATATAAGCATTCAAAAGCAAACGATTTTAGTGAATTTGTAAACTTGAAAAAAATTGGTAACCGTTATATAATTCAACACTTCCCTTTAAAAGATCTCAGTACCAAAAAATGCTAAAACCGATTTAGATTCTACTCTGGAGAAGTCTGCTCCTTTGTTTATCACAGCAAAATATTGGGTAGCAGAGTTTAATGAGGCCGTACCAACTACCAAGACGAACATCGTATTCGTCAACCAATTCACATATCCTCGCTAGAAAATCCACAAAATTGTATTGGCTAATCGTCGGCTGAAGGTGCGTGAGCTAGCTGAAATAATAAGCATTTCAAAAAGTGCTATACATCGTATATTGACCGAAGATTTGAAGATGAGAAAGCCGTGCGCAGTATGGGTGCCGCGCTTGCTTTCAATAGAGCAAAAACTGCATCGTGAAGATGTTTTAGTGGATCGTTTGGCGATGTTCCACCGCAAAAAAAAAACGCACTTTTGCGTCGATTTATAAACATGAGTGAGATATGTATACAACACTTCACACCTGAGGCAAAAGAACAGTCATAGCAGAGGACTGGAAGAGGAGAATCGTGTCCAAAGAACACGAAGGCGGTTCCACTTGTAGGCAAGGCCATGGCGTTGGTTTTTTTGGAATGTGTGTGTGGTTATTTTTATTTATTATTTTCAGAAAGGAAAAATCATCAACGGCGAATATTATGCTAGTTTATTGCAGCATTTAGGTAATGAAATTATGGAAAAAGGCCACATTTGGCGAAAAACAAAGTGTAGTTTCATCAAGACAATGCTTCAGTTCACACATCCACTATTGCGATGGCCAAAATTAATAAATTAAAGTTCGAATTGCTTCATAGCGTACCTTTTTCACAGATTTAGCCCCTCGGACTATTTTCTTTTTCCAAACTTGAAAAAATGGCTCGGATGTAAAAGATTTGCTAGCAAAGAAGAGGTGGCCAAAATTAATAAATTAAAGTTGGAATTGGTTCATCACGCACTTTATTTGCCACATTTAGCTATCTCGGACTATTTTGTACTATTTCAAACTTGAAAAATGGCTCGATGTTAAAAGATTTTCCAATAATGAAGAGGTAGAGTCCGCAGTTGATGGCTATTGTAAGGAGTTTGGCAGTTCTTACCACAAGCAGGATAAAGAAGCTATTGAATATCCCTGAAAAAGTGTATCGAATTAAAAGGAGATTATGTTGAAAAATAAAAAAAAATTTTCCCCAATATTTTTATGTCTTCTTTGTTAGGTCGGCTAGTTTTGGGAACGCTCTCGTATAATACACATTTAGAAATTTCAGAACAACAGGAACGCATGAAGCCGACAAAAATGTGTAAACAAATGAAGTAATGGGTGTCCCAACAATAACGCAAGATTTAAATGACTGATGCAGCAATTGAATTGTTTCTCTGGCTGTATGACATGTGGCACCGTCTTGTTGAAACCACATGCCCTTCACATTCATTTCTTTAATTCTAGACACAAAAAAAACTGGTTGCCATTTCACGATGCCGAACACCATTGACTGTTTGCGCTTGATATGCCTCATTTTGCATAAAAAAAGATCCAATGATTCCTCCAGCCCGTTGAGGATGCATTTGCTTCTCGTGAATCACTCAAGGCAAAATCAGCATTTTCATGTTGCCTGTCCAATATCCAATTAACGAACTCCCTTCGCTGTCCATGGTCAGCTGGCTTCAGTTCCTGAGTCAATTGAACTTTGTATGCATGAAGATGCAAATCTTTCGTCAAAATTCGTTGCATAGTAGATTTGGAGACACCAATTTGCGAATTGATGGATGGATTGTGGATGGAGTTTGAGCGACATCATCACGTACAGCTGCGACATTTTCGGTCGATCGTCCTGGCCGAAGGCACGTTGTTGTCTTTACATCACTAACAGACCCAGTTTTGGCAAATTTATCCATTAATCTCTTAACAGTTGACTCTTTTGAAGCATTATTGTCACCCCCAAATTGATCGCAATTTGCGAACTGTAGCCGCAAAACTTTCACCATTTTGGTAAAACAATTTCACAATAAGAATGCGTTGTTCATTCGTGTGGCGCTCCATTTTTACTAACCTCGTGCCTTCTTCTAGCAAACAATAACAATTGTTCAAATGTCAAACAATGACGCTTCGAATGGCGCCAAATTTAAATCTTGCGTTCTTGTTTGGACACCCTTTACTTGGAACAGGTTGAAATTATTAGCGTAACTGCAAGCAAAAGTTAGCGAATATTCCAACAACATTCAATTGGCATATAGTTGTTTACATTTTGTTCAATTTGTAGAAAACATTTTTTGAAAGAAAAGGAAATATTCTTCCTATCTTCCTGCGTTAGTTTTAACAAGTCCAAAAAAACAGTACGAAAATTGTAGTCAAGTGAACCATCATCCACCAATTTTTCTTATTGCTGCAAAAAATAAAAATTGGGGTCAAAGATGCATAGAAGAAGCAAAGTTGTAACTTTCTGAAGTCTTCCTCTATTGGGGCAATGAACATATAGAAAGGACACCGATTTTTGCTAAATCGACCAAATGACATCCTAAGCAACGTTGCAGTGGCCTCCATTTTCATTCGCAGTACTAAATGCCTGATGCTGGCTTACTTTTACTGAATTTAGTGCAACGGAATGATAGACAAGACTCTTGGAATATATAAGTTAAATTAGATAATTTGCATGGGAAGTACAGGAGAAAACGTTGTTATTTCGTCTATGTTTCCACATTTTACCCAGTACTATAATATAAGAAATTGACAAGAATTTAAGCAACTCCAGGCTACGAATTAAGTATTATAGAGGAAATCAAATTTCGACAAATTGGTCAACTTGTGTTGGAGATACCACAATGGAGGGCACATATTTTTGTTCCCCGAACTTAAATTACAAAAGCTTTGATGTAAGGCAACCTATTTGAAGATATGGAGGAAAATCAAATTTCGACAAATCGGTCAACTTGTATTGGAGTCACCACGATGGAGGATACCCATTTCCATTCTCAGAACTTAGATTACCAAACGAGTGAAGGTATGGAGGTGAAAATATATCTGGTTACCAGAAGAGAGGTGAGATTTATCTCAAACATCGTAGAGAATTGTAAACAATTGGATTATTAAACACTAAATAAATAACACTTCAGATGACAAGTACTGAACAGCTGACAGTCTTGCCAGAGCGACTGTTTAAAAACCACTAAATGGATAACGCTTTGCGAACAAAAAATTTTATACTGGGAATCAAAGTTTGTTTTTAATTTCATTTCTGATTTATGAATTAAAATGAAAATTGTTTGTAATTTCTCTTTGGATGTCTGAAACAAAAACAAAATTCTGTACAATTTTGATTTGATTCTAGAAATCAGAATAAAAATGTTGTACGTTTTTTATTTAAATTCCAGAAAATGAAACAAATTAAAACTATTTTCCTATTTGATTTTGTTTTGATGGCGATTCCTATCAACGACTTTTACGCTATACAGTTTTTATACACAAAATTTACATCTTTCAGAACTAGTTAAAACGACAACAAGTTTCGTACCCAAACAACAGTGTAAAATAGTATGAATTGATTTGCGAGACACAGAAAGTTCAACTGCTAATTATCTTCAATTTAAATGATGATTTTCTATCACCATTTCTTTGTCTTTATCAATGTCAACCTCAGTTGAAGACGTTAATGACTGATCAGGGGGAGAAAATTTATTCGCCATATCTTGACCGCATTTCAATACACTGTACCACTTATATGCGTGTTTGCTAGCCTTCTTTAACATTTACGCCAATTCGATCCACGAAATTCTATTCGCAATACAAAATTTGAGGCAAATTCTTGGTTCGATGTTTTTATCCATTATTAAAATCGTAAAACGTAAATGAACTGACAAAATTGAGCACTGCAAACAAGCTAAATAACAGATAAATCTGCGCGCTAGCATAGAGTATAGTTGTGTCAGCTTATCGACTAAAATAATTTTAATAGAATGTCCCTTAATCGCATTTGGTGAAGGCGTAAAAGGAACGATTAGTTAGGCTTTCTAGTCTATACATTTATTTAAATTATAAAGCCTGTAATACTGATTTTAACCAAAATCTAAAAGAGAATGATTACATCTTACATGACACATGATTTTATTGAATTCATTCCTCAAAACTGCTGAGGTTTTGCAGCAAAACTAGAGAATCAAATGAAAGCAAAAAGTTTCTGTTAATCGCTTTACTTTGGTGTCAAGCTTCAAAATTGTGTCAATTGTGTTTAACCAAAATGTTAAATGAGTGTAAAAACTAATGTTAATACAATTTTAACGCAATTGCAGATGTTAAAATGGAAATGCTATTTCAATCTCCATTAACAAAATGCTTATATATTTTAATATATTTTTTTATTTGACGTTATTAAATATTTTACTTATAATCCTTTTAAGAAATGGATCCCTTTAATTGCATTGCTGATAGCATTTTCATATGTGGACAGTTAAAATGAAGTAACCATAGGCTAAGGTGAATATTTGCATAATGTAATTAAATGGCTGGTCTGATGGAAAAAAAATAAACGCTTCCACATATGCCCACATGATGATATTGCACAGATGGACGGTATGGACATAACCTCATTTGTAACCTCAGCTGTCATTATCATCATCATCGTCTTCGTTTTCTTTAACATACATACGTTCATACATACATACATACATACATAAACACACAGACTCACCCACACAAAATACTGTTCACACACAGATTATCACACCATTTTGGTGTAATGACCCAGTGTTTGGAGAAAGAAAAAAAAAAAACGTTGTTAATTCATTTGTTCATCCATCTCTCTCTCTCTCACACTTTTTCCCTGTTCTCTGTGTTTTCCTTCCATTCCAGGTGGCCTGGATGCACTTCGAGCAATCGGCCATATTAACCGTACACAATCATGTGATAACCCGTAATCCACGCATCAGTGTGACCCACGACAAACATGATCGCCATCGCACCTGGTATCTGCACATAAACAATGTCCAGGAAGAGGATAAAGGCCGTTACATGTGTCAAATCAACACGGTGACAGCGAAAACACAATTTGGCTATCTCAATGTAGTGGGTAAGTATGGCAGCCCTGGGGAGAGGTCCTTATTTTAATTGCGAAAAATAATCAAAATGCCCACAATAAGTTTAAAGAAAATCCCTCAAGTGAATGTCATGAAATGTGTAGAGAGAACTGCAGCTATAAATAAATTAAAAATAAATTTATTCCATCAAACGTTTGAGCAAAAACCATCCATTTTCCTCGCTCATACTTGCCGTCATCACGGTCTCTGTCGACGTCGTCCTCGTCGTTGTTCTTTCTGTCATGAACTTAAAATCAAACATCTTTGGGGAGATTCCTGTGACGCAGCGAAGCGACTTTAAACCAAATATTTACGCTTCAATGATTATTCTAACTTTGTATGCGTCGACAACGCTCAAACAAAATATGACTTTTCCGAAGAGACTCCAAGCAAATAACTTCACATCCCATGTACGGAGGAATCACTGCTCGAATGACAGACGCGCACAAGTGCGTTGAATTGGAAAGGAAAGACGCGTCGCATCACGTTTTCTTTGTAATTTCTGGGCACGAAATATTTAAGGTTATACAGGAAAAAAGCGACAGAAAGGAGGTTAGCTTTGGTAAGCGTTAAAGGTTGTTTTACTTCCTTATGACCACTTTTTCAGAGGCTTAATCATTATTTGGTTTCTTATTTATTATGATGTTTCAATATACACTTCCTGTGTGGAAAATCTGACCACAATTACAATATTGTGGCAAAAAAGAAAAAACAACCACAACCAAATGAGCTTGTATAGAAAAATCTTTCACTTTGGGGATTCATGTTTACCTAAACTTACTTCATTCCTCTTGGGGTCTTTTTTAAGAGATTTAGAATTATTTTTGACAACTCAAATCACAATATGATTGTAATTGGAATTGGAAAAATGTGGGCTAAATTTACTCAATGCCATGGCAATATAAAATGGGCTACTAAATACGATAATGGAAAAATAAATAATGAATACAAAAGCTTAGAGAGTGTAACATTACTGTCGCCATCAATTATTTGTTACCTTTTGCTTTTCCTTGTACATTGTCCTGGTGAAAGATTATTCAATTTGTCAAAAATACGGAAAACATATTAATTACATAAAATAGAAAAAAATTTGTTTGAAAATTATGCGACAATTTGAAAACAAATTCACTTTTTAAGCAATGGAAAAAATCAGCGCAAAAATTTTCTTTAATGGGCGAAATATTCAAAATATTTTCTCCAGTTCAAACCAACAGAAATACTTACACTTAATATACGACAGTGATCCCAAAACTAGCCTATCTTTAATAACAAAAAAGATAAAAAAATGTTGGGGCAACAATTTCTCTGTTTTTCAACATAATCTCCTTCTAGTTCGATACACTTTTTCCAGCGACTTTCAACAGCTTCTATACTCCGTTTATAGTAAAAACTGTCAATCTCCTTCAAATAGTCATCAACTGCAGACTCCACCTCTTCATTGTTGGCAAATCTTTTAACATAGAACCATTTTTTTCATGTTTAGAAATAGGAAACAGTCCGAGGAAACTAAATCTAACTGAAGCAATTCGAACTTTAAGTCATTAAGTTTCGCCATCGCAATAGTGGATGTGTGAACTGAAGCATTCATTGTCTTGATGGAACATCACTTTCTTTTACAGCAAATGTGGCATTTGTTCCTAATTTCATCACCTAAACGCTTCAATAAATTAGCATATTATTCGCCGTTGATGGTTTTTTCTTTCTGCAGATAATCAATAAAAATAATCCCACACGTATTCTTAAAAACAGACGCTATGAACTTGTTTGCGTATGGAACCGCCTTCGCCTTCTTTGGGCACCATTCTCCCATTCCAGTCCACTGCTTTAACTGTTGCTTTGTCACAGGTGTAAAATGGTGGGCCCAAATATCATCCATGGTTATAAAACCACGCAAAAATTCGGCTTTATTGCGGTGAAATTTAGACAAACACTCTACTGAAATATGTAGATGACGCTGTTTTAGCTCTATTGAAGGCAATCGCGGCACAAATCTTGCGCACAACTGATGTGAGGGTTTTACATGAGTCTCGCTGTAAAAGCCTTACCCATGGTGTGCCACCACACAGGTGCCGTTTTCTAATCATATGCTTTTCTTTCTTGGTTATGTGTTCTTTCTTTCTTCTAGCGACGGCAAGCGCCCCTTTGGGGTATTCACACTAATCCCGAAGGATTAGTTGGACTACCAGAGATTGAAAGTAGGTCCCTTGGAAAAGCTTCCTCAGGTCCCACTCCCTCACTCTGCCAAAGTACCTTTGTAGTCACTTGGTATGAAGTGAACTACCTCCCGGGTAGGAATTGAGGTATCTAGGAAAACCTCGGATAGATATGAACAGTGTTTTCCAAGCTAATGCCTTCCTTCACCAACGCGTGAGCAACGCAAAAGCACTGAAAACACTTGTTCGGGCAACCACAGCCAGCACGATGCTCCCACCAGGGGTCCAACACCATTGACCAGGAAGGGACAATGTTCCTTGGGCACCTGGTCACCCGTGCTACCAGAAGAGAAGAACCCTCTGGTCTGGGTTTCGCAGACAAACTACTCCAGTTTTGCTTTATCATACCTCGCATGGAACTGGTAATCCATAACCTACGGCATAGATTTTCAATGTCCGAGGAGAGAATATCAACACAGCAAAGCAAAGTACACCATGCTCCTGTCATAGTTCATTAACCAGATCTCTCTGGTCATACAACTATATTTACGGAAAAGATAAATCTTCTGATACCTCCCGACGGCTTCTCTATGTCCGCATCTGTTGCCAGGACGTGTCTTGTTTAACAATGACTCTCCCCTTTACTTGGTTTTCGAAAAACGAGTTCCAAGATCAGTTTGATGTCATATTATAGGTGAATCCCAAGACATAATCCACCTTTTCCTAGAGCGCTTGGCACAAGGCCACACTACTTTGTTTTTGTACGCAAGCATCATACCCTTTGCCTGCTTAATTACAGGATCAGGTAGAGAGGCCTGCGTTTTAGGGGTAAGCGGTACAAAGCATCCTAAGAAACACCCGCCTACCCACCCATCTTGCGCACAGCTTTACATCTTCAAATCTTCGTTAAATATACGATGTATAACACTTTTTTAAACGTCCATTACTTCAGCTAGCTCACGCACCTTCAGCCGGCAACCATCCAATACCGTTTTGTAGATTTTCTTAACAGTGTCGAAGAGTTTCTATTGGGCATTTAGATTCGGTGTCTTTAGCTGTTGTCCACTTAGGAATGACCAAAAACCTTGCGGAACTTCACACTGTCTGACTTCCGCTAAAGTATTTCCTGGTAATGCCGTCGGACATTCATCTGGTGGCAACAAAAGTGGACAAAGTGACAAATATGCAGATAGCATGCTTCGACGAAAGTTAACTCCAAAAGACCGGTCACTTTATATAGAATCATTAGAAAACCCGTAAGAAAGTAAAACAAAATAGAAATAATTAATATAGATTTAAAATTCAAGCGTTTCTACTGATAATTTAGATTCGGTATCTTTAACTGTTGTTCGCTATGGAATAACTAGAAGTCTTAGGGGACTTCATATCTTCTGACTATCCATTTAGTGGTTTCAAAATTAAAGTTAACTAAAACACAGCTATGATTGCAATGAAACTTTTATTTCATTATAATGCTTGGACCTGGTCATTATGAACAAAATACAATGCCATTTAAATGACCGTCTCTGGACTAGTTGCATCATTAGATGCTTTTGAAATATTTTTCGACCACGAATATTTGTTTTCAAATGCCGCAACGTTTAGGGATTATCCGCGTAAACACAGCCCGCAAAGAAAGTCTAACAGCGTCAAATCGCATAAATAGGGGAACAGTTGATATCGCCTAAACGTTAAATTACGTTTTCTAGAAACTTCTCATGCAATAAAGCCAAAATCTATCGTGTTGTGTGACTCATGCACTGTCTCGTTAAAACCACATATCGTCCAATTCATAATTTTCAATTCGAGATGGCTCTAAATTGACGGTAACTGTTCCTCCAGCATCATTTTCGAAAAAATGGACTTCCAGACTATAATGCGCACTAAATGATCACACTTCTTGGTTCTCCGAGCCCCAAATACGACAATTTTGCTTGTTGATGTAACCAGAAAGGAGTATCATCACTGAAGAAAATTTTGTTCGATTGAGAGCCTACGTATCACCACTTTTGTATTAATTTCTAACAATTTTTACGCGTTCTTCGGTTGTTAAACGGATCCATATTCATAAATGGCAAACTTTCAGTAAATAAATAACACTTTAGATGACAAGTATTTAACAGCTGACAGTCTTGCCAAACTAGAGGCTTTGAAACCACTAAACAAATAAATGTTAAAAATTTTAAGAGATTTTGAAAAAAATAACTTTTTTAAATTTAAGTTGGGCTTTATATGAGCAAGTTTATCCTTACTAAAGCAATTAGTCCCAATTGTAATATTGTAATATTATCATGGATGACATATTGACTTATTACCAGATCAGCGGGGGTGCCAAAACCACCCATTCCTCACACGTAATACATCGACTAACCGTGATCTTCTGATAACAATTCGTCTTTTATTTAATTTTGTCCGCAATAACGTCCACAATCGATACCTTATTCTTTTTAGGTGGCAAATGGAATAGACATCCTTATCTATTATATGCCGCCCGTAGAAAATAATTCCAAGCGCTTCGATCTTTTGCGCTTCTCCTCCAATTCGTCACATCAAGCTTCGATAGTATTGCAAAACCCTGGTCCTTCCAACGGAGTTTTGGTCGCCCTCTTCTCCGCCGTCCATCGAGTTCGTTGTCGAAAACCTTCCATGCCAGAGCATTTGGGCCCATCCGCACAACATGACCCAGCCAACGCAATCGATGTATATTAAAGCGCTTGACTACGCCGATGTCGGCGTATAGCTTACACAGCTCGTTGTTCATGCGACGCCGATATTCTTCGTTCACACAGCGTCCCAAACGAGTAGACTCTTCGTTCGTTGAAACCAATAACTTTGTTTTGTTCTCGTTTACCATCAGACCGATTCTCGCTGCTTCCTTCTTCAGGCTTGAGAAGGCTGCAATAACAGGGTATCGGAGGCTGCTTTATAATCGACGAAAAGATAGTACGTGTCGATCTATTTCTCTTAGATCTTCTCCAGAATTTGTCGTAGTGTGAATTTCTGGCCAGTTGTTGATTTAACAGGTCTAAAGCCACACTGAAAAGGTCCAATCACGTCAGTTAGAATCGGCTTTAGTCTTTCACATATCACACTCGACAGGATCTTATAAGCAATGGGTGAAAGACTGATACCGCGATAGTTTTTACAATCACTTGGAACGCATTTTTGTAAACACAGGACACAGCAGAATCAAATTCCAACCATCGGACATGTTTTCCTCAAGCCAAATTGTATTTAGGAGCTGATGCAGGCTGTCTATCAGCTCATCGTCACCAGTTATAAACAGCTCTGCTGCCAGGCCATCAGCGTCCGCAGCTCTGTTGTTCTTAGGCCCCAATACTGTTGTTCTGATCTCTGTTTGGCTCGGAGCTGCACAATTTATGCCATCGCCTATAATTGGGTTGATTTCCTCACTCGCTTTCTCCATAGTTGCAGCGTATTTTGCGTATCTGTGACCAGATTTCCCTCGCTGTCCTTACAAGAGGAGACCCCTGTTCCATACCCTGTACTTCTTATCTTTTGGTAGAATTTTCGGGCTTCACCTCTCTCCCTGTACCTTTCTATTTCCTCCACAGTCGACATGGCTCCTTAAAAACTTTATGTGCCCAATTAGCATTTTCCAATACATATCTGTGCAATACCGCCATGTACAAGTTTTAATTGATAAATAAATCTTACGAATGTTGAAAAACATCACTACTACAGTAATGAATTCTATTCCTGTTTGGGAATGTTTTTCGGTAATGGACGAATTTTGTCAACCGATGGTCTAAGGGCAAAGGACTTTTCAATGTTCAACCGTCACATAAGTGGGAGGATCAAAAACGATCTCTTGTCATAGTTTTATGTGGAATTATGTGGTTTTACTGACAGAAATGTATGCTTTCGTTGTGGTTTTTAATAGCCACGCTAACAATAGGAGGGGCTCCTTAAAAAAACTATTATCTAAGCCCAACAGATGGACATCGCTCAATCGGTATATATCTATACGGTATATATCCATCTTTCGAGTGTATAATAACTACCCAATTAGTTTTTATTAACTACCCATTTAGTTATCATTTCAGATGGCTCTTTATGGTATACAGGGTTGCCCATATTCGACGGACCCATCTGGCAACGCC